>CM054158.1:31013991-31083991 GCA_028751875.1 Rapana venosa
TGTTGTTTGATCCTGTGTCATACTGATTTGTTTCTTTCTTCACACAGAGTGGTAGAGAGAGAAAGAAGACTTTGGATGAACGATCTTTACTTTTCAGGATTACATATAAGCAGAGAGAGGAGAGAGAGAGAGAGAGAGAGAGAGAGAGAGAGAGAGAGAGAGAGAGAGAGATACATACATGCATACATACACACATACATACATACACACTCACATACATGCATGCATACACAATCATCAACATACATACCATACATACATACACACATAACATACATACATACATACATACCACTCACATACATACATACATACACACATACATACATACATACATACATGCATACATACATACATACATACGTGTCTATATACATACATACATACACACATGTACATACACATATACATACATACATACATACATACTTACATACATACATACACAATTATATACAGTCAGACATATAGACAGACAGAGGGAGGCTTCTCTTTTTCTCAAGCCATGTTTTGCTCAAATGACGCAAATCACACAGGCGTGTTGTTTGCCAGTTATCACACAACACATCTGCTCTGCTTCAGATGCTGCTATTCGCTTGTCTGCAATCCACTCATGCAAAACGAACTCCCAATCCCAAATGAGCATCGTTCTATCAGATCCAATCCGCTCCCTGTTATAGGTTTAAGCCAGGGTTGTTAACAGCAGGTAGAAAATGATGTGGGGTTCCTTTTTTACTTTTTCTCAAAGGTAGAAACTGCGGGCATTAACCTCTTGTCATTCCTATTCATTCCTTGTCATTAGGATTTGCAGTGTAGCGGTTAAATGTCTGATCTGTAGCTCCGGCCAATGGCAAAACAGTTTCCTTGTAAGGATATCAGATATATTATGATCTAACCGTAATCCAACGGCAAAGGCTGGAGTTGCCACTGGGATTCCTTTCAGAGCATTTTTCCTCTCAATTAAACATAGACTTTGACTCATCAGTCGCCTTGGTGAAGTGGTTAACGCCTTGGGTGACGGATTGGAAAGTCGCGGGTTCGAATCCCATAGGATTTTTGTACTCCTGCCTGCTCTATCCCAGAGTCAGTATGCTGTGAACTCACTGGGTAGACTACCACACCGTCGAGCTTCATCCACTTTGTGGATGCGATTTTGACAGTGTTACTCAAATTACCTGACCAACAATGCAGGTGTCTGTATCTCTCGGGCCAGGATTTATCATGATAGTAAGCGTAGGGTACAGCCCTGTCACGTAGTCTCAAAGAATATGCACTTCCACAGCAGCATCATAACATCATCCTCATCCTCATTGATCGTCATGCAATCACAGAAAATGTCTCTGATTCGGAAACTCCAGTTGCTCTGGCTTCATGGTGACCTCAGTTTAGGGTTTTCCACACACTTCTGTGCCTGTTGTGAGTTTGTGTCTAAGCCCTTGGGGCAGGAGATTCAAGGTAGGCCTAGAAGGTTGTTGGAAGAACGTAGTGGTGGTCATAATAATAATAATAATAATAATAATAATAATAATAATGTATGGAATTTATATAGCGTTGAATCTTGTAGAGCAACAAATCAAAGCGCTCAGATTTTGGGGGGGAGGATAATGGAATAAGCACCCATGTACTTTTTTACATTAAGTCCCCGTGTGTATGCGGTTTTTTGTAAATTTTGTCATCTGTTCCCACCGGCACACAATGGCTTACTCTTTCGAAAAGCGGAACAGGATTTAACGTGTGCGCAAGATGTTCTGCATGCGTTCGCACACGGGGACTCGGTTTATAGTCTCATCCGAAGGACTTTGACATTCAGTTCGATTTTTTGTCAAACTGGGAAGAAAGGGCGAGGCTGGGAATCGAACCCAGAACCTCACGGTTTACTTGTTGGCAGGCAAACGTCTTAACCATCCTGCCACCGTCCTTCCGGTCATGACCCCAGTGGGCCTCTCACTTCGTCTGGCTCCGCGACTGAGCTATTATTCTATGTTTTCTCTCTCTCTCTCTCTCTCTCTCTCTCTCTCTCTCTCTCTCTCTCTCTCTCTCTCTCTCTCTCTCTCTCTCTCTCCCTCCCTCCCTCTCTGTCTCTGTCGGTGTGCGTGTGTTTGTGTGCACGCGCGCATGCATATGTGTGTGCATGCACTTATGCACTCACTGATATAGGTTGGTCCAGCGTTTGTTTTCTTTGAACATGTTTCCTACCTGCTACCAAAATCGTATCCCTCAACTTCATAACTATCCTCCAATGCCAATGTCTCCCAGTCAAAAACGAGCAACTTATCCAGATTTTCCGCCCATGAAATTTAGTCATCCCAAAGAAATGTCCAATCCCCTTGACCACTGAGTGATCTGATAACTCAGAAGTCACCTGGATTGGACATTTCTCTGGGATTACTACATTTCATGGGCGGAAAATCTGAGAGAGTAGAGACGTTGCTGACTTTGTCAAATCCCTAAAAACAATTTCAATGATTACACGATCATGGCTGTAATCATTAATCGCTCTTCCATGTCACCTTGTCTGCACAAGACATCTGATCCTTCCACCTTTTTCATTTGATGCACAGTATGTGGTTGATAGAAAAAAGCCAGTGTATAGGACTACACGATCCTGGTAAGAGAAACAGTATCAAGGATGCATGAATTTTCAAATAGTGATACATTTTTCGTTCCTCGGCTAGAGCTCTGTGGTTCACTAATGGTGTGATTATGTTTACCCTGTTTTGCCAACCGTTAAGATAGCCGCGTTCTAACAACAACGTATAGTTGTGGTGCTGGAAGAACTTTTTCATTACAGCAAGAGCTACAGGCTTTTATAAGTATGATGTAGAATGATGAAGAGTATGCCTGTAGATGAGAAACTCAACCCAACCAATCCATTCTAAATCCAATGCAACACAATAGAAGGCAGTGCAACACACACACATGCATAGATACATACACACACACCACCACCACTTTCACACCAACACCACCACCACAACTACATCACAACACACCACCACACAAAATGCACACACACCAACCCAAACCATACCCACAACACACCACCACACCACAACACACCACAATACACGTGCACACACACACACGAATACACACACACACACACACACACACTCACACACACACATACACACACCCTTTCCCTCTCATTCCACCTCTGGCTCAATTGATGTCAGTATCATCACTCAGTACTCTGCAGTTTATCACACGGCAGAGATTACTCCCAGCAGGAAACCAACAACAAACCCACAGTCCTAACCCCTGGATTCCAATCAGGCCAAACGAGTTTCCCGTCCCCAGTTACATTATGTTATCACATCATTCAATTCCCTGCTACACGCCATAGAGATGACTGCCGACTGCTTATCGAATTTGTCTGACTAGCATGAACCATTTTCAATGGTTAAGTGATCAAGCAGGTAGACATTAACCGCTCTTTTTTATCTACTACTTGTTGTCCTTCTCTGCAGTCAATCTTTGATGGTTCAGTTGTTTTGATTTGGTGATGCCTTGTGCAAGTGAGCAGGGTCAGTAGATTTTAACTGAGGCTTGAACAATGTTTTGCTTATGTCTGTCTAGAAAATAGTTCTTAAAAAGTTGAGTTGCAAAGCACTACTGTTTAAACCTATGACATCTGTTTTATATGAGGCAGACAATTATATAGGTAGACGAATAGGTAGATAGAGAGGCAGGTAGGTATGCTGATAGATAGATAGATAGATAGATAGATAGATAGATAGACAGACAGATAGATAGATAGATAGATAGATAGATAGATAGATAGATAGATAGATAGATAGATAGATAGATAGATAGATAGATAGATAGATAGATAGATAGACAGACAGACAGACAGACAGGCAGGCATGCAGACAGATAGATAGATTGACAGACAGGGAGATAGACAGACAGACAGATAGATAGATAGATAGATAGATAGATAGATAGATAGATAGATAGATAGATAGATAGATAGATAGATAGATAGATAGATAGATAGATTGAGACAGACAGACAGACAGACAGACAGACAGACATATATACATCCATCTATACATACATTCATACGTACGTTCATACATACATACATACATACATACATACATACATACATACATGGATAGGTGGAGAGACAGAGGGATGGATGGATGCATGCATAGACAGATACACAGACAGACAACTATATACAAAGATAAAGAGACAGATAGATACAAAGATAGACAGACAGATAGATACATAGACAGACAGATACACAAAATATCACTATCCGTGAACCTCAAAGCTCCTGCAGAGGAAGGGGAAACAACTGCTTTTTTTCATTCCTATCTTATTTGGGGACGGGATAGCTCAGTGGTCGGAGCACTCACTTTCCCCCAGCCAAGTTAAGCAGCGTCGAGCATGGTTACCAATTGAATGGGTGACCGTTTGCGCGCCTTGGCTTCAGTAAAGTCCCCCCCCCCCCCAAGTTCACCCAGCTGTAAATGGGTACCTGCCCTCTTTAGGGTCAGGGAAGGTAAAGCAGCAAGGGAGAGGAGATGGGTGCCGCCCTCAACATGCTGGCTCCTAGAGAAGTGAGGTCTCTGACGCCTCGCTCCCCTACGGTCTTTTAGGCTATGGGACACCTTTAGCTTTTACCTATCTCATCTTAAAGTTTGACAAGCACACTACAGCATTCTTTTCAGATTCCTCATAAGCAACTTTAACTAATATCTCAAAGTGTTTGTTAGTAGTTATCTACCTAAATCACTATAATAATTATATTATTTTAATCGGTGTCTTTACTGGTACTTCTATGAATCTCCCTGCATGTGCGCGCAAGCACACACACACACACACACACACACACACACATAAACACACACACACGCACATACGCACGCACGCACAGAGAGGGAGAGAGATACAAAGAAAGAGAGAGAGAGAGAGAGAGAGAGAGAGAGAGAGAGAGAGAGAGAGAGAGAGAGAGAGAGAGAGAGAGAGACTTCCCTTGACATCGCAGTACACATGTGTATGCGTATACCCATCGTCTCGTCTCTTAACGAGCGTACGCACGACGCAAACTGTAGCACAAGACATTCACAAACGCGCAAAAACTTAACAGAAAATGCGTTGGTTTCCCCCAAACCTGACACTGTTTACAAAGCGGAGGGAGTGTCACAGTGTGGGCTTTCGATACATCAAGATAACCCTTTTTTATCAGGACGCAGAAGCCTGGTTAGGAAATGGTATAAACACGTTTTTTAACATTACACAGAATCTCCTGTGTGGGAGGATTTTCCCCAAAGAAGATTAAACACCTTCACTTCCTCCCACTCCAAGCCCTACAGGTCTTCTTCTTCTTCAGGAAGATCAGTCAGCCTGCTGTGTTCTCTTTCTGATGATGAAGCTGTAAACAGGGATACTGGCAAAACAAATCAAAACATATATATATATATATATATATATATATATATATCGCTCTCACGCTCTCTCTCTCTCTCTCTCTCTCTCCTCTCTCTCTCTCTCTCTCCTCTCTCTCTCTCTCTCTCTCTCTCTCTCTCTCTGTACATGTGAACAATACAAACACACACATAAACACACACACACACACACACACGCGCGCAAATCGTCTAATATCACTTAAAGGGGAAGGACGTTAAAGCGAACAACAACAACAACAACACACACACACACACACACACACACACACACACACACACACACACACACACTCACACGCACACACAAACACAAAACACAAACACACTATCACGGTAAATGAAGCAGAATAACGGGTGGTCCTAAAAGTTGTGAAAAACGTTTACGCTTACGAATCATATGAACGATGGTGCAGCAGACTACTGCCTATTCACCAAGGCTTAATGACTCGCGAACATATAAGCCACGACATCAAGAGAGAAGTAAGACATACATGTAGAAATGTTCCCACCAGCCAGGAAGTAATTTGGAATCAAAATGGCTGATCACGCCAGTGCTATATTTTCAAGCAATCAGAAACCACTTAAGTTATTATTGGTATAGTATGCTTGAATTGTGACATGTGATTTGATATCTTGGATCATTAAGTGCCATGCAATAAATTATTTACTTTTAAAGCCTACCCCACCCCACCCTCCTTTCCCTCCACCTTAAGGTCTTGGGAGTAAAAAGCATCTGCACATACTTCACTCCACGTGTACATGATGTCATTACCAGGTGAGAGATTTGAGAAAATTGTTGTTATGAGGTTACAGAAGAAGAAAAAGACCAACAAAAACATCAAAACTCCTACAACCTTTTTGACAAGAAAAACTAACGTAACAAAAGCAAGCAAGCCAACAAACAATGAATGAATAAACCTTATATAATGAATAAACCTTATTGAAACTAAACAAACAAAAACAAATCCAAACAAACCTGAGTACCAGGGTTTGTTAAAAGTTTCTTACTGATGACAGTAACCATGCACTCATGAAGCCAGTTTTTAAAAATGTGTCTGCTACTGTGGGGTGACTGTCACCATGTTTTGATAACACTCTTTCATGGTGATTCTTTTTTCAACTTAAAACTCCATGTTATGTCGCCAGTCCTTTAATGTTGTCAAACCCTTTCTTGATTTGGTTGCGTGGTTGCCTTGTGGATGGATGACCGTTCATGTGCCTTGGCGTTAAGTTCACCAGCTGTAAATGGGTACCTGTCCTCTTCGGGACAGGGAAGGTAAAGCAGCGAGTTAGAGGAGATAGGTGCCGCCCTCAAAATGATGGCCCCAAGAGAAGCCGAAGTCTCTGACACCTCGCTCCCGAGTGACTATATAGTTTATGGAAACACTCTTTACCTTTTATGGCAACATGATGCGAGTTTCTGCTATACACATCTGAAGTGAGGTTGTCAGCCAAATTGCGACCTTCATAGTAAGGGTTTTTTGACCAGCATGGTATTATAATATGGTGTGTGCTGTGCATACATCAAAACATGACTTTCACGACAAACATGCACAAAGGGATTGACTTTATTTTTTACATGTCGTGTATGAATGGATTATCGTTTAAGAAACAGGAGGATAAGTGTCAATAAACCCTCTTGAAATTGTTTTTCGTTCCTCGGCTTGTGATCCGATGTTCTCCAATGGTAAGATTTTTGCGTGGGCGATCGTTTTTATCTACAATTAAGGAGCCACATTCCAAATTCAGGGATAGTTTCTTAAACAGATGGGTTAAAAATCGGAAAACCATGTACCTATGGGTTATCAAAGCAGTATACTTTATTTCATAGCGGGCAAACATTCACTTGATATTTATTAAACTAGCTAGCAGAAAACCTTAACAGAAAACGTTCAACTAATAATTATTACACATGGTGAAGACAAGCTTTGAATGAAAAGAAAGGAGCTTGGAAAGAAAACATTCACAATAAAAAGAACAAAAACAGAGGGTGGGAGGTGGAGAAGGAGGGAGAGAAGGGTGTGAGGACTCTGTGTGTGTGTGTGTGTGTGTGTGTGTGTGTGTGTGTGTGTGTGTGTGTGTGTGTGTGTGTGTGTGTAGGGGCATGGAGGGAGGGATGAGATCTGCTCTGTACGGGTGGATCAGGAAACCTAATCAACTGTGACTGTTGGACATATGGGTTCAGCTAATGAAGCAGAATGACAGCAAGGCCGACAGACAGACGGTCAAAGTTTGGAGAGAAACAGCTTTGCTTCAGAGACACACAGACTGCCAATGCATATAAAATGACACCATGATTGTTTGTTTGTTATGTTTCCCGACAGATCCATTATCTATCAGAATTCAGAGCTGCTTTAGCGGAAAATGGCCGCCAGAGCCGATGCAGCGCAGCCGTAAAGATGGCTGAAAACGGCCAATGCAAGACACGCTGCATGGGCCTCCGTACTGACGTCAAGTGGCGCTTGTATATTGGCGTTTTCCTTTGGCTTCTCAGATGTGGCTGTGTGTGTTTTGTGTGTGTGTGTGTGTGTGTGTGTGTGTGTGTGTGTGTGTGTGTGTGTGTGTGTGTGTGTGTGTGTGTGTGTGTGTGTGTGTTGTGTGTATGCTCGGTGTGTGTGGTCTGCGTGCGTGTGTGTGTAGGGTGTAGTAAGGGGTGAATGTAGAATTTGTGAAGTCAATGAGTATGTTGTGGTGTGTATGCTATTTTGTGTGAGAGAGAGAGGGAGGTAGAGAGAGACTCTGGAACAAACCAAATTCCATCGTCTGATACTAACTCCTTGGTATTCTTTTTTGTTGTTGGAGGTGGGGGAGGGATGTCTTCATAAAGTAATCATCCAGAAAACTAAATGCACGCTACAGATATCTCTGCAGTGCGACCGAACATCAGCAGTGTCTCATCTACTTACAGTATATTTTACAAAACGTTAGTCTTAGAGGTACATTTGTTAATGCAACACCTAAAATTTATCTTTATGCAATGCATATACCACTGGAGGGGCAGGATGGCCTAGTGGCTTAGAGAGCTGATGGCCCAGGATCGATTCATCTCTGAAGTGCCCGTTCCAGACGATTTTCTTCCCTAAAGTTAACATCAGGGCCAACTCCACTCCCCAAAAAGTCCTTCAGATGAAACTATAAACCGAGATCCTGTGTGTGCCAATGCACGCACTTGTACACATGTTAAAACTAGTTCTGCCTCTGGAAATACTAGGCCTTTAATGCCAATAGGCACGGTTGAGAAATTTTTTGTAAATTGCATGCGCAAAGGTGTCTTGTTTAGACACCATTCCTAAAGTCGGAATGTTGCTACCTTAATGGTGGATAAAAACATACACAAAAATCACAAAGGGTGTCACCGAGATCTTCCAATGCAACGCATTACTGTAATATAAAACTAGTTTCTCTGTTGTGGAGTTGTGTTTGTTGCGTGGTGGTGTGTGAGTGAATTTTGTTTTGTCAATGTGCATGGCAAGGTGTGCTTGGTTTATGCTCTAAGTGTGAGTGGCTGTGTTATTATGTGGTGGTATCGAAGAAACAAATTCTCGATCTAAGAAGGTGTCATACTGCAGAATCTATCAGGAACAGTAGTTGTGTTTGTGTATGTACAATATAAAAATATTTTATTGCATTTTAGAATGTTTTAGATTCTCTATGTAACATAATACAATCTGACATAATGATTGATAAAGCATCTACTCTGTAGAAGAACTGTCGTTTCACGCCTTTTCGCAGATGTTATTTTAGAGAACTATCTGGTCTTTGTTGTCCAAACGGGAAAAGTGATTTTGCAGTACAGTCGTTACACTTACTCTCTTGATCTTGTTTGAGTCGTGAAATACCACAACTTTCATTAAGTCATATTCACAGGCAGCACGCTGCGAAACTGGATAAGTAATGACTGTTTGTGGAGCAATAAGCTAAGGCAAGCTTTTGTTCGAAACGAAAAGATTATAAAAAAAATCAGGCCATCGTTGCTTTTAACTCCAAAACGAACTGCAACATTTGCTAATAAAGAGGGACTCAAATCAAGCCCTTTTTGACTTTCAGTCAAAAACGAAGTGGCAGTACTGACAAGGCCTCTGTGATCAGCTGGGCTAAAACTACATGAACGAAATTGAACAGAAAATACCGATGGCAGTTGCTGCCACACCTGTGTAAGCGGCATCAGAAGCGTCAGTCCAAACAAAACTAGCAAATATAGCTCCAACTTGCCTACATCCCGAAGAATCCGTAATATGGAATGGTCCCAACATATTTTCACCAACACACAACATATAGTGTATAGCCTCTCTTGATATTTCCCACGGAACCAAACAATGAAACTGTTATAGCCCAAATATGGTCTCTGTTGGTCGGCGGGGCTATAAACAACAAGATTGAAAATGGTTTCGGCATATTTCCAACAAATCTAAGCACAGCAAATATTCCTTCGCCCTTCCACAGAATCATACGACGAAATGGTTCTAGCATGTTTCCACCGAGTCGAAGCACAGCAAATACTGCTCCGCATTACCGAATGTATCTCGCAGAAACATACAACGACAACGGTCTTGGCTCGTTTTCACACTTACTGCTTAAATTCCCACGATCAGGAACTACATCAGTGAAATGACTCACGCGCTGTCAACGACCGACAGACAATGATAGTAAGACCAGTACCATCAACGTGGAAATACCGGGGTACAATCTCCGAGTCCTTCCTGGGGTACGTACATAAAGGTCAGAGCCCCAAAGACGATGATAGATGGGGTGGGGGGTTAAATGGATGGCTGTGGCCACGCCCTGGCACAGACCTAGGTCATGGTAGGAGTGACCGCTCAAAGGATTCAGCAGCGGACAGAAAGAGAGCATACCGTGATCAACACAGACCAAAGTTGAACGGTACAACACGCACGCGCGCGCGCGAGCGCAAGCACACACACACACACACACACACACACACACACACACTCACACACACACTCACACACACACACACACACACACACACTCACGCACGCACACACTCACACTCACACACACACCACACACCACTTTCTCTCCCCTACACACATGTGTGTGTAAATAAGCACACACACACACACACACACACACACACACACACACACACACACACACACACACACACACATACTCACACACACATTTACATGTAGATACACACATGTACAAACACATTACAACCATACACAGTCACACATATGCGCACAAGTCGCACGTGCACATATGCAAGATCACGCATACATGCACGCCATCCCAATTTCTCTCTCTCTCTCTCCTCTCTCTCTCTCTCTCTCTCTCTCTCTCTCTCTCTCTCTCGCACACACACACACACACACACACACACACACACACACACTTAATATAATCAAACACCACACACGTTTTTGCCCAACCTGAAGGTAGCCACATTCCGATTTCGGGGATATTCATTTCTATAGGTATTCCGTGTGTGTGTGTGTGTGTGTGTGTGTGTGTGTGTGTGTGTGTGTGTGGTGTGTGTGTGTGTGTGTTGTTGTGTTGTGTCTGTGTCTGTGTGTGTTCTGTGTCTGTGTTCTGTGTTTTGTCTGTGTGAGAGAGAGCAAGACAAAGAGAGAGCGCGCGCGCGCGCGCGTGTGTGTGTGTGTGTGTGTGTGTGTGTGTGTGTGTGTGTGCGTGCGTGCGTGCGTGCGTGCGTGCGTGCGTGCGTGCTCGTGCGTGCGTGCGTGCGTGCGCGCGCGTGTGTTGTTATATTAGGTCCTTTCCAAAGGAACAGTTGATGTAAGATTAGTCAGTTCTGTTGTTCATTGTTAGCTTCTATGGTCTTGTGTATAATTTATAGTATTTCCTTATGTTTGTTTGTTGTATATTTTATGGTTATTTTTTTGCTTTTGTTAAGATTTTGAGGTCCAGGTGTCAAGAATTTTCTGTCTTATGTAATTACCCTTCATAAGAAATCCGAGTTTCAGTTTTCTCTCTCTCTCTCTCTCTCTCTCTCTCTCCTCTCTCTCCTCCTCTCTCTCTCTCTCTCTCTCTCTCGCTCTCGCTCTCTCTTTCAAACAGGCTCTCCCTCTAAAACTCTCTGACTCACTAATTCACAGAGACAGACAGAGAGACAGAGACAGACATACATACAGACTTGTGAAACTGACATGGGATAAGCAGCAGAAAAAAACCCTCATTTTAAAACATTTTTTACAAGTGATAGCGTGACAGAGAAGGTCATTCAGAAGAGTAGAATATATTTGTTAAAGGAAAATGCGCAGATTGTGAGATAATTTCCTTTAAAAATAATAATTAAACTTTAGATGATTTACTGAGGACCATTGTAGGATCTCCACAAAACAGATTCCCAAAGAGTGGAAATAAACTACATTTACATAAATGTCACACCTATGTTGTAGAAGAGATTGCTTATTCAAGAAAAAGCAAAAGTAAAGTCAAAAATAACTAAAAGAGCATTTTTACAATACTGACAGGCACAAACTGGTAGAAATCATAATTTAGAAGAAAGAGAAAATCTATAGAATAAAAATTAAGATCGTTACTTGGTTCAACGTTCTGAGATACTTTCAAATCAATATCACACACACACACCACACACACACACACACACACACACACACACACACACACACACACCACGCACATGCACACTCTCACTTACGTACACATACGCGCGCGCGCCGCACACACACACACACACACACACACACACACACGTGCGCACACGTGCGCACACACACACACACATACACACATATACACACACACACAGTTTCGGATTTTTGTATGTGGCAGTACAGTTTCCATTGAGGGAAGCACCGTGGTCGAGTGGTTCAGGCGGTCAACTCGTGATCCAGAGGTCGCGGGTTCGATCCCCGCTCGGCTCGGTGTTGTGTCCTTGGGAAAGACACTTTACTCCTATTTTCCTCACTCCACCCAGGTGTACAAGTGGGTACCAGCTCTGCTGGGGAAGTATCTGGCGACAGACTAGCGTCCTGTCACAGGGGTGGTGAAAAACCATCAGTTCGCTTAACGCTACAGAAACCGGGATAAGCTCCGGCTCTATGGGCCTTCTGGCTCGAAAGAACATACATACAGTTTCCATTCATACTGGATGCATTAACGGTATTAATGGTATAATGCCGCTAGTTTCCTGTCTCGTTAATAAATCGTCCTTTTGCTGTTTTCATGGGAACGATTGCCTTTATCCTGTTCCATGATGTTTCACCAGACATGGTCTTTAGATTAGTATGTGAGAGAGAGAGAGAGATCATGAATGAATGAATGAAGAATGAATGAATGAATGAATGAATGATGATCTTTATTTTCCAACGGTTACAGAGTAAGTATTCATATCCTTTTTTGCATCCGGCTCTTGCCCTAATTAGGGACTATCAACACAATACACACACAAAACCAAAACAAAAAACTACAATAACGACAACAAAATTTCAATGTATGATTTTAAGAAAAGATATAAATGTGTATTCAACAAACACATAATCCCCAATAATTATGACCTGGACATTAATTTCAAAGAGATACATCGGTCATAATTACTTTGAGAAAGGAGATATATATATATGTGTTCAATAAACACACAATCCCCAACTGGCTTGAACATTAATATCAAAACGGATACATTGATTACAATTAAACAATTGAGATAAAGGGAATATTTCTTCAGGTTGCACAGACAGACAGACAGACAAAGCGAGAGATAGAGAATGAACGCGAAATAGTATCCTTTTCGAATTTTCATTGTTGATTTTAATTAAACGGTACATGGTGCACGCGCAAGCGCATCAATTGATTACATGAGAAGAGAACAAAATACTTAAGATATAATACCTGTGATAAAATAGAATTTTTTAAAAATCTATCTGCTGAGAGACAGACAGACAGACAGACAGACACAGTCTGTTAGACATACAGACAAATAGACAGACTGGCAAAAACGGGCAAAGAAACATACAGACAGACTAACAGACAGGCAGGCAGGCAGGCAGATAGAACATAATGAAGTCAGATGGAATAACCAACAAAACGGTCTGGGAAAAGACGGAAGATTTAAGAACATAACAAAAAAATTGCAGTTACCAGCCGCCATGGCGCAGTGGTTACTGCTCTGGGTTACGGACTTGAAGGTCGCGGGTTCGATTCCTATAAGAGTCATTAGGATTTTTCGGACTCCGTCCGGCTCCTATTATTTTATTGTTATTTAATTCTTTTATATCGAGTATAATGGAATAAGCACTTATGTGCTTTTTTACATCTAGTCCCCGTGTGTATGCGGTTTTGTGAATTTGTCATCTGTTCCCAGCGGCACACAATGTAGGCCTCTTACAGAGAGCGGAACAGGATTTTTTTTTGATTTTTTTATTCTTGAATATCGAGGATAATGGAATAAGCGCTCATGTGCTTTTTTTACATCCAGTCCCCGTGTGTATGCGGTTTTCTAAATTTTGTCATCTGTTCCCACCGGATTTAACCAGGGTGTGTGTGTTGTGGGCTCAATGAGAAGACTGGAACCAAACAGTCGAGCTTCATCTACTTTACGGATGCGAGTTTGAGAATGTTGCTCAAATTACCTGACCAACAATGCAGGTGTCTGTATCTCTCGGGCTCGGTTGACTCCGGATATATTATGACAGTAAGCGCAGAGTACAATCATGTTCAGAAGTCTCAAAGCTCATGCAATTCTATCATCATCATAAACCATTACACCCAGTGGTGTGTAGGGCAGCAACAAAGCGCTTCCACTCCTGCCTATCCTGGGCCAACCTAGTCACTGATCTCCAAGAGTGCTGCATGGCATTCATCTCACTTTCTACAGTCCTCCACGTTGCTTTTGGTCTTCCTTTCTTTCTCCTTCCTTCTGGGGCCCAGTGCAATGCTGTTCTTGTGATTGACTGTGGGTCTCTTTGAAGGATGTGCCCAATCCACTTCCATGTCGTCTGGTGATGATGGTTCCCATGTCTTCCTGCCTGTATCTCCGTAGTAGGTTTTCATTGGAGATCTCTGGCCAAAAGATCCAGAGAATTCTTCGGAGGCATATGGTGTGAAAGGATCGAAGTTTGGTAAGATCCGCTTCCGTCATCTTCCAGCATTCAGAACCGTACAGGAGCGTAGATACAACACAGCTCTGGTATAGCTTTAGCTTGGTGTTGGTGCTGTACTGAGTTGATCTCCAGATATTGTTCATCTCCCTAAACACACTCCTGGCCTTGCCCAGTCTGTTGTGGATGTCTTCTTTTGTGCCGCCCTCTGGTTTGATGATGCTGCCAAGGTATGTGAACTAGTCTGTCTGGTGCAGGTCAGTTCCATTCACTTTCACAGGGGCTGGTGTGTTCACATTTAGCGACATCGTCTCTGTTTTCTTGGTGCTAATACGAAGCCCTACTTGCTGTCCAAATGTTTGGAGTCTGCTGGCCTTCTCCTGGATATGTTGGTGTGTGTGTGTGTGTGTGTGTGTGTGTGTGTGTGTGTGTGTGTGTGTGTGTGTGTGTGTGTGTGTGTGTGTGTGTGTGTGTGTGCCAGCAGCGCCAGGTCATCCGCAAAGTCAAGGTCGTCTAGTTTTGAGAACAGGCTCCAGCGAATCCCTCTTGGGGTGTCTTCTGTCGTCTTCCTCATCACCCAATCAATGGCCAGATTGAAGAAAGCTGCGACATCACACATCCTTGTCTTACTCCAGTCTTGACTTCGAAGACAGTGTTGCTATGGCCCACAGAACATCTGAAGTTGTCGTAGAAGCTCTTGATAAGGTGTACCAGTTTCGATGGGATGCCATAGTGTCGAAGGATACTCCAAAGGCTGTCTCTGTGTATGCTGTCAAATGCCTTTTCGAAGTCCACAAAATTCACATACAGTTGTCTTTGCCACTCTGTGCACTGTTCGATGATGTTTCTGAGCGTGAATATCTGGTCTATACATCCTCGTTGCTTCCTGAACCCTGCTTGTTCCTTCCTCAGTGCATCGTCCACAGCGTCTGATATTCTTCTGATGATGACCTTGGCCAGTATCTTGCTTGGCACAGACAAAAGAGTGATTCCCCTTCAGTTTGTATGCAATTCTATAGCAGCACCAAAAAGTAATAATTATCATCGATCTACATGCAATAAATGAAAAACATCTCTGATTCGGTGGCCCCAGTTGCTCTAGTCTAATGGTGACCTCAGATTTGGTTTACCCATACACTTCTCTGCCTATGATGAGTTTGTGTCAAAGCTTTTGGGGATAGAGGTTTATTTATTTATTTTATATTTTATTATTCTTTTATATCGAGGATAATGGAATAAGCATTTATGTGCTTTTTTACATCCTGTCCCCGTGTGTATGCCGGTTTTTTTGTAAATTCTGTCATCTGTTCCCACCGGCACAATGACCTACTCTTACGAAAAGCGGATCAGGATTTAACGTATGCAAAAGATGTTCTGCGTGCGTTCGCACACGGGGCCTTGGTTTATAGTCTCATCCGAAGGACTTGACATTCAGTTCGATTTTTTTGTCAAACTGGGAAGAAAGGGAGAGGCTGGGAATCGAATCCACAACCTCACGGTTTACTTGTTGGCAGGCGAGCGTCTTAACCATCCTGCCACCTTCCTTCCTACACAGAATCGAAACTTTGTTCTGCAGATTTGAGTTGTTTTTGTTGTTGTTGTAGAGTAGTCTGCTTATTCAGCCATACACTTTTGCTTTATATTGCCAGTGCCAGCCCTGCTCTTATTATTATTGCTGTATTGATGGTCTTGCCTTAAAAGCGTAATGAAATTCAACGTCCAAATCATTTGTTGTGCTTTCGGTACATATTCGTTCGTTATGTGGGATGTTAGCTATTGTTTCTCCATGGATTGGAAGCTTAAGACTATGGCATTCTGAACTTTGTTTGTTTTTTTAAGTCATTGCTGTCTTTTCAGTCAGCAGACTGAAATAACTTTCAAAAGAAAAAGGGTTTCAAATATTCTGTGACTGATAAAGATATTATTTGAGTCGATCTCAGAGCACCATTAAAAAGAATTGTGGATGAATCGGTCCTTTACACATTCTGTCTTTTTTTTCCTTCTTCGTTTCCCGGCCACAGCTCCAAGGTTTACTGAGGTAAGATTCTGCGTTTGCGATTGTTTTTTTACCCACCATTAAGATAGCTGCATTCCGACTTCGGGGGAGCAATTACTTTTACCTTGAAACAGGTATCGGAGATTTGCAACTCAAACTGATTCAACCTGATACTGCTCATTCAAAGACTAGTTCGTTAATGTAAATTAGAAACAGTGGCTTATAATTTGTCTAATACATATACCACCACATGAAGGAACCTATACGTATTTGAAAATATCATTATTCACTAACGTAAACAAGAAATGAACTATATATCTTTCTATCTTTTTATACCCGTTTCCCATGCTTCGATAACTACTCCTAGTAAATGCTTGGCAATTCGCAGTCATCACGCGAAACAATATAACTCCCATCAGAAAATACACGTCACTGTAAACAATTTTTCCCCTGAAAACGGTCATTCATACCTCATGTTAAAACTTGCTTGATCGTTACACAGTGATTTCACTTTCCTCTTGACATTAGAGATCTTTGTCCGTTTAGATTCTTTTCATGCTGGGTGATATTATAATTATTGAGATGAATGTCTATCAAACAGAACAATTTGTAAAAACTGTTTTAAACGGTTAAACATCAGCCCTGCAGATAACAGCACCTCGTTATTATTTATCACTTGCCATGACGTTTCGCGTCTGCTCTTTGTTACTGCAGATCTCTTCATTTGGTGCCACAGTGGGTGGCTGATGGAAGTCATTAATGGATTAGTGAAACTCCGGAAAAGGGTGGCACAGGCCACAAACACACACATACACTCTCTCACACACACACTCTCTCTCTCTCTCTCTCTCTCCTCTCTCTCTCTCCTCTCTCCTCTCTCCTCTCTCCCTCTCCACACACACACACACACACACACACACACACACAAACACACACACACACATGAAAAATAAAATTGGTTCAAATTTGTCCAAGCGCAAACACACACACACACAAACACACACATACACTCTCTCTCTCTCTCTCTCTCTCTCTCTCTCTCCTCTCTCTCTCTCTCCTCTCTCTCTCTCTCATCTTCACACACACACACACACACACACACACACACACACACACACACACACACACACACACACAATGTTACAGAAACATCAGCACTAAATCTTGTAAAGGAGTCCTGAATACTTGTATCGCAGAAGTGCCCAAAATAAAGTTACAGCAGAACGAAGATGCCATGAAAACCCCGCATCAAAACTGTCTAAAACACCAGCCATAGAACATGTCATGGCTGAGAGCTAAAGCAAAGTCAACATCCACAACAAGTGTATCTATAGCCAATCATGGCAAAGAGTTAAAATGAATAAACAGAACAACACTTCCATGTAGAATGCTATCTAAAAAAAAATCTTCATTACATCAACTCCTCTTATCACTTTCATTCTAATTAGCTACACTGTTGTGCACTCTTGCCTCATATGTATTTTTCCTCGCGTGCACTGCACTGATTATCAGCTTCCGTCTATGGATTGGTATCCTTTTACAATTACCAGAAGACAAAAAGAAGACGAACAGGGAAAAGAAAAATGAAGTAGATACCATCTCCTCCACTCAACAAGTACCTCTGATCGTGAGTCAAGCATGGAAACATTCGGTTACAATTAAAAGATACAAGACAGAAAAAGTCTGGTTATCCTCAAAGTTGTAAAACTCTATATTTCTCTTCCACAAGCTATACACTTGAATGAATCTGGCAATCCAGTCTTTACACAGATTCTATCTTTTAGTGTTTTCGGGGATCACAAATATATCTCTTGAAATGTCCCGCGGGCATGCCAGGGGGCCTATCAGTATAAATAGCATCCCCACCTTCTGGAAATTCTGTGTAAGGAATTCCCTCTTTTCTATCCCTCTCTTGGTTTCTGTCTTGTTCCTGTTCTTCCTGTCACCCCCTTCTTGTCTGCTTTCTGCCTTCTTGGTCCATTCCTTCTTCCATGTCCGTCGCTGGCTGACATCGGGCTTAGACGCGGCGCACAAAGTTGTGTTGATGTGTGTGTGTGTGGTGTGTGTGTGTGTGTGTGTGTGTGTGTGTGTGTGTGTTGTGTGTGTATGTGTGTGTGTGTAACCGTGGTGTGTGGGTGTGGGGTGGATGTGGTGTGCTGGTGTAGTGAGCTGTAAGGTAGCATGTGTGTCAGATGTGGGGAATATGTTGTCGTGTAGTGAATATGTCTGAAAGTTTTCTGTGTGGTTGTGTAACGTTTCGTCTGTTGTGATTGTATGACTAGTGTTGTTTTATTGTTTTGTAAGTGCTGTTAAATATACGTGCATTTTGTATGTGTGTATGTATGTATTGTGTTGACCGTGGTTGGATAAGTTTGAATTATGCATCGGAAAGACTATAGTAAACACTTAAACGAGAATGAGTTGGAATTGTTCCTCAAAATGTGACACTATTCTAATTTGTTTGATTCATGTTATCTATTCATCTCCAAACTACCAGATAATAATAATTAATAAAATTGATTTATATGATTGTAATTATGGCTTAAAATCATTAATCGTATACATAGAATTAAAGTCGCTCGTGACGCTTTTTTACTTCTTTGCCTCAAAACATGAATACGATTTCCTTCTTAAAGATAAAGACTCTCATTAAAAAGAATTAGGTTGTTCTATTCGAACAAATTCCCCAAAATGCTGTTATGTCATATTATTCTTAGAAACATCACGAACTACGGAGTTATAATAAATAATAATAACTAATCAAATATTGATCAAATTATAATGAATTCAAGAATTGAAGGAAATAAGCGCTGAATCTTGTAAAGCAACAAATCAAAGCGCTCAGATGACCTTTTTCTATGTGTTTCTTTTGCCTCAAAGTCATCGTCAATACGATTCTGGCCTTCTTTAATCAGCTATAAAGACTTATTAATACCAGATTAGGGGAGTCAGTTGCGAAGCAAACTTCCCCCAAAATAAAGGCTTGATGTCAATAAGGCTATCCTAGGAACTAGAGTTTGGAGTTTGGGAGGACTTTTCCACTCAACTGCAATTTTGATGCAAATGTTCGTGGTATGCTGTCCAGGACGTTTGAGAGAGAGAGAGAAGAGAGAGAGAAGAGAGAGAGAGAGAGAGAGAGAGAGAGAGAGAGAGAGAGAGGAGGGCAGACAGAGAGACAAACAGACGAGATACAGACAAGAGACAGACACACAGACACACAAACAGACCGAGAAAACAGACCCAAAGACACTAAACAGACAGAGAGACAAACAAACAGACAGACAGAGAAAACAGAGACGCAAAGACACTGAAAGAGAGCTACTGAAAGAGAAAGACAGACAGACAGACAGACAGACAAACAGAAAGAGAGAAAACAGACGCCACAGACAGACGGACAGAAAACAGACGCAAAGACACTGAAAGAGAGACAGACACACAGACAAACAGAAAGAGAGAAAACAGACGCAAAGACACAGCAAGACAGACAGACAGACTGTAGACAGACAGGCCAACAGACACACCAGTCAGCAACACACCAGCTGCTGAAGGATTGTGAAGGCAAACACACAAGTCACACCACGAAGCAAACAGGCAAGCAAGCGAAGGCATCAAGGGAAGTTATAGCACCCTCCGAGCTCGCTGCACAGTTACTTCCCATTTAATGTTCTGCACACTTCATTGTTTCTGGCCTCGGGCCTTAGTGAAGCTGAACAGACCGAGATTGCATGATTCATTATAGCCCATCTGTGCTCTCTTCTTTAGCGGTCATTCACTTCGCTGGATAGAGAGTGAGAGAGTGTAATAGTTATATTAAGCTAAAAGATACAAAAATTAAGTTCGTAACTGCTGCTTGCCAACGTAAGACTATCAAATACAAAATTAATCTCCTGGAACAGTTAGGGTGGGTAGTTGTTTTTTTAAAGTTTTTCATTTTGACATACGCGGCCATACATAATTGTTTCTCTTAAACGCGTATGTGCATACAAGTATATTCGAACGCATGTAAATGTGCACACACACTCTTTCTCTCTCTCTCTCTCTCTCTCTCCTCTCTCTCTCTCTCTCTCTCTCTCTCTCTCTCTCTCTCTCTCTCTCTCTCTCTATCTCCCCTCTCTCTCCGCGCACACAAGCTCAGACGCCCACGTGCACGCACATGTGATGACAGATGCTGACATATCAGACATATGTCAACAGCTGCTGACAGATCATAATATGTCAACAGATGCTGACAAATCAGACATGTGTCAACAGCTGCTGACAGATCAGACATGTGTCAACAGATGCTGACAGATCAGACATTTGTCAATAGATGCTGACATATCAGACATGTTTACAGATGCTGACAGATCAGACATGTGTCAACAGATGCTGACAGATCAGACATGTGTCGACAGATGCTGACAGATCAGACATGTGTCGACAGATGCTGACAGATCAGACATGTGTCGACAGATGCTGACAGATCAGACATGTGTCAACAGATGCTGACAGATCAGACATGTGTCAACAGATGCTGACATATCAGACATGTGCCAACAGATGCTGACAGATCAGACATGTGTCATCAACAGATGCTGACAGATCAGACACGTGTCAACAGATGCTGACAGATCAGACACGTGTCAACAGATGCTGACAGATCAGACACGTGTCAACAGATGCTGACAGATCAGATTATATGTCAACAGATGCTGACAGATCATATGTCAACAGATGCTGACATATCAGACATGTGTTCACAGATGCTGACAGATCATAATAATTATGTCAACAGATGCTGACATATCATACATGTGATGACAGATGCCGACAGATCAGACATGTGTCAACAGCTGCTGACAGATCATAATATGTCAACAGATGATGATAGATCAGACATGTGTCGACAGATGCTGACAGATCAGACACATGTCGACAGATGCTGACAGATCAGACACATGTCGACAGATGCTGACAGATCAGAGCATACAGCAAACACATAGGCCACCTCCAGCAAAGCCCTCAGCACCACTACAAAGGGAGCTAAACACCCGTGACTCCACCTAGAGAGTTATTTCTCATTTCATGTCCTCGGAAGTTCATAACTCACGACTCTTACCACGTGTTGAACAGCTTTCAGACAGGGAATATCTGTCTCGTTCTTCTGTAAATTTACCCGGGTTTTTCCTAAATGCTTTCCTGCCCTCCAAACTACATTTTAAAAAATCACTGGAATGAAAGAAAAAACCTAACCATTCATATTATTTATTATTTTTTAGGGTCCAATCTCTCTCTCTCTCTCTCTCTTTTCTCTCTCTCCTCTCTCTCTCTCTCTCTCTTCTCTCTCTCTCTTTCTCTTTCTTTCTCTCTCTCTCTCTCTTCTCTCTCTCTCTCTCTCTCTCTCTCTCTCTCTCTCCTCCGCTCTCTATCTATCTCTCCTCTCTCTCTCTCTCTCTCTCTCTCTCTTTCGCGCGCGCGCGCGCGCAGGAATTGCGCTCTTAATTGATTACTTTGGAAACAACTTCCACGTCTAGGAAGCTTAAAGATCAATAATTTAAATCGCACACCGTCCTCAGTTTTCATCCCTCTAATTCACAGAGACTTTGAGCCAAATGTCCGGGCGCCAGTTTCAAGATAGGAAAGTGAATTCTATCAGTAGCACAGTTTGGGAAACAAAAGCTATCCAAGGCAAAAATAAAACAATGAATATGCCATAAAAAAACGCACTCCCATGAACAAGCCAGCAGACCAGGAACAGTAAGAAAATATAGGAGTTCTGTTCATAAAGCTTTAAATATGTAACAGTTGTAAAATATAAAAGTGTTTGTCATAAAGCTTTAGATATGTAACAGCAATAGCAAAGATTAAAAGAATACATGCATGGTTCCTAAGAACGGTTCATTTCCCCCAAAACCCGACATTTCCACTTTTCCAGAAAGATTTTCTTCACTTAAAATCGTATAAAAATTCCAACGAACATTATTCTCATCAGAACACAACACAAACATCTCTCTTTAAAATAATTTCCCCTCGTTTTCTTTTTGCTTTTTTAAATTGTATTGCGTATTACTGTTAATATCCTCTTTTGGTGTTGTTCTCAACACAAAGCCATGATTTATTTCTCATATTGACTTTTTTTTTAATCGGATGTCATTACAGATTCAAAACTGTGAGTTGATATTTTATGTTGAGGGAAGATGAACTAATACTGAGGAAGGAGATGGTTGAATTATGATATTGGTGACTGAGATCAACAGAACGTCCCTTTGCTCTAGCATGCATCAATTCATAAACTTCTTCGCCAAGATTGATTCCCAAAAAAGCCAACAGAACAACTCACAAACACGAAAAGCAAGCCTTTCAGCTAGAGAATTAATTAAAACTGTAAATAATCGATATGCAAGTTTGAGCAGGGTCTTTTTTATTTCCTTTTTTTTCATTTTCCAGCTCTGTCATATCGGTAATGATTGTACCACCAGTCAAAAACAAACGAGATCAATGAGACATGAAATCGCTCTCTCTCTCTCTCTCTCTCTCTCTCTCTCTCTCTCTCTCTCTCTCTCTCCTCTCTCTCTCTCTCTCTTGGCCATATCATTTTTGGATACACACACACCCACGCATGCACGCACAAGCACACATACACACACAAAACAGAGTTTAGACTTCTCTACCCGCCCCCCGCCCCCCCCCCCCCCCCCCATCTCTCTCTCTCTCTCTCTCTCTCTCTCTCTCTCTCTCTCTCTCTCTCTCTCTCTCTCTCTCTCTCTGTGGGCGCGCGCGCGCATTTTCATTCATCATTCAAAAGGGACATCATTCAATCAACAAAACACGATTCTTCACGTTCTTGGCTCCCCAAAGCCCTTTTTCTATTACCTGTTGAAATCAACAATTTTTTTTCTAAAAAATTATCAAACAGACCAGAACAACAGGCAGACACACAGACAAAACCTGCAATACTTATTATCATGCACAAACCTGTTTAAGATTGTCTCTCACCGTTTCACTTCTTTTTTTTACCAGTAAGAGCAACAATATGGAATATGCTGACTGAATACCGAAAGCATTCGTGACTTTTGTTTAGCTTACGAAGGTTCGCGAAACGCTTCCCTGTCAGAAAGAAAAGGACCGAAAGCAACAAGCACCTTTTTACAGAAGTGTTAAATTCTGTGTAAATTATCTACACATGCCCAGAGTCTCTAAGACCAGCGTCTGTCCCGGACCAGATGGTCGTCCATTACAAAATATCGTCTGCTTAAATAGCTTATTGCCATGTGTCCTGACCACAGCTGCATAGTTTTGTCTGGGAATTGGTCATAGCCCATGTGATAGCTCAGTGGTCATAGCACCCTGCCTTCCAAAGTTAAGCTTAAGCAGCGTTGATCGTAGTTACCTCTTGGATGGGTGACCGTTCGTGCGCTTTGGCTTCAGCACAGTCTCCTAGTTTACCCAGGTGTGAATGGGTACCTGCCGTCTTTGGGGTCAGGGAAGGTAAAGCAGCGATGGAGAGGAGATGGACGCCACCCTCAATATGCTGGCCCCTAGAGAAGTTGAGGTCTCTAATGCCTCGCTCTCCAGTGATTGCATACGTTAAAGGAACACCTATAGCCCACATACTGCTCTCAGCACAAAGCCCTTGGTCTAGAGCATAATAGGCAAACAATATAAGATACAGCTGTGTCAATATTCTTACTCCCTAGATGCTTTACAAGACAAAGACATCGTTATTTAGAAATCAAAAACTCAAAATCAACACAGACTGATAATTGATACCTAAATTACACAACTAACTTGGAGTAATCTCTGTCTGTCTGTCTGTCTGTCTGTCTGTCTGTCTGTCTGTCTGTCTGTCTGTCTGTCTGTCTCTCTCTCTCTCTCTCTCTCTCTCTCTCTCTCTCTCTCTCTCTCTCCTTGTATTACTATTGGGCCTTTTTTCTTTTTATTTCATTATCATATATATCCCTCTGGGCGGGGACTAGATGTAAAAAAGCACATGAGTGCTTATTCATTATCCCCGAAATAAAAGAATTTGTCATTGTCATTATCATTGTCATTGTCATTTCTCTCTCTCTCTCTCTCTCTCTCTCTCTCTCTCTCTCTCTCTCTCTCTCTCTCTCTCTCTCTCTCTCTTTGTCTTTCTGTCTGTCTGTCCCTCTGCCTCTCTCGAGTGTTTCATCTTCTTCCCATCTCACAGTCTTATAAAGAATATTCTTTATCATGTATGCTAGATTATGTTGACATATTTCTCACTAACCTGTGCTTTTTTTTAACTTTATACCAAGCATAATTCTGATCACGAAAAATATATCTTGTGCACATCTCGTCAAGGCTCCTTTCATAAACTTCATGCAACCTATCGTCACTGCTGTAACTGAATTCTGCTTGTCCCCTTCTTTCCCTGGGGCAGGCTAATCTTTACTCTGTGCTAGTGCCACACCAGAGAAAGTAGGAGCTTAGGAACTCTCTCTCTCTCTCTCTCTCTCTCTCTTCTCTCTTTCTCTCCCTCTCTCTCTCTCTCTCTCTCTCTCTCTCTCCTCTCTTTCTCTCTCTCAAGACTCCACACCCATACTTTCCATTGTCATGTAAATTTACTCCAGGAGTCGCCTACTTTACTCTTATTTACTTCCCTCACTCCTTCCATTCTTCAGTATTCACAAAATACATCCAGTTCTAACATACATTCTGTGCACAACATTGGCATAAATAACCGCTCAGGTCAAAAGATTTTTTTTTTCAATATGATACGACACAATCAGACATTTGTGGCAGTTTCAAAACAACATGTAGCTATTGAGGTCTGTTTCAGCTTTCTACAGAGTGTCACGAATATAAGAAGATGTTGCAAGGAGAAACAGAGAGGAAAGACAGGGAACCGTGTGGGGTCTTTTCCTACCCTGCTTAAGCTACTATCTCCTTCCTTGTTCCTTTTCTATACCCTTCATTTCCCACAGCCTAAAACGTTGTACGTGTGCTGAATACACATCCACTGTACGAGTAAGTCACCGTATTGATCATTTCCATTCTGTAGACATTGACATGTACCTGCCTGTGTAGGGCAGGTTACAATGCCTGTCACGAAAGTATCAATTTCTTCGGATTCTTCGTAAATCTCCTGCTTCCTAGTACCTGCTCAATGCCAGCGAATGACACTTTTTCTGTTATTTTCTCCCCCTCTTCTTTCCTACTGCGGTGATTTTAACTTCGCTTACATGTTGCTTTTGCCTGAAAGTTTCCGCTGTAAATGCCATCTCTCTGTCAATGGCTCTCTCCCGCAGCTCTGTGTCTGTCTGTCTGTCTGTCTGTCTGTCTGTCTGTCTGTCTCTCTCTCTCTCTCTCTCTCTCTCTCTCTCTCTCTCTCTCTCTCTCTCTCTCTCTCTCTCTCTCTCGCTCTCTCTATGTTTTCTTTATTAATGGGATCAAACAATCAAACGTAGTGCGTAATCTAGCATTATTTTTATTTACGAGAAAAACTATCATCTTCATTTTTCCTGTATACCATCATTTTGTTAGAGTTTGCAAAGTCTTCTGTTTACATGTAGTTCTGTTCACGCCACTTTTAGCCCCCTTTAAAATGGGTCAAAGGTCTCAATGAATAAACCATCTGAATTCTGAACTGCCTGTCTGTCTGTCTGTCTGTCTGTCTGTCTGTCTGTCTCTCTCTCTCTCTCTCTCTCTCTCTCTCTCTCTCTCTCTCTCTCTCTCTCTCTCTCTCCCAAAGAATATAATGTTCAAAAAAAGTTGTGCGAATGTGTGTACACATAACTTAATCTCTTCCCACCGACCCAAATTTACACTCCCTCCACTGGGCTTCCTCACACAAACACGCTAGATATGAAGAGAATCGCAGGTCAAAGTATTGCACCATAATATACGCTTGCTTTCCCTTACCACGCTATTTCGAGTTGGCCTTTTGAAAGCCAGAGATGCTGGTCACAGCATGCATGCAATATAAGCTGCGTTATTGTTGGGATATTTTCATGCCTCCCAGTGGCAATCGTTCACCCCACTGTCTCAGGTTGTCTGTGCCTTCTTCGTATTCTTAGGGTGTATGCACCGAAGTCACTGGCTTCCCTTCTTCAAAAGCTGAAGGATATTGTGGAAGTAAACAATTTAAAGATATCAATCTCTCTCTCTCTCTCTCTCTCTCTCTCTCTCTCTTCTCTCTCTCTCTTCTCTCTCTCTCTGCTTCTCCTGTCTCTATGTCTCACTCTCTCTCTATCTGCCTGTCTATCTCTGTCTCTCTCTCTGTCTCTCTCTCTCTCTCTCTCTCTCTCTCTCTCTCTCTCTCACACACACAATAGAATCTGCACACTCACATACTCTGTCTTTCTCACTAACACAAACACACATAATCACACGCGCACACGCACATGCGCGCCTGTATATCCATGTACACACACGTGCACACCCACACACACTTCACCACAGCTCATCCTACATACATACACACATATGTATGCAAACACGCACACTCACGCACACACGCAGCACCCGCGCGCGCGCGCGCGCACTCACACGCACGCACGCACGCACGCACACACACACGTGCGCGTGTGCTGCAAATGATATATCTTGAAAGAGTCAAACATTGCATCAGTTTGTTTTTCTACTGGTGACGTCAAACAAGTAGAAACTTTCTGTTTACCCAGAAAAGAGTATGCATGTGCCTGCTTTGAATCAAAAACACAATTGTAGCACAGAGAGAGAGAGACAGAGAGACAGACAGACTGACAGACAGAGACAGAGAGACATACACACACACGTACGCACGCGCGCGCGCACATACACAAACACACACACACCACACGCACGCACACACATACACACACACAAATATGCAGAAACATACACAAAGAGACAGACAGACAGATAGTTGGAGATTTTATCTTCACCATTCCCCCCAAGTACAGAGGAAGGTAATGGTTGGTTGATGGTACAGTCCCTAAATTAGATAATTCCACTGGGATTTTAATACAATCAAACCAAAAATACAATCAAAGAAAGCTTGCATTATGTCAAGCGCAAAGTATTCAAGGCCCAATAACCTGTTAATTACTTATCTACTCTGGAAAGTTCATGTTTACATACAGGAAACATAATGAACCAAATTATTGTTGAAAAAGATCTTGTACAGTATAACATAAAAGGTAAAGGTGTCCCACAACCTATGTGGTCATAGGGGAGCGAGGCGTCAGAGATCTCACTTCTCTAGGGGCCATATTGAGGGTGCCACTACTTTTAACTTTTTTCGCTGATGATAAGTAATAACATGCATAAGTCAAAATGTCTGTGCCCTTCATTTTTTTTTCTTCACTGTCACAAAAGCATCATGGCTATAATGATCATCAATATTCCTTCGTCATCGTACCAGCCAGTTCCGTTTCAAAAGAATCAAAACTCCTTCCACCGTCAAAATAAATATGGCAGAAATACAGCAGTTGCCTACCACCTATTCGAAACCAAGCCTGCCCTTCTTTTGTGCTTTCCAGCACCAAAGAAGTCATTGCAGGGAGAGTATTACTGAGCGGAAGGGAGGCAATTTTCTGCGGGATTGCAGTGAATGGTGTCTGCCTGGCTGCGGTGGACTGATATCCGTCTTGCATTTAGATTCTTCGCCCACCACAAATGAGCTCTTGGGAGCTGAATTTCCTCCTGCTTCCAGTCTTCTTCCATTGTTAGTGAGGCAATGAAAGCGGTGTTTGCTTTCCGTCTGGCCCAGTGAGGAGACACTGATGCACCTACACTCACATAAGCTGTCAGCATGTTGTGTGTGCCAGTGTTTGTGCACGTGCACATGCATCCACATGTATGCACACAGACACAGTAGAAAGAGTTCCATTTTTGTGAACTTTGTGGCACCCATCCCATAATTACTTTTGATGTATAACTAATACCAGACATGATATGCCAGTGAAAGAAAAGCATTTACATCTGTGTTGATGTATCAGATGCCTTGAGACATTCGGGAAATAATTTGGAGAGAGTCTTGCAGTTTGTTTAGATGGCACTGTCATTGAAGCTCCGTCATCTGTGTTGAAACCTAAAACGCAATGTTAACATGTGTGTTTTATCAAAGTACATCTGTATCAAAGAATAATAACAGCCTGGGAGTAGCTGATGTTTTCTGGGCGGTGGCTATCACCACTGATTTGAGTTGGGTGGGATGTATCATCGCAGAGTTTGAGTGATACGGTGATGACAGTCCATTAAGATTTTCAACTGCTTGCAGGCTGTTTTCAGTGTTGATTTTTTGTGTTTGACAGTGATAACGATAGCGAAAAGAAACGAAAGAGATAGACAGACAGATAATATAACAATATATATATATATATATATTATATATATATATATATATATATTATATAATATATATATATATATGTGTGTATATAATATTATATATATATATAATTTTATATTTGGAGTGGGAGTGCGTGGTGATGGTGTGTGTGTGTGTGTGTGTGTGTGTGCGTGCGTGCGTGCGTGGTGCGTGCGTGCGTGTGATGTGTGTGTGTGTGTGTGTGTGTGCCCACGAGCGCGTTTGTGCGTGTGAATGGTGTGTGTGAGGATGGGAATCAAGCGCATGATAAAATGGGAGCAATACATTGGCATGATTTATTACCCCAAGAGACCACACCATTAAATCAGCAAAGTGACCCTAGGTTATACTACAAGCAATCACTCAAACGACTCATTTCCATACGCTCATTTCCTTTCATTTTTCACATGGCCTAAATGTATCAAGCTGATTATTCCCGTTTTCAAAGTCGTTCACGTGGGTGTTGTGATCAATCCAAAAAGGAAAATCAAAGACCATGCCGTTTTTAAAGGAATGGCCACTTTTTACATGTTTTTGATGTGTGCCTTTCATCAAAGTCCACAGAGTATTCACATGTTTAACCATCGATGTCCAAACGAAACAGAATTAAACTGGTTGATCAATACCTCGCCTGTCCCATTTTCCTTCTGACCCATTTTTCTGACCCATTTCTTGAAATAATTCCCTGGCCTACTGTACTGGTAAAGAGGGTGTAGGCCTTGTATTGAATAAAACGATTAGAAAAGGTCCCTTGAG
Source organism: Rapana venosa (assembly GCA_028751875.1). Classification (NCBI taxonomy): domain Eukaryota; kingdom Metazoa; phylum Mollusca; class Gastropoda; order Neogastropoda; family Muricidae; genus Rapana; species Rapana venosa. The sequence goes on from CM054158.1 coordinate 31,043,503, forward strand.
TATCTGTTTATCATCCTTTTCTACCGTATCTCCCATGATAATGATATAATGTATGGAATTTACATAGCGCTGAATCTTGTAAAGCAACAAATCCAAAGGGCATACACTGTTGCTCATTGACTTCTTCGTTAAACGCATGGACTGGGCTTATGACAGTTCTAAACACTGAAATATAAATCAAGTCCAATTTTCAGAGTGAGTTAGGGGGTGGACAAGGGGGCTCCAGTTAAGCTAAAAAAGAATGCTCTCTCTCTGTTTCTCTTCTCTCTCTCTCTCTCTCTCTCTCTCTCTCTCTCTCTCTCTCTCTCCTCCTCTCTCTCTTCTCTCTCCTCTCTCTCTCTCTCTCTCTTGTCAAGGGCCAGATGAAAAAAAGTTTGTGACTGCTTATCTGTAACCCTTGAAAAATAAAGATTATTCATCCTCTCTCTCTCTCTCTTCTCTCTCTCTCTCTCTCTCTCTCTCTCTCTCTCTTGTCAAGGCCAGATGAAAAAAGTTTGTGACTGCTTATCTGTAACCCTTGAAAAATAAGATTATTCATCCCCTCCTCTCTCTTCCTCTCTCTCTCTCTCTCTCTCTCTCTCTCTCTCTCTCTCTCTCTCTCTCACAAACCATCTCTTCTCTCTCTCTCTCTCTCTCTCTCTCTCTCTCTCTTTCTTTCTCTTCTCTATCACTCTGTCAAAGTCAGGCAGATGAAAAAAAAAAAGTTTGTGACTCTTATATGTAACCATTGAAAAATAAAGATTATTCATCCTATCTCTCTCTCTCTCTCTCTCTCTCTCTCTCTCCTCTTCTCCTTCTTTCTCTCTCCATTCCTCTCTCTCTCCTCTCTCTTTCCCTCTTTTGATCGACATCAATCAAACCCGGAATGTCTTTAACTGAACACAGATTTTAATCCTTGTTTTCTCATGACATGTCCAAAGGCGTTGCAACAAAACACTTTTTTTTCTATGATCACCTAATCCAGCACAGCTTTACTCAGGGCCACTGAAGACTAAGGTTAGACAGGCACAGGAGTAAAGTGAGAACCGTCTCTCCCCTTAGTTACCTCCCTGTCAGATTGAAGTGGTGCGATCCAATTTCCTAATCAGAGTTCCGCTTCCTGTCAGGGCTTTCAGCTGCCATGTTGTCCACCAGGTTTTCCATTCATAGGCTGTGTCTGCTGCCATGCGCTGATTTACTACACTGTTTCAGCTTTCTTTGCCGCGAGAAAAGAGCATCCGCATGTGCACACACAAAACACCATAGATATTTACATACACTGTGTTTAAAGAGTTTTTACTACACTAGTTAGACAACTAGTGGGGAAGGGGGGGGGAGTTATTCATTATTGGGGGAAGGGATGGAAAGGGGATGTCACTCCCAAAATTTATCTCCCTTGCTTGGGGACGGCAGAAAACAAGCGAATTGCAGTTAACCGATATACCTGTTCAAATTAGCATTGCTAAGATGAAACACCATTTTGTTTTTTCCATATTTCTGGAATGCGAATTCCGTAAACTGATTTGTACCCGATTAAATGTGGAGGTCGGGTGGTCGATTTATCCCATACTCCTAATGATTGTACATCAAAGCGGGAATGTGACACCAGTAGACAAAACAAAGTTCGAGTAAGCATGCGACAACAACTGACATATTCAGTTAAAGTTATTTATAAGAGAATCTTACACTTATCACAACCGCTTTGTTGCCAAAAAAAAAACATACTGCTTAAATTGTGTTCATGCTGTGCTCCTTGCGAGAAAGACTGTATTGTAAATGGACAATAAATTGATTTCATTGTTCAGTGTTCTCTCTCCTCCCTCCTCCCTCCCCCCTCTCTCTCTCTCTCTCTCTCTCTCTCTCCCTCTCTCTCTCTCTCTCCCTCTCTCTCTCTCCCCCTCTTTTTCCCTCTCTCTCGAACACACACACACATACACTCCACTCTCCCAAAAAGTCCTTCGGATGAGACTATAAACCGAGGCCCCGTGTGCGAACGCACGCATAACATCTTGCGCACACGTTAAATCCTGTTCCGCTTTTCGTAAGAGTAGGCCATTGTGTGCGCCAGTGGGAACAGATGACAATTTACAAAACCGCATACACACGGGGACTAGATGTAAAAAAGCACATAAGTGCTTATTCCATTATCCTCGATATAAAAGAATAAAATAAAACAAAATAAATATACACACTCACACACCACACTCACTCATTCAGCTTACTCCAGAAATGAAACAAAAAAGACCGAGAAAGAGAGACAAACGGACTGACTGAGACAGACTGAAAGATACAGAGCAGCAACGAAACCGACAGCAGAGAGCAGGGATTCTAAAGGGATGGGGTGAAAGACAGACCCGGACATGTGTCGACAATGCTGACAGATGAGAGCAGCAAACACATAAACCACCACCAGCGAACGCTCAGCTATTGGCCACAAAGGGAGCTTAAACACTCATTGATTCGTCTACAGAGTTGTTTCCCGTGTAGCGTCTCCCCCTACATGCTCATTCCTCATGTGTTCAGAACTTGTTGGAACATGATTTACTCCACATGATGAGTATCTGGTTGTTGTTGGGTTGGGTGGGTTTTTTTATTTGTTTGTTGTTGTTTTTTTGGGGGGAGATTTCTCTCTTTTTTGTTCTTTTGGGGGTTAGTTTGTTTTGGTTGTTTTGGGGGGTGGGCATTCTCTCTTTTTTTCTTTTTTTTTGGGGGGGTGGGAGTGGGCGTTGCTCTTGTTGATGATGTTGTTGTTGTTGTTTGTTTTTTTGAGGGGTCTTTTTTTTGTTCCTTGGCTAGAGCTCCGAGATTCACCAATGGCAAGATTTTGCGTATGGAACTGTTCTCCCGATATTAAGCTAGCCACACTCCGACTTCGGGTATGATGCGTAAACGTGCACCAGTGCGCATGTGCTTTTTTAAAAAGTGTCGTCATTCGTTCCTACCTGGACATGATGATTATCTGTTGTCTTTTTGGTTTTTCTTTGGGGGTTTTTTATGTGCAAAAGCAGTAAAATTGTCAGAGACAGCATGCACATATCATTCTATATGATGGTTTGCAGTCACAACACGGTGTTTTTTTTAAATCTTTTTGACTGGTACACATATACAGTTCAAAACAAACAAATTAACTTTTCACCCACACATTACATCATTTCCATTTTACAGGCGAACAATGCTACTAGCTACGCAAAGTGCAAAAAGAATCATCATTTTCGTTGTCAAGGCAAGATTTATAGATTACATACAGAATTGTAATAATAGTTTGAAATGGTACTCAACTTTCTACTAAGTTTATGTACTGGAACCATTTTTTTCTGAAAATTAGTAAACTGCATTTGTCTGCAGTGCTCCAGCTTTACCATTTCATATTTATATTTTAGTTCATTCACAAAATTACCAACATTAGGTTTTGTTTTACCAATCCGACATTTGTAAACATGGAACTTTGATAACAGTATTATTAAGTCTAAAACTTCATCACCTTTTGTATTTGCATCAGTGCCAAATAGCACTATTTCCACATTAAGGTCCAGTCTCTCGCAATGATAGCAGTTGTGTTTTAAAGTCACTTCAACTTCTTTCCAGAAATTATGAACATACTGACACTCCCATAAGGATTATCGTGTCTTTTTCCTTGCCACAACAATTGCAGCTGTCATTATCTTTAACTTTCATTTTCTTTAATATTTTGTTCGTGACTAATATTCTATAACAAATCTTTATTTGAAACCATGTCAATGTAATATCTTTAATTTTATTTATAAGTTTTATACTCCGTGCCAGTCTATTGGAATGTTAAGCTGCCTTTCCCAATTCACGAAAGACTTAATGTCGAGATTTTCTACTTTACTAATCATTTCATCATAATAAATACGGGATCCTTTACCAGCTTTTCATATAATCTCTAGAGCATTGGTCCTTTCCTTACTAAAGTTGTCATACAGTTTTATATTGTTCATTCTTGCATAATGTTGGATCGATCGTACACAGCTAATATAACGCAAAAAGTTAATGTTTGTACCTAATTTGTTTGATAAATTCTCATGAGCTATGAAACCACCATTATCTTGCAGCAAGTGTTTAACCAAATTTTGTGTGTGTGTGCCCACTTTTCATGATATATGCATTGGTCTCCCACTTTGAATTTTCATTGTGAAAAATTGGCTCTGCCATTAACTGTTGTTTATCCTTCGAATCCACTTGTCTGCAAAGTGTTTCATATGAGTGAAGCACGTCTTTCCAAAATGCATTGGCTTTACACTTTGAAAACAGTTTTGGGCCCATCCAATCTAAATCATCTATATCAGGGCACAGTGAATGCAATATTATTCTCCACTTTTATTTCTGTGTATAATTTTTTTTAATCCATGCAAGTTTCAGTGGTTGTATATCTATCTATCTATCTGTCCCGTAGTCTGACGACCGTGGGGGCACCCTCAAAGACTCAACAACCAGTTCCCTCCATTCCTCTCTCTGTTCTGCCTTTCTCAGGGTTTTGTTGAGTTCTAGGCCTGTCCATTCGCTGATGTTATCCTCCCAGCTCTTCCTTGGTCTGCCTCTTCTTCTTCCTCCTTGGACAGTGCCTTGTAAAATTGTCTTTGTAAGTCCTTTGGATCTTGTGACATGCCCATACCATTTAAGTTTACGCTTTTTCACGATCATTAGAAGGTTCTCATAGGGTCCAATGGTTTGCTGGATTCTTTTATGCCCGCTTTCGTTGCTTATGTGGTCTTTGTAGGAGATGCCAAGGAGTCTCCGAAAGCATCTCATCTCCACTGCCTGTACTCTTCTCTCCAAATCTGCAGTCAGGGTCCATGATTCACAGGCATACAGAAATATAGATATGACAAGGGAGCGCATTAGTCTGATCTTGGAGATATTTTTATCTCTCCAGATGGTGTTTAGTTTTGACAGTGCTGTTGTATATACACTCTGGTATTTGGTATACCTATGCCGCCTTTTTGAATGCTTTGTACCGAAAATACCCTCAAAGCTAGTATACTTATGCCTTTTATTGCCAAATGTCCCGGATGCTCAAGTTGCCCAGTTGCAAAACTATGTTATGAATTTGTGTGGGATAAGAAAACACAACACGTTTTCATTTACATCTCTTAAAACGCTTGGGTTGCGAAAACAAAATAGTTTGGTCTTTTTTTCACTGTTAAGAAATTGCAAATAGTAAACTTCCCCTTTTCCTTCCTTTTTCAAAAGATATAAGATGCACAAGCATTGGTGTATCTTTGATAACTCTTTTCTTTTTAAACCTAGAGCATAACATGTTGAATTTGATAGACATTTGTTTCATATTTCAAAGAACAAGTGGAAAAAAGATATGACTAGAAGAGGTGTCCATATCAGTTAGACTACTAGACTGCATCAACTCCTAAAACTTTTCCCACAGAGTAATCAGGGGGGGGGGGGGGGGGGGAGGGGGACGGAAAAAAAATCATCTAAAAAGCAAACCTTTTAGCAAAAGGACTTGATCAAAATTTTAGAAAATAGATATGCGTATTTGGGCAAGGCTTTTTTATTATTAATTTCAACTACGTCATATTGGCAATGATTGAATCCACAGTCCAAACAAACAGGATTGATGAGATACGAGTCTCTCTCTCTCTCCTCTCTCTCTCTCTCTCTCTCTCTCTCTCTCTCTCTCTCTCTCTCTCTCTCCATCACTCTTTCTGTCTGTCTGTCTGTCTGTCTCTCTTCTCTCTCTCTCTCTCTCTCTCTCTCTCTCTCTCTCTCTCTCTCTCTCTCTCTCTCTCTCTCCCTCTCTCTTCTTGCCCCCATCCATCATTCAAAGGGCATATCATTGCAAGAACAAAACACGGCTCTTGACATTGCTGACTAAGCAAAGGGTTATGTATTAGCTGCTGAAACGGGTTTCTTTCAAACTTTCCAAACTAATCCCAAAAGAAGTTATACGTGCGTGCAAGCGCGTGCACATTTACAAACACACACACGCGCACGCACACACACACACACACACACTCACACACACACACACACACACACACACACACACACTCACACACTCACACACTCACACAACACACACACTTAACACACACTTAAATACACACATACATACACACATAGACGCCCCTACACACACAACACACAACACACACACACACACACACACACACACACACACACACACACAGGGGGGGGGGGGGGGGGGGGCGGAAAGGAAGGATATAGTTTAGAAGAAGAAGAAGAACAACAACAACAACAACAACAATAACAACAACAACAACCTTCCCTGACCCTAGAGGCAGGTACCCATTTACAGCTGGGTGAGCTGGGAAACTGTACTGAAGCCAAGTCGCGCAAATAGTCACGCATCCAAGTGGTAACCACGCTCAACGCTGCTTAACACTGGCTGGGGGAAAGCGAATGCTCTGACCACTAAGCTATCCCTTCCCCACACGCTTTGTACCTTCTCTAAACCCTTTTTTTCCAATGGCTGAAATAGTTGCGTGTGCGGAATGTTCGACTTCTGTACAAGCAGCTGCCTTCATTGATCATTTCCATCTGGTGGACACTGATATGCATTCCTGTCACGAATGTTTGGACGTTGAGATGTTCCTGGAGTATTTGCTACCTACAATTCCTATCACGAATGTTTGGACATCGACATGTTCCTGATGCGTTTGCTATTTACAATTCCAGTCACGAACGTTTGGACATTGGCATGTACTTGATGTGTTTGCTATTTACAAATCCCGTCACGAATGTTTGGACATTGACATGTATTTGAAGTGTTTGCTATTTACAAATCCTGTCACGAATGTTTCGACATTGACATGTACTTGATGTGTTTGCTATTTACAAATCCTGTCACGATGTTTGGACATTGAGATGTCCTGATGTATTTGCTATTTACAAATCCTGTCACGAATGTTTGGACATTGAGATGTTCCTGATGTGTTTGCTATTTACAATTCTCGTCACAAACGTTTGGGCATTGACATTAGTTGGCGTGTTTGCTATCCATAGTTCCCTTCACAAATATGTGAACATTGATATGTATTTGATGTGTTTGCTACGTACCATTCCCGTCCCGAATGTGTGGACATTGACATGTACCTTGTGTGTTTTCTACTTACAATTCCCATCACGAATGCAAAGACATTGACATTTTACATTCCCTGTCACGAATATGTGGACACTGACATGTAGTTGATATGTTTGCTACGTACCATTCCCGTCAGGAAATTTTGGACATTGACATTACTTGATGTGTTTGCTATTTACATATCCTGACACGAAATTTTGGACATTGACATGTACTTAGTGTGTTTGCTTTTTACAATTCCTGTCACGAACGTTTGGACATTGACATGTACTTGATGTGTTTGCTTTTTACAATTCTTGTCACAAATGCTTAAACATTGACATGTACTTCATGTGTTTGCTATTTACAATTCTCGTCACAAATTTTTGGACATTGCCATTACTTGATGCGTTTGCTTCTTACACTTCACGAACATCTGGACATTAACATGTACCTGGTGTATTTGCTACTTACAGTGTTCCCGTCACGAATGAATGAACAACCGTTATAAAATCCCATCACTAACATGTGGATACTGACATGCACATGGTGCGTTTGCTACTTACAGATCTTGCCACGGATAATTATGCGGGCATTGACACATACTTAATGTGTTTGCTACTAACAATTCCTGTCACAAGTGTGTGGACAATGGCATTTACTTGATGTTTTTTACTACTAACAGTTCCCCTCTCATGGGTATTCGAAACGTATATTCTGATTTACTCGTCTTTTACCACATAGACACGATACATCCTTAATCAATTTTGTTTTGTAAGCGTCCAGTTTTACCTTGTAAAATAATAACACGATAGTTCTTCAGGTATATAAAGGCGCCTTAATACGATGAAAATTCTGATATAAAATTGCTGTAGTATCTACGAAGTGTGACGCATTTAAGTTTTGTGACAGATTTATTGCCGTTTTACCGTTTTACTCTCTCTCTCTCTCTCTCTCTCCTCTCTCTCTCTCTCTCTCTCTCTCTCTCTCTCTCTCTCTCTCTCTCTCTCTCCTGTCTGAGTGTGTGTGTGTGTGTGTGTTTGATTCTCTGTGCGTGCGTGCGTATGTGTGTGTGTATGTGAGTGTGTGTTTGATTCTCTGTACGTGCGTACGTACGTGTGTGTGTGTGTGTGTGTGTGTGTGTGTGTGTGTGTGTGTGTGTGTGTGTGTGTGTGTGTGTGTGTGTGTGTGTGTGTGTGTGAGCGCGTGGTGTATATATGTGCTGTCTTGTGGTGTGTTTGTGTGTAAGTGTGTGTGCACGCGTTTAATTCTCTCTCTCTCTCTCTCTCTCTCTCTCTCTCTCTCTCTCTCTCTCTCTCTCTCTCCTCTCTCTCTCTCTCTCTCTCCCTCTCTCTCTCACACACACACACACACATATAAAAGAGAATGAGCAGAAAAGTTAAGTGTGGGCTGTGATTCTATACGAAATTGATCTCTGTCTATTGATTCAATCTTTATCTTTATTCCAAAAGTTAAAGTGCAATTCCTGATATACTGGCTGTGAAATGAATGGCATGCCAATAATCAACACTTGGGCTTGGCTTTTTCCTCCTTGCATCGTTACATTCTCACAGATTTATAAATATATAAATATATATATATATTATGTATGTATGTATAGATAGATAGATACATAGATAGATACATGATAGAAAATGATAGATAGATAGATAGATAGATAGATAGATAGATAGATAGATAGATAGATAGATAGATAGATAGACAGACAGACAGACAGACAAACAGACAAACAGAGTAGGCCATTGTGTGCCGGTGGAAACAGATGACAGAATTTACAAAACTGCATACACACGGGGACTGGATGAAAAAAGCACATGAGTGCTTATTCCATTATCCTCATAAAAGAATAAATTAAAAAAATTAATTAAATAAAGGTAGAAGGGTTTTTAAAGTGTGCGCAAGGTGTCAGCATAGGTTCCCACATGGGACTTCAGTTACTAGCCTCTTAACTGCCCAGTGTAAGTGCACCCTATGCCGGGGAATAAAATTCTTATGTACCACTGCTATGTTCATATCCCTCTTACTCAGAAACTACTGCATGAATATTCCTGATAGTCTACCCAATGACAGTATATATATCGTAGATTATTTCAAGGCAAGCTCAAATTAGTTAGCATGATATTTCACTGCGAAAATATATTTAAAATGTAAAAAATCGACCATAAATACGATTTCTTCATCACCACTGTCATTCTGAGTACCCCCCATCTCAATAATGTCAAACATTTGTCTAGGCCAAATCTCATTCATTGTTTTTTAAATACACGATCTCCTGCATCATACGCGATCGTTTTCATCACTGTTTGGTAAATCTAGAGTTTTATTTGCCACTTTTACAGCTATGTAAAGTTATTTATGCCTTCAACAAGAAGTGTCAGCAATTTTGAACAAGAACTTCCCAAGCAGTCATGCATAAAAACACAAAATATGAGCGAAAAAACGATCGTTTTTGCCACGGTTTTTGCAGCTCGATGTTGCCAAGCAACAGGAGAGTGACCTCCATTAATTTTGGAGTTGTGTCCCTTTAACTGTAGTCAAGGAAGCAGGCTTGTTTACTTCGGTTCGACACCCCGGAAATTTTCCGGGTTGTTGGCGTATAGGGTGCACGTTTAGCCCCGGAAATTTTCCGGGGTAAGGCAGTCTAGTGGCTAGTCTCGTCCGAGGGGCTTTCGGGAGAGGTGAGTTGGTATTGAATGCGCATTCCTCCAGGTTGAAAATTCCTTTGGAGAGGTGTATCTGTGGTGGCTCGATCCTCGGTCGTCAGAGCACGAGCGCAATTCTCTAACCACTAGGCTGTTTCACAAAAGCTTTCCCTTTCTCTTGCACACATAGGTTGGAAAAATAACCAAATGGTACTACTGCTACTACTACTGCTACTACTGCTACTACCACTACAACTACTACTACTACTAATACTAATACTGCTGCTGCTGCTGCTGTTAAAGAGTAGAAAAAGAAGGAGGAGGAGGAGAAGAAGAAGAAGAAGAAGAAGAACAAGAAGGAGGAGGAGGAGGAGGAAGGAGGAGGAGGAGGAGGAGGAGGAGGTGGTGGTGGTGGTGGTGGTGGTGGTTTTGATGATGATGATGATGATGATGATGATGATGATGATGATGACGACGACGACAATGATGATGATGATGATAGTGAGGAGGGGGATGTTGAGGAGGAGGATAATAATCATAAAAACGTATGCCAAAAAAGTTTGTCACAGTCACGTGCTAAGAATCGTACAAAATGGGGGGAGGGGAGGACTGAACTCAGAAAAGTAAAGCACTGAAATTTTTTTTTAAATAGAAAACCAGGTGCAGCATATTGTGTTAGCTTTCTTTCTCCCCGCTTTGCTCTCTCATACTCAATATACCTTGCCCGCCCTAAACCTTTCATTTCCGAACGCTAAAACGTTGTACGTGTGTGAAATAAACGACCACTGTCCAGGTTAAGTAACAGTATTGATCATTTCCATGCTGTGGACAATGCCACGTTCCTGCCTGCGTTTTGCCAGTTACAATGGCCCCCTACGATTGTATCACTTCGACCAGAGTCTTTTGAATTGTCTTCCGCGTGTCATCTGCTCAGAGACAGTGACTCTGTCGTTGCCTGCATTTTCTTCCTCTATTGCAGTCGTCTTTTTTTTTTCCTTTGTTCGTTCCCTGGTTAGACCTCCTAGGTTCAATGGTGAAATTTTCTGTATGGGACCATTCTGGGTTTGTTTGTTTGTTTTTGGTTTTGTTGGGTTGTTTCGTTTTTTTTCCAGCGGTGTTACCAATTTGGGTTGTCTAAACAGGGCACTAGTGTCCAACCACTCTTTAAGTTTTTTCAATCGTTCCGATAGGCACTCAATGGCCTACTCTTCCAAAAGGCAAACCATGTTTTAGTGTGTGCGCAAGATGTTCCGAATGCGTTCAACACACAGGATTTTCGTGGGAGAGAGACATGAAGAGGTGAGAAGGCGGGAATATGTAATGATGGCTTATTGTTCGAGCCCACACTATCACATACTAAGTTCAACATTTTAACAACCTCGCTACCCCCCCCCCCCTTTTTTTTTTTATCTGTTCTGATATAGCAGGAATACAACTATTGCCTACAATCTATCAAAACCAAGCCTGCCCTTCTTTTGTGCTTTCCAGCACCGGAGAAGTCATTGCAGGGAGAGTATTACTGAGCGGAAGGGAGGCAATTTTCTGCGGGATTGGTGTGAACGGTGTCTGCCTGGCTGCGGTGGACTGATATCCGTCTTGCATTTAGATTCTTCGCCCACCACAAATGAGCTCTTGGGAGCTGAATTTCCTCCTGCTTCCAGTCCTCCTCCATTGTTAGCGAGGCAATGAAAGCGGTGTTTGCTTTGAGACCAGCCCAGAGGGCAAACAGAGATGCACTGAGCTATACATAATAATATGCCAGGCAACTGGTGTGTGTGTGTGCAGACGTATGTGTGTGCATATGCACATATACACTCATGCATGTACATGTGCTTACACACACACCCGATAGCCTAGTGGTTAAAACATTGCGCTCGTAATCTGACGACCAGGGTTCGAATCCTGTGCAAGGGGCTTTTTTCCCCTGGAGTTTAACATCAGTGCAGACTCCACTCTGACTAAAAATCCTTCAGATGAGATTGTAAACCAAGGCCCCCATGTATGAACGCACGCAGAACATCTTGCGCACACGTTAAATCCTGTTCTGCTTTTCGTAAGAGTAGGCCATTGTGTGCCAGTGGGAACAGATGGCAGAATTGACAAAACCGCATACACACGGGGACTAGATGTAGAAAAGCACATGAGTGCTTATTCCACTATCCTCGATATAAAAGAATAAATTAAAAAATTAATTAAATAAAGGAGGAAGGGTTTTTAAAGTGTGCGCAAGATGTTCAGCATAGGTTCCCACACGGGACTTCGGTTACTAGTCTCGTCCGAGGGGCTTTCGGGAGAGATGAGTTAGTATTTATTGCACATTCCTCCAGGTTGAAAATTCCTTTGGAGAGGTGTCTCTGTGGTGGCTCGATCCTCGACCGTCAGAGAATGAGCGCAATTCTCTAACCACTAGGCTGTTTCACAGAAGCTATCCCTTTCTCTTGCACACATAGGTTGGAAAAATAACCAAATGGTACTACTACTACAACTACTACTACTACTACTTCTACCACTACCACTACCACTACTACTATTAATACTACTACTGCTGCTGCTGCTGTTAAAGAGTAGGAAAAAGAAGGAGGAGGAGGAGAACAAGAAGAAGAAGAAGAAGAAGAAGAAGGAGGAGGAGGAGGAGGAGGGTGGTGTGGTAGTGGTGATGGTGGTGGTGGTGTGGTGGTGGTGTGTGGTGGTGGTGGTTGTGATGATGATGATGATGATGATGATGATGATGATGATGATGATGATGATGATGATGATGATGATGATGATAGTGAGGAGGGGGATGTGGAGGAGGAGGATAATAATCATGAAAACTTATGCCCAAAAATTTTTGTCACAGTCATGTGCTAAGAATCGTAGAAAATTGGGGGTGGGGGGTGGGGGGTTGGAGGACTGAACACTGAACTCAGAAAAAGTAAAGCACTGAAATAGATTTTTAAATAGAAAACCAGGTGCAGCATATTGTGGTAGCTTTCTTTCTCCCTGCTTTGCTCTCTCACACTTAATGTACCTCACCTTAAACCTTTCATTTCCCAACGCTAAAACGTTGTACGTGTGTGAAATAAACGACCACTACCCAGGTTAAGTAACCGTATTGATCATTTCCAAGCTGTGGACAATGTACCTGCCTGCGTTTTGCCAGTTACAATGGCATCCTACGATTGTATCAGTTCCACCAGAGTCTTTTGAATAGTCTTTTCTCTGTCGTCTGCTCAGAGACAGTGACTCTGTCATTACCTGCGTTTTCTTCCCCTATTGCAGTCGTCTTTTTTTATTTCTTAGTTCCTGGGTTAGACCTCCTAGGTTCAATGGTGACATTTTCTGTATGCCACCATTCTGGGTTTGTTTGTTCGTTTGGGTTTTTTTTTCCAGCCGTGTTACAAATTCGGGGATGTCTAAACAGGGCACTAGTGTCCAACCACTCTTTAAGTTTTTTTCAATCGTTCCGATAGGCACTGAATGGCCTACTCTTTCAAAAGGCAAACCATGTTTTTGTGTGTGCGCAAGATGTTCCGAATGCGTTCACACGCATGATTTTCGTGGGAGAGAGACATGAAGAGGTGAGAAGGCGGGAATATGTAATGATGGCTTACTGTTCAAGCCCACACTATCACATACTAAGTTCAACATTTTAACCACCTCGCTACCCCCCCCCCCCTTTTTTTTTTAAATCTGTTCTGATATATAGCAAAAATACAACTATTGCCTACAATCTATTCAAAACCAAGCCTGCCCTTCTTTTGTGCTTTCCAGCACCAGAGAAGTCATTGCAGGGAGAGTATTACTGAGCGGAAGGGAGGCAATTTTCTGCGGGATTGGTGTGAACGGTGTCTGCCTGGCTGCGGTGGACTGATATCCGTCTTGCATTTAGATTCTTCGCCCACCACAAATGAGCTCTTGGGAGCTGAATTTCCTCCTGCTTCCAGTCTTCCTCCATTGTTAGCGAGGCAATGAAAGCGGTGTTTGCTTTGAGACCAGCCCAGAGGGCAAACAGAGATGCTCTGAGCTATACATAATAATATGCCAGGCAACTGGTGTGTGTGTGCAGAGGTATGTGTGTGCATGTGCACATAATATACACTCATGTATGTACATGTGCGCGCGCGCACACACACACACACACACACACTCACACACACACCGCATAGCCTAGTGGTTAGAACATTGCGCTCGCAATCTGACAACCAAGGTTCGAATCCCGTGCAAGGGGATTTTTCCCCCTGGAGTTAACATCAGTGCAGACTCCACTCTGACTAAAAATCCTTCAGATGAGACTGTAAACCAAGGCCCCCGTGTACGAACGCACGCAGAACATCTTGCGCACACGTTAAATCCTGTTCCGCTTTTCAAAAGAGTATACCATTGGAAACAGATGACAAAATTTACAAAACCGCATACACACGAGGACTGGATGTAAAAAAAAGTACACGAGTGCTTATTCTATTATCCGCGATAACACACACGCGCGCGCGCATGGTGTGTACATTCACACACTTACATGTACAATGACTTTAAAAAAGCTACAGTGCACCAAAACTGTGCAGTCACATGCGCTCTTTTCGGTGTACTAGACCTGAGCTACTCCCACAGCAGAACAATGACAAACTGGGTGACCAATCCAACATCATTAATTACAGGCAATCCACCCACTTAATACTGGGTGATAACCCAAAGCACTTTCAGCAGATTATTAGTTGGGATATATATAGATAGATAGATAGATAGATAGATAGATAGATAGATAGATAGATAGATAGATAGATAGATAGATAGATAGATAGATAGATATATATGTGTGTGTGTGTGTGTGTGTATGTGTGTGTGTGTTTATTTTATTTATTTTTTATCTTATTCTTTTATATCGAGAATAATGAAATAAGCACTTATGTGGGTTTTTTTACATCAAGTCCCCGTGTGTATGCGGTTTTGTAAATGTTGTCATCTGTTCCCACCGGCACACAATGGCCTACTCTTACGAAAAGCGGGGCAAGATTTAACGTGTGCGCAAGATGTTCAGCGTGCGTTCACACACAGGGCCTCGGTTTATAGTCTCATCCGAAGGACTTTTGGGGAGAGTGGAGTCGGCACTGATGTTAGCTTCGCGTGCGTGCGCGCGTGCGTGCGTGCGTGCGTGCGTGCGTGCGTGCGTGCGTGTGTGTGTGTGTGTGTGTGCGCGCGTGCGCGCTTTCTTGTGTGTATGGGGAGGACGGAAAGCAAGTCCTTGGCAGTAACGAGAGTGATAGTGGCAGTCGGCATCTTCGATTATCTAAACAAAGGAACGATGGTGTCTCCCATAAATAGGCAGACTTTTTACCATACACACATTATTCGCTCACCTCTTCTGCTACAGTTAAATTTCTTTACCTAACTATTCTCTACAAAGAAATCATTGATAGTGGTGCTCATGTATTCCTCCAAAAACAATCACAGACCACAGATCTACCTCTTTCATGGAATTACCATTTTGCATCATTCTGATATGAGCCTTTTTCCAAACTCCAAACAATAAGCATATATGATTAACTGATAATTTTTTAATACCTTTATTGGGTATTTGATGAGTCTCTTGCCTTGTTTATTTTCTTGTCCCATTTTTTTTAATGGCTTCATTTTTCTGTGAGAATTATTAGGCTTCTCTACTGTATCACTATTATGTGTGTGGACAATAAACAGAAATCTTTAATATGAACCACTTCCACCTTCCAACCCAAGATAAGTGCTTATTCCATTATCCTCGATATCAAAGAATTTTTTTTTTAATTTTAAGATAGGATCTTTCAGCGTTTGCATCTCATCTGTTAACCCTCGCCTGGTGTCCTTTCAGTGTAAATATCACCCCCCCCCCCCCCCCCCTCCCCCACCTTCTGGAAATTCCGTGCCAGAAATTTCCCCCTTTTTCATTGCTTACTTTGTTTTTCTGTCTTTCTCTCCACCTCTCTATCCTCTCCCTCTCATACCTATTTTCTGCCTACCAAGCCCATTCTCCTCCCTTTTTTCATGCAAATTTAAAAATTGTTCGTTATAAACTTTCTTATGAGCTGCTCTGAAGTCTGAACGTGTCGGCTGAGGCCAGTGGGCAGACCTCCTGCAGAGTTACAAGCACAGGAGAAGACCAGGCATTACGCATTCTACCTAATATGGCTGTGGTCAGGGAACGAAGAAGAAGAAGAAGAAGAAAAAACAACAACAACAACAACAACAACAACAACAACAAGAATAACAAGAACAAGAAGAATCAGAAGAATCAAAAGAAGAATCAGTAGTAGTAGTAGTAGCAGCAGCAGCAGCAGCAGCAGCAGCAGTAGCAGCAGCAGAAGAAGAAGAAGAAAAAGAAGAAGAAGAAGAAGAAGAAGAAAGAAAGAAAGAAAGAAAGAAAGAAAAAGAAGAATCTCATCTGTTAGCATTATTTCTTCCATGATACCCTGTTGCTTCCCGACTTGTTTATCACACGATCTGAGGAGCCTGACAATTTACAGCAGTGAAAAACAATCTGATTCCATAATTAAAACTGTCCATTACACCCCTCCCCCCCCCCCCCTCTCTCCTCTCTCTCTCTCTCTCTCTCTCTCTCTCTCCCTCCCTCCCCTCTCTCTCTCTCTCTCTCTCTCTCTCTCTCTCTCTCTCTCTCTCTCTCTCTCTCTCTCTCTCTCTTTGTGCTTTTTTTGTTTTTGTTTTTTGTATTCGAGTCAGTCAGAAGGCAGTCCATCTTTTACACAACAATGACTTTTGTGATTTTGTTCTAGCAAACTAAGGCATTACAACACAACACCTTCCATTAGCACCCAATCCAGCACAGCTCAAGTCAAGGCCACTGGGGGACTGACGACAGACTAAACAAGCAGAAGTGAGAACCCTCTCTCCCCTCAGTTATCTCCCCGTCAGGCTGAAGCGGTGTGATCCAATTTCCTGATCAGAATTCCGCTTCCTGTCAGGGCTTTTCAGCTGCCATGGTTGTTCACCGGGTTTTCCATTCAGGGGCTGTGTCTGCTTCCATGTTCTGACTGGCTACACTGTTTCAACTTCCTTTTGAGTAAGATTAACGAAAATGCACATACAGGCACACTTAGTGCACTTATTAGCTCAGTGGTACAATTCCAGTAAAACTGAATATTGGAAAGGAGCAGGATAGCTTAGTGATTAGAGCATTACACTCGTAATCTAAAGGTGTGGGGGGCAACAGATGAGTTCTTTGCACGACTTAAGTTCTGTAATACGAATGTCGTCTGCTATGAATAGTGCTATGTATACACTTGAGTAGAAATATACTGCCTCTGTCTCTGTCTCTATCTCCATGTCTATTTGTTGGCAAGTCTTTACCATACAAATTTTAAAAGAACATGAACGACGATTGAGAGAGCTGTTATTTATTAAATCCTTCGGCGAAAAAAGGCAGGAGAATGGACCAAGAAGTATAAAAAAAATAGACAAGAAGGAAATGACAGCAAGAAAAAGATCAAGGCCAAAACAAAGAAAGGGATAGAAAAGAGGAAATTCTTAGTACAACAGTTCCATAAGGTGGAAATGCTATGTATACTGACAGGTCCCTGGTTGTTCTCTCTCTCACGCACGTGCGCGCAAGTGCGCGCACGCGCGCGCACACTCACACACACACAAATAGACACACACACACACCACAACACACACACACTACACCACACACGCAAACATGGGCGGGAAACGGGAATAAATATTCTATCCACAGACAAACTAAAAGCAAACACTGAAACTACGCCACAGAGCAATCTGAACATTCACTTCCACACATTACAGACAGCCGCTTGCTCCTCCTCCCCCTCCTTCCCCTCCTCCAGTTGTGTCCCTTCTCCTCCCATCGCTCCCAAAGGAGTTGTCAGCAGACATCAACACTTTCATATTAATCCAGGCTTGCTCTAAAGACTTAGTGCCAACGCATCCCGTTTCACACTTAAAGGAATAATTCATCCGATAATAAATCAATGACATTTTCGGACACAGTGATGACGAACAGAGGAAGGCAATAAGGTTGGATATTTCCGAGCAGTCAAGCAAACGAGAGAAAATAACTGGGTATTTGGAAGTGTTGGCAACACGGAGCACAGCTTCACAGAACAGTCTTTGTTCTCTCTCTCTCTCTCTCTCTCGCTCGCTCGCTCGCTCTCTCTCGCTCTCCCTCTCTCTCTCTGTCTCTTTCTCTCTCTCTCTCTCTCTCTCTCTCTCTCTCTCTCTCTCTCTCTCTCTCTCTCTCTCTCTCTCTCTCACTCACAAACACATACACACGCACGCAGGTACGCACGCACACGTACACACACATACGCACGCATACACTCGCATACATACACGCACACACACACATACACACACGCGCGCGCACGCACACACTCACACACACACACACACACACACACACACACTCACAAACATACACACACTCACACACACACATACACACACACTCTCTCTCTCTCTCTCTCTCTCTCGCTCTCGCTCTCTCACACACACACTCACACACACAGTCACACACACGCACACACACAGTCACACACACACACACACACACACATACACACACACACTGATGGGCATGGCTGGGTACTGTCCCGGCTTGATATTTAAACTCTGTTAGCGTTATCAACCACAAGAAGTCTGTGTTTTGTTACCATCTACGGGAAGGAGATTGCAGGAAATTGACCAATACTGCCACTGTTGTGGTACACCTAGACACCCAGAATCAAACGAAAACAACCAAAGTATCAACACACGTTAACAAAACACCAACTGTTATTACCTACAAGTACAACCAAAGTATTAGCACACTATTAAAAAGAACACCACGGACTGTTGTTACCTACAAATATAACCTTAGGCAATGTTTGCAAAGTGGTGAATGATGACATGTTATTATATTACTGGTAAGAACTGGGGTTTTGTAGGGGTTTTTTGGTTGGTGGGGGTGCTTTTTTTGTTTTTTGGGGGGGTGCTTTTTTTTTTTTTAATTTTTAATTTTTGTTTTGGTTCTGGTTTTGTTTGTTTTTTGCTTTTTTACAACAAAAACGACTCGTGTCTACTGCATGCTTGGCACCACAAGCAAGGAACAAACAAACAATCAGTAATAGCAACAGCGGAACTGGGAAACATAAGCAGTTGATGAATAAAGAGCTTACTGATGTGTGAATGAATAATGTCCTATACGTGTGTGTGTGTGTGTGTGTGTGTGTGTGTGTGTGTGTGTGTGTGTGTGTGTGTGTGTGTGTGTGTGTGTGTCTGGGTGTGTGTCTGGGTGTGTGGGCGAGGAGTGTATGCGCACTCACGTGTGTGTTCCCAGGCGTTTACGTGTGTGTGTGTGTGTGTGTGTGTGTGTGTGTGTGTGTGTGTGTGTGTGTGTGTGTGTGTGTGTGTGTGTGTGTGTGGTGTGTCTGGGTGTGTGTCTGGGTGTGTGGGCGAGGAGTGTATGCGCACTCACGTGTGTGTTCCCAGGCGTTTACGTGTGTGTGTGTGTGTGTGTGTGTGTGTGTGTGTGTGTGTGTGTGTGTGTGTGTGTGTGTGTGTGTGTGTGTGTGTGTGTGTGTGTGTTTGAGAGAGAGAGAAAAGCGTGTCTGTGTGTGTTTGTGTGTGCGTGCGTGCGTGTGTGTGTGTATGTGTATGTGTGTGTGCTCGTTTGTTTAATGGACACATATTGTGCATGCGTGTATGTGTGTGTCTGTGTCTGTGTGCTTGTGTACGTGCGTGCGTGTGTGCGTGCGTGCGTGCGTGCTTGTGCACGTGCGTGCGTGTGTGCGTGCGTGCGAGCATGTGCGAGTGCGTGCATGTACAAGCATACGGACAGCCCAACGATTTTCCACTATATGAAATAAAAAGGTTACTGTTTGCCGCTGAAGTAGTGAAAAATGGCCCCCCTTTTCTATGCGCTGCTCTTTGACATGATTCCATATTGAAGCTGCTACACAGGACTCCGCATTGGTAGACAGATCGTGACAACAACAAAAAAGAAAAAAACTTGTACATTTTAATTCGCACAAAATAGTTATCAGCCCAACACTGCCAATCGGGAATAACAAATCAGATGACACTTCATGACAAACTCATCAGATTAAAAGAGTACTTGCAGACTCAGTTACATTGTCTTCCACTGACATATCGGACAGTATTTCTCATAATATATAAAGTTTGCTGACAAACCGCCAAAACAACGGATCTGTCATGTGCTTTCAACGGCTGTCCGTTCACAATGTTTGACATTATCAAAAAAAATATTCTTTTAATACTAAGAAACTTTTCAATACAATCTTTGGGGGAGGGGGAGTGACTTCTTGGATATTACAGTTGTCAGTTTCATGTCAGTTGTTAAGTCTGTGAAACTTTTACGAAATGAATTTTTCACACCAGATAACATGAGTAGGCCTACTGGAGCTATATCCTGGCATACTGTCCTCCATAGTACGGTTTTCAGCTGAGACAACGGAATTCAAACAGGGATATTAGATTAATGAACAAAAATGTGACAGGCACTGCATGGAGTATTCCCCGCTATAATTATGTGATTTGGTCGTGTTATTGATGAAGTAGGATACGGATGGAAAATGTAGTCATAATTATGACTAGTATATAGTAGTAACTAGACAACTAGTTCTCCTCCTCCTCTCCCTCTCAACAAACACATACCTGTGCGCACACATGCACGCATACACACACACACACATAAACACACACACGCGCGCACACGTGCGCACGCACGCACACGCACACACACACACTAATACACAACACATAAACACACAATAACTCACACACACACACACAATTGGGGTTTTCCAAATACAGCATGCTATAAGAAAAATTCTTTACATTATAATGGTGACTTCTGCTGATGAATTTGTCTTCTAGCTCATGGTACCTCTATCGTAGAAGAGAGCTATACACAAGATACAATATCAATATCAGCACAAGCTGGACTCAACATCCACAAACGAATGGCTAATACCCTCAAGATTAACCAAAAACAAAGAAAAACAAAACAACAACAACAACAGCGTAAAAATACAAATACCAAAATAAAAAGTAAAGAAGAAGAAGAAGAAGAAGAAGATGATGATGATGATGATGATGATGATGAAGAAGAGGGCATCATGAGCATGAAAACTGTTCCCTGAAGTGTCATGCACAAAAGAAGGCAAAAAGTAAACATCAAACACGCGTACTCACATACTGGCCAGCTTCCATCTTCTTCCTTGACTCTGCAGATATTCCATGGGCACCACACTGAAGAGATGTTCGCCAAATCCTCCATTTCTTACGGTTGTTTGCCCAAACAGGGTCTCTGCAAACGTACTCCCTGTCCATTTGGCAATGTCTGTCCACAACACTTTTTTCTCTGTGTTACTCCCCTTTTCCTCCTTCCCTCGACTGTTCTTAAGAGATGAGATAAGGGAGGCCATTGGATCCTATTACGTGACCATGCAGAGCTTTTGAATGTATCGATACATTGTGAGATAGTATGGCACACTTGTTCATTGGTGGTATGTCCAGTGTAGGCATCTTGTGCAAACGCCACATTTCCATGGTTTGGATTCTTCAGTCTTTTAAGATTCGCTTGTCGCTGTCTTGAGTCTTGCATGCACATAGAAAGATGGTTTACACCGGTTTACATAGGGGCCTAGTTTTGACGTTTTTAAAATACTTGTGTGCTTCCATACAGGTCTTATTGTAAACTATGTTGTTGCTTTGCGTTCCTTGAGAATATTTCTCATTTGGAGCCCCCATCGCCGACCGTAGATCCTCTGATCGTAGCAAATCGTAATTCTTGCCAACGGACTTTGATATCGGAAGCGATGGTAAAGTTGTGGCTGGCCAGCAATGCGGTCTTCTCCGCGCTGATTTTACGTCAACCTTGTCAATCTGTCGTCTGTATGTTTGACAACCCCTATCGAGCTTTTCTGTTCACTTCATGCCAGACCATCAGTAATGTCTGAAAAAATGAAAGTTCGTGAGGATCCTTCCTCCAACGGTCATCTATGCTGGCGTGGTCTTTAAATCGTACATCGACCATAACGCATGTAGACTATGTACAAATGTGTTGGAGAAGTCTGACCATCTGATAGTGTGGCAGTAGGCAACGCTGACAAACTCCAGCTGAAATAGAGAACCACTCTCAAGCACCGGTATTTCTGTGTACAGCACTGGTTGCTTTGGAAGAGAGTTGTGGGAATATTTCGATCAGCTTCTAACCATTGCTAACATCTTTCACTGTGGCCTCTGGTGCCTCATGCCAGACTCCTGGGACTCATTTCAATCAAGAAGATCTGAAATTGCAAAGAAAATAGGAATGAGAAAAGGTGTCCGAGTATGTGAAGACATTAGCGTTCAATAAACATGAATAGCACTGTAAGCACAAATCTGGGGCCTTACACCACTTCTTCGTAACAAAAATAAATACGACTTCGTGTTACATATACATTTCAAAACTATTTTAATCACGAAAAATGTTCATATATATATTTATAGGGGACGGGATAGCTCAGTGGTCAGAGCAATCGATTTCCCCCAGCTAAGGTTAAGCAGAATCGAGCGTGGTTACCACTTTGACGGGTGACCGTTTGCGCGTCTTGGCTTCAGTGCAGTCCCCCAGTTCACCCAGATGTAAACGGGTACCTGCTTCTTTAGGGTCAGGGATGGTAAAGCAGTGAGGGAAAGAAGATGGGCACCGCCTCAATATGCTGGCCCCTAGATAAGTTGAGATCTCTGATGCCTCACTCCCCTACGACCACATGGGTTAATGTATTATGGGATATATATATATATAATTTTTTATATATATATATATATATATATTGTGTGTGTGCGTGTGCGTGTGTGTGTGTGTGTGTTTGTATGTACAGAACTCACAGACATACAAACACACATACACATTGATAGAGACACACAGAGACAGACATACGGACACAGACACAGCTTGATTGATTGACTGACTGTTTTACTGATTGATTGACTGATTGATTGACTAACTGATTGATTGATTTATTGACTTAAACTAAGAATAGCAGTTTAATACTGTTGGCACGTCGTCGGGTGTCTTATGTCATTAATGACTGACGATGCACGGTCAAAAGTTTAACTGATATTCACTGGACCATAGTCTGCTTCTGCTACTTCAGTTAGAAAGATTCTCTCGTTTAACGCTCCACGGCTGTGACATTTTTTCAACTAAGATTTACGCCTTCAAGCCTTTCAGTATGATCTACACTTAGAAAACCCTCCTGTAACATGTAAGTTCCTTAAAACGACAGCACCCCTCAGACACACAATACAGAACAAAACAACAGCTTACAAAAAAAAAAAGAAGAAAATTTCAACTTCATCTTCCTAAACAAGCGATAAGCGAAGCAAGATTTTCAGCGCCGGTATGCCGTTTTAACAATAAGAACAGATGATTTTTTCCACAAAACTCGAGCTCTGCACGAGCTTAGAAACCAAGGTTACGTGCTATTCGAGGTTATAAGGGGACTTTAGCACCGGCGGCTTCACAGTCTACTGACAGTCTCATTGAAATGACATTCCTTTTTTTAATGTGCAATGACACGAGTTTGTCTAATGGGCAGGGTTTGTTCGTTTTTCGTGTCGGACTAAAATGGTGGTGGCCAATGCCGTGATATAAGTATAGTGGGTTATTCCGTGGTTGTGACTCCTTAGGGAAACCGAGATACAGGGATGGGGTGCTAAAAATGTCACGGGCTGTGTGTTAAGACTTTTAACCTTACGGCATAGCCCGAGTGATATTTTGGCACATGGCAGTTAATAAAACTTACTCTGTGTGTGTGTGTGCGTGCGTGCGTGCGTGTGTGTGTGTGCACGCGAGCATTTGTTTTCCTCTTTTGTTACAACCAAGCATAATGATTTGGTCAAGGGTTTTTTGTTGTTGTGATAGAGTGCATAAAGTGTACCTTCATTTAAATTAGCAGTTTTAATCATGGAGCTTAGATAGATAACTTTTTTTTTTGTCGTGAAAATGAAGGCTACCGGCAATTACTATACTCCTGTACCAGGACACAAGCGTATAAGTGTTGTGTCTACCCATGGCTTTGCTTTTAAGTGTGCTTAAAAATAGCAAATGTACGATGTGATCATGTGTGCAAGGGAAAGTAAACAGAATGCGCGTATCTCACCTGTCTGTCCGTATCATTTCACCTGTCTCACCTGTCGGCATCACCGAGTTGGGTATTAGCCATCACGCCCAATGATAGTGACATGATCTTTCTTCATTTGCTCCGGTCTTCCTGGCCCTGCTGACTTCATGGATTCTCATGCCACAGGATTCTGTGATATTGCCAATGAGGGAAGCTGGTGGTCTGCCCTTTTTTCCCGTTTATCCCAAAGTCTTGCCTTGAAAATCAGTTTTCATGTGGTTCTTATCTCGATTTTGTCGCGGTGGCCTACATATTAGTTGGTTTTTGTTTAAGGTTTCTTGTCCCCAGTTCGAGTAATATTCTTTCATTAATCTGTTCTTCTATCTGTCCAATTGACTCTGGTAAGCTTTCTTTAAAAATAAAAACAACCCCACCCCCACCACACACATTTCAGCTGCTTCGATTTTTTTTAAATCATTTTTTTGTCCAGGATTTATAGCCGTCTATCATGACGGGCCATACTAAGCATTTTCATTATGTGCCTATCGTATCAATCATACGATAATAATTGTGTCACACTGCATACGATCGTGTCATAACTTTGATCAGTGTAGGTCAAACAAAAAAGAAGGGAAGACAAAAGTCATTATTTTATGAATGGAACACTGCAGTTTTCTACACAAGCTCAGCAAAACGACTGACAAAGAAAAAAACCCACCTGTTGTTTTGCAAGCAAGTCGTCAACGGCTTTCTCAGTTTCTACTTCCAGTCTGCAGAAGCTTGAATAGACCCCTGCAGATCCAGACTACAGCTCTTCAACTGAAACTTTTTACATTTTTACTTTTTAATTCTGCTGATTGAAAAGTCTAAATTGGAAGAGAGGGGTGCAGACGACATTTAGAGAGGACAAAAATGCTTGAAGGTAAAACAAACTTTCATTGGCTATGCGATGTTTTAGACAGCCAATTACAAAATGTCTACTGCAGGGTTGCAATGCGCGCGCACATGTTTCGACTGGTGGTGGTGGGTGTGTGTGTGCATTTATTTTACATGTCGCTGTAAAGTGGCCCATTATAGTTTCTATCATTCATTTCTGCTCATATGGGAAACTCTGTAGTTTAGCTTTCTTTCAACCTTTTCCAGCTACTTATACTGAGGCTTCAATCATTCAGGGTTTTGTTTTTTTAATTATCTTTCCCGAATCAATTTTCTTTGAATACACTCTGTGTGTGTGTGTGTGTGTGTGCGTGTGTTCTCACTTGGTCGAACTCGGTTATGCTGTCCAGGGTATTTGTTTGTGAACAGTATTTTTTGTATGTTTTTGCACTCCTTGGCTACAGGGCTCATAGGTTCACCAATAGTGAGATTTTGTGTATGGGACTGTTTGCCCTCCATTAAAAATGTCTCTCGGGACGCAGGGGCCTGATCAGGGCCCTACCTTACACTAACATTCTGGACAATAGGCCTAGAACGTAATCTGGCCATTTACAAAATGTGTCATGACATCTTGAACTACACTTCCGTTGTTTATTGTTTGGTGGGGCTTTTAAAATCAATTGTTGTTCTTGTTGTTGAGTCGCTTTTTCGATTGGTGGTGGTGGTGGTGGTGTGTGTGTGTGTGTGTGTTGTATTGCCCTCAGATATTATTGGGTGATTTTTGGTTTCCAGTCATGATTTTTCAGGCGGTTTTACCCATCATATCATGGGGTTGTTGTTTTTGCTTAAGTGTACGCCAAAATGCATTAATTTACATTTACTTTATCCATCATTCATAATTGTCCCAGTATCAAAGTCAAGTGGTTGTTTACAACCAAAAAAAAAAATCATGATTGTGACTGTACACCTATTTTTAACTGTACCATCACAGTAGTTTTTGAACAGCTTTGATGTTGCAAAAGTTGTCATACTACCAGGGTTTTCAACAGTTAATTTTTTTTCCCAGAAATTCTTAATTAGCTTTTGCGATCATCCGATACGAAATTTATATGTTCTACATGTAGACTGAAACTACCTCTGTGCATTTTCTTGAAAATTAATGTATATTAATGGGTATAAGATTGCAGAGAGAGGAGGGGAGAGAAGCACTCAGTTGGAGAATGCAGATTATCAGTCATTGTTTGTCTCCCTTGCCATTTTCGTGTCTCAGTCTCAGGAGGTGCTTTGACTACTCTGTATTCACATAGACACAATTGCAGATGTGCACGTGTGCGCATGTGTGTGTGGATGCATGTTTGTGTGTGTGCGTGCACATGCATAAGTATGTACACACTAGAAAGCACTTTTTTCCTTTTCACCTAGAAACAAAACAAAAGCCGCAGCAGTTATTTCTGTTTCCATACAAACTTTTACCAAACATTCTGCATGCAGATAGCTTCACTTACACCTATTCTCTCAAACAGCACTTGGGCACACCATATTTTGAGAATTAACTCAGAGCATTTTCAAGCATTTCAATCATATTTTCAATCATTTCCAAAAATCGTTTCAATCATGTCACCCAACACTAAGAAGAAAGGACACGCAAAGCAGACTTTCACTTCAAAGAAATAACAGCAAAAATCTTTCATTTATGGTAAACAACATCCATTCTTTATTTCCCTTCATACTTCATTCAGAACACATGTCCAACTTTGATGGCCTCAGTATCAAGATAGCAAGATGATCAGATCTAGACCATGGTACAGCCCATCAAATAAATATTGCAGTCATGAAAACAATCACGCATCAAGTATTCCAACAATTAAATCATGTTTTCTGCGCTCAATCATTCACATATCCATCAAATATGAGAAGCATGAATTCAAATGAGAGGTACATGTTCTTACCAGCAGAGTTATGTTCCGTAGATCAAAGAAGAATACAGAATAAAGACATGGATGATTGTTCTGTTTTAAAGATAAAATACTTCAACAAATAGGATGATAAAAAAAAACTAAATCAACTAAAGATTAACAACAAAAAGAATACAAAGTAAAAACGAAAGAGAACAAACAATTCAGATGATGGATGGGTTCACATTCTATATTATCATATTACTGGGTAATCCATTACTTCAACAAAGCTGTTAAAAGACTTAACACCAAAAACAACACACACACACACACAAAAGCTGTTCTGTTTTTAACTGGATTAAACGCAAGTGAGCTATACTTCATGCCAATTGTCCAGTGCAGACTAACCCTGGCTCAATTTTTAAAATGACATTTACACCTCTGGAGGTAAAAACAGAGAATGTGAAAACAAACAAACAAACAAAAAAAGAATGAGACCACTTGTGAGTACTGTATATGAATGACAAAAGACAATGTGTCCACTTGAGAATAGATATAAGTAATGTGTATAATCCGCAATCTAAAGCATAGATGTGGGTGATGCGGTGAAATACTTGTCTTGAATGTGCAATGTCTGTGGTAAGTTGAAGTCAAAATGTTGTCTCGGAATCAGAGACTTAAGGTCCACTAACTGCAAAACCAAGCATCACTAATGCTGGTATGTGTATGGGTCTGTGATTCATTTTTTAAGATATCCCACACTATTTAAAGAATCGAAAGGAACTCAAATTAATACTTGGTCCTTTTAAGACAGAGGTAGTTAGAGAACCAAAAACAAGTGACAGCACTGTTTAACACCGGGCAAGATCATTGGCCTTGATCTCACACCATGTCAGCCGCAGGCACTGTTTTCCAACACAAGCAAGAATCGACTCTTCAGAGTTAGGAATTTGCTGAAATGTGTGCAGGAAAAACTCACCTAAAATCAGCAGTACCATAAGAAGAAAACCCTTTCTTACACCGAACATAATTACTTTACATATCATTCTCCATTAAAATTTATATGAAACCAAGGACTAAAGCATTTTCCATCAATAACACAAGCTAACAAAACTTGTGTCCTTACGATGATACTGATCTATTTTCAGTTTCACTGACTCAGCCAAACAGGTATAAAAAGACGCTATAATGGCAACAGGATCTTACTAAACAGGTACCATAAAATGGCCAAAGACCATACTGAACTAAAAACTACTTCTATATGCACTATTTCTATATATCTTTCTTTTTTTTACCCTCTGCACACCAAAATGAAGATGTAACTGCAAGGTTTCCGCACTATTTTTGTGAGACATTGTCTTCATCTAGTCTCAAAATCTGTTCTCCATCACTCTGAAAACAGCTTCCTGAATATATTGAATGAAGAGTTTCTCCTGGCTAGCTAGGTTGGTTTAAAATATGCCATACGTCAACATGGTAGATCCAGTTAGTATGCTAATATCTAATCAATTCAGATGGCATGAAGTTTGCTTGGGTTTGTCCATGTTTGCTGAAAGGTGGTGAAGAACATTCTGAGGCTAATGATGGCCTTGTGAGAATAAAAGGAATGCCTTTATGTCAGTTCCTGTCAGCTCTAACCAGCAACATTTTGCACATGCACACTGTGCTTATGTCACAACATCCCTGACACAAAAAATGTCATATCAAAAGACTAGAATACTGTCTAAGAGATGACACATTCTCCAGTCATATTTCATTCATGCTTCTAAACAAAAAAAACTCAACCTAAACCAAATTCTCATTTAGAACAAAAACATCGCCACACAAGTATACCTAACTACAAAAACCCGTGGGCATGTATGCATTCACACACACACACACAGAGAATATAATCGAATATATATTCCATGTATATCACTATGACCGAAATAGCAATGCCACTGACTCAAAGCTGTCCCACAAAATTCGATGTCAGAGTAGTCAGTATCACACACACACACACCAGGTAAACATTGACCCGATCTCCCTGCAAACCCTGAAACCTGTGCCACCCAGTACCTTGCAAGGTATCCAAAGCCTCAAATCATGAACATACATATCAGGTAAAAGATGGCAATATTGACAGCATCTGTATCACAAGTGGACTCATCAATGGTACATCACAAAAGAGAGATAGACAGACAGACAATGAGAGAGAGAGAGACAAACAGAGAGACACAGTGGTACATCACAAAAGAGAGATAGACAGACAGACAGACAATGAGAGAGAGAGACAAACAGAGAGACACAGACAAAGAAATACAAAGAGAGAGTGAGAGAGTATTTCAGACTATTAAAAATTATTCATTGTATTCATGACATGCCGGTTTAAACAGTGCCATATCAGCAGCTTTTACAGTGCATCACCATATATATCACTTCAGTTTATGCGATAACATGACAGAGAATGAGGCATGTGTTTTAACACGAGTATGCTTTAGTAACCGTTTTAACTAAGTAACAACATATCTGTGTAAGAGGGCTGGTTGTGAAGTCACCCATAAAACACCTACGGCTGAACATGAAAAGTAATGTTCAAATTTCTGAGCACATTTCAGGTTTGTGAATGTCACTGTCTGCCCATAAAATATAAAGACTGCACAGATTACTATAACTTTCTTTGCACAATTTGAATTTGTCAAAAAGATTTCAACCCAAAGTATGTTTATGATTTTTTTTCCCCTTTAAAAAGAAATGCTTTAGTTATCAAAATGGATTGCCTAAAATTGTTATAATTTGATGGTTTATGTTTCTTCCTGTTACTGCTTATATATTTGTCCATACCCTAAAAGAAATTAAATGTTCAATGTGCGCAGTGTGCATGCACAAGTGACTTATCACATGGACATGCATGCATGTGAGTACAGTGTATGTATCTTTTATTATTATTATTATTATTATTATTTTTATATATCGAGGATTATGGAATAAGCACTTATTTGCTTTTTTTACATCCAGTCCCCGTGTGTCTGCGGTTTTGTAAATTCTGTCATCTGTTCCCACCGGCACACAATGGCCTACTCTTACGAAAAGCGGAACAGGATTTAACGTGTGCGCAAGATGTTCTGCGTGCGTTCGCACACGGGGCCTCGGTTTATAGTCTCATGTATCTACATGGGTGTGCCATTTTGCATATGATTATGTTAATGAGTATTGGTGCAGGCATTTCTACGTATATATACAACTCTAGATATGAATGTGTAACCACAAACATTTTCAACAAATTAAAACTAAACGCTACTAACAGCCTATATGCTTTCTATTACATTGTCGTCATCTTATGGAATGCATTAGCTGAACATGGATGCTGGAGAAACTGACTGTATACTCCAAAACTCCTGTTGTACCCGAACCAATGTATGGGGGAAATCCATGTAGAGCTCATCTGGCTCAGTGTGTGTGTGTGTATGTGTGTGTGTGTGTGTGTGTGTGTGTGTGTGTGTGTGTGTGTGTGTGAGCATGCAAGTTTGTGTGTACATGCATACATGCGAATGTGTGTTTCTGTGAATTTGTTTTCAGCTGCACTTGCTGTACTCCTGCCCCCACCAGACTCCCCATCACCTATTTTCCTAATCTTTCAGTGCTGCAATAACAGCTATGGGGCTGAGATTTTTCAGTGCTCTGTAACTCAACACACTCCTTCATTCACTCCAGCAACCTTGTCTATGCGCTGTGCTCTTATTCTATCACAAGCAACATTATTTGCTTTGCCTTGAAGATATGTACCGGTGTGACACGTCAGATAATGTTTTCAACACAGAATAAAGACGTAAATTTCTGAAAGAAACTGACATAAAACTGCAAAAATACTCCTTGCCTAATCCTTTTCCATCCAAAATCTGATACAGCCTCAGTTGTCTGATAACAGCACACATACTGAATTTTTCGCCAATTTGTGCATATTAACATGACGGAGGTCTTTAAAGACTATGACAACTGTAACCAAGTTGAAGAAGAAAAAAGGAAAAAGATAATAAAAACTGAAACTAAACCAAAGAAATATAAACCCAAAACCAAACAAGTATCATAAGAAACCAACATACATTCAGAGTTTCACCTATGATCCACTCATTTCAAAACAAAAAAATTGAAGTACACACTAAAAGGCATCAAAGATACCAAATGAAAAAAGAAAAATGAGTAAAATGTATTTGGAAAGATGAAAAGACAAACGAAAGTTTACAGCCAACTAATATTGTTTCCAATTTTGTTGATTTTTTTTTTTCTACCATAGAAGTAAAAGAGAAATCAATACCAGACCAGGCTGAGATAGGGGCACAAAGGACCATGGACAGTAAACTATAATGCCTGCCCATACTGTAAGAATACAGTCTGGTTTTGCAATTACATTACAGACTTCTCCTTTGTAAGTCTACACTTCTCATTTGTAAGTGTCAATCAGGCCTGAGAGATACAGTCACCTCCACTGCTCTTTCTTTTTTTAAAATTTTATTTTATTCTTTTATATCGAGGATAATGGAATAAGCACTTGTGCTTTTTTTACATCCAGTCCCCGTGTGTATGCGGATTTGTGAATTCTGTCATCTGTTCCCACCGGCACACAATGGCCTACTCTTACGAAAAGCAGAACAGGATTTAACATGTGCGCAAGATGTTCTGCGTGTGTTCGCACACGGGACCTCGGTTTATAGTCTCATCCGAAAGACTTTGGGGGAGAGTGGAGTCTGCACTGATGTTAACTCCAGAGGTAAATATCCCCTTGAACAGGAATCGAACCCGGGTTGTCAGATTGCGAGCACAATGTTCTGACCACTTTTCAAGGATTTGAGCAAAACATTTTCAAGTTCCTATCCATGAAGTGGATAATACCTGACTCTATGGTCCTGGTCGCTAAAGCACACTTCACCCATAATGGAAACAGCAAGAAAAATCTCACAAATGCAATGTCCCTGTTGGATATTAAACTGTTTTCAAAGCTAAACTTCACTGCTAAAATCAAGAAATCATGATTTCTCAGATCTGTTCCTTTTCTTTTTTTCAATCAGGGTTTTCCTTTACTTTTTCTGACTTTTGTGAACACTTTGATTTCATTTTGGTCACAAAGTAAAAACCTATAGAAAAGCATTAATACAGAAACAGCGAGTAGGAGGGCTGTATCAACATAAAAGGTTGGTTATTTTTATATTAATGGTGACAGTGCATATAATATGTTAAAACATATTACTCACAACAGTGATACAACATGCTCATGGAAAAAACGCCTGGTCAGTGCATGGACTGTTTGCTTGTTTATTCAGGCAGGAGATCTGTCAGAACAATTCTGGCAAGAGAGGGCTACCAAGAAATAAAATATCAGAAGTCCCACAGTTATTTCAGGAATGTTTACACTGACACTAGTGCCTGCACTAAAACCTGCCTGACTAGCAGTGTAACAATAACATCATGTCATGATAAGAAATGTAGTGTAACAATAACCAAATGTAATGATAAAAAAAACACGTTCTTTTACCATAAAAGGTAACTTTGTTCACAAACGCCAAATGCCAAAGAATCACTGTTGGCAAAACAACTAACTCAGTGTTTACCCAAGAACACTCATACATAGTTTTAACAGGCATAGCACATGAAACCTGACACAAACACTCTGCCTTGCAAACATCAGTTCTAACACAAAGATTTTCTTAACCCTTCCCTTAGACTGAAATACCCTGCTCAGATTACCGAGACATGAGAGGAAGAAACTGTCCAACACTAAAGTAAAGAAAAAACAACAACCCCCCAAACAACAACAACAACAAAAAACATGCTGATGTTTCAAGCTACAAAAAACAAGACTGCGGTATCTTTCTTCCCCTCCCCCCCCACCCCCACCCCCATTGCCAGTGAAGTTTGTATCTAAGAGGAAAATCATGAAAGAACTGTCATTATTTCCTATTTCTTCTTTTTCTACTGTATCCGTTTGTTACGTGTTGTTTTTGCCTTTCTCTCTTCTCCTTTTTCTCCCTCCTTTCTTAACCTTCATAGTTTAAACCACTGGTATCCCCACTGACCAGTGTGAACACATGGTCGCCCACTGCTCCTATAAGAGAACTTTTTCAGACTAACATCCATCCAATTCAAATCTTGTTGTTTATAGCCCCTCCGACCACAGAGGCCATATCGGGGCTGTAACCTAGTAAAATTTTAATTCTCAAAATAAAACCGTGTAACTATGTACAGTTAAACGGGTTATTAAACCAGCTCTACTGCACAAAAACAAATTTGAACAAACCCCAATAATAGCTCACTGATGTATCTTTATAACGTGTGCATTAAAATGAAAAAACGGTGCATCAAACCTTTTGTTATGTTAATCTTTGGGATGGCTATCATTCAGTTTTATGCCATGATCACATACTTTCTTTCATATCTGAGCTTATAACTCAACTCAAGCTTTTTATCATTTTATTCATAGAATGATTGTAAACTTCTGGTAACAGTTTTCTTTCACTTTCTCCCACTTATCATTAAAAAAAAACACCTTAATCTTCCACCGTCAAAACCTTAAAAAAGCCACAAGTTTGTTGATCCAATTTCAACCCTGCAGTTCTCTATGTGTCTGTGCATAAATCCCCCTCCTTAACAAGTCAGGCATATCTCAGCTATGTTCTATGAGTATCCACATTGTTGACTGTGAAAGACACACCACCAGAATATCCTTGTGGTCGAACAAAATCCCCACCACCCCCCCCCCCCCCCCCCCCCTCTCTACTCTGGTTGTCGCAGGACGATCATGGGCGTGGAAACGGACAAGGGACTAGGGGTGACAGATGCAGCAGCAGCAGCGGCGGTGGTGGTGATGATGTCGGTGGAGATGGGCAGCTCCAACGGTTCAGCGGACTCCAGGTGTTGCTGGGCCAGTTGCTGTCATCAGCAACACATCGCCCACAGTTAGTCTGCCATGTAGGCCATGAGAGGTGGAACACATGACAAACGAAGCAGGACAGGAGGGAGAAAGAAACAGGAAAGGAGGGAGAAAGAAACAGGAAAGAGAAAGAAACAGGAAAGGAGGGAGAAAGAAACAGGAAGGGAGGAAGAAGGGAGAAACAGGAAAGGAGGGAGAAAGAAACAGGAAAAGTGGGAGAAAGAAACAGGAAGGAGAAAAGAAACGGAAAGAGGGAAGAAAGAGAAACAGGAAAAGTGGGAGAAAGAAACAGGAAGGAGAAAGAAACAGGAGGGAGGAAGAAGGGAGAAGGAAGAAAGGAAGGAGAAAGAAACAGGGAAAGAGGGGAGAAAGAAACAGGAAAGAGGGAGAAATAAACAGGAGGGAGAAAGAAACAGGAAGGAGGAGAGAAACAGGAAAGGAGGGAGAAAAAAACAGAAAAGGGGAGAAAAAAACAGGAAAGGGGGGAGAAAAAAAAGAAGGAAAGAGGAGAAAGGAAGAGGAAAACAGGAAAGAGGGAGAAAGAAACAGGAAAGGAGGGAGAAAGAAATAACAGGAAAGAGGGAGAAAGAAATAAACAGGAAAGAGGGAGAAAGAAACAGGCAAGGAGGGAGAAAGAAAAAACAGGAAAGAGGGAGAAAGAAATAAACAGGAAAGAGGGAGAAAGAAAAGGAAAGGAGGGAGAAAGAAACAGGCAGGAGGGAGAAAGAAACAGGCAAGGAGGGAGAAAGAAACAGGAAAGGAGGGAGAAATAAACAGGAAAGAGGGAGAAATAAACAGGCAAGGAGGAGAAAGAAAGGAAAGGAGGAGAAAGAACAGGAAAGGAGGGAGAAAGAAACAGGAAAGGAGGGAGAAAGAAACAGGAAAGGAGGAGAAATCAACAGGAAAGGAGGGAGAAAGAAACAAGAAGGAGGGAGAAAGAAACAGGAAAGGAGGGAGAAAGAAACAGGAAGGAGGGAGAAAGAAACAGGAAGGAGGGACTAAACCAACCAACACCAAAACTGTCAACGCTGTGCCACACAAAAGCGATAGTTCACTATTCTCATTCACACAGACACATACAGTTAGCTGTGCATGTTACATTACGCTATGGGAATAAGACCTGATTTTTTTTTTTTTTTTACTATCAAATTTTTGGTACAGGAATAAAATTTCCAACCAATAGAAAGATGAACAAACTGACAGAGTTAAACAGACAAAAAGACAGACAGAGAGACAGATACAAGCAGACTGATAGATAACAGAGAGACAGATCAACAAACAGACAAACTGAAAGAGCCAGATTCTTTGGTCAAATAATGAAAAGACTTAACTGATTTTCTTTTCACAAAGACATCAAGTAAGTGAAAGACTGATCTAATTTTCTTTTCACTGAGTTAAATAAGCAAAAGACTGATCTGTTGGGTTTTTTCCCACAGGAAAAACTGAATGAAAGAAAGCCTGATCTGTTCAGCTGCTTACTTTTTTTTAAATGGAATCAGCCATTGTATTTACGTAAATAAAGCTCCAACACTTTGTATGATAAAATGACCTTTGCTTTATGTATCACCGATCTCTTTCATGCACTGCCAGTCTCTTTCAATCACGCAAGACGATATATATAATATCTCACTGACCAATTCAATCATGATCAAGTTGCACATGAATAAGGTACGTCAGTTTGCAGTTTATACAGGGTAGGTTGATGTTCACATCTCAAAATTACCTTTAAAACTCTATATTGATTTGGAAACCTGTGATTCAATGTCTCTTACCTGTAACATTTCCAGCTGACTGGGATCAGTGACCACCAACACCTGTTGACCGTTGTCATCACCGACAGTGAAGCCTGGAATGGCCTGGCCCTGTAAGGTCTGCAGGGACAGTGGGGAGGACAGCGTCATCAGACCTGCACTGGCCCCTTGTGTCAGGTCCGTGATGACTTGCACCCCTTCCTCAGCCTTCAGCATCGCCACCTGCGCACACACACACACACACACACACACACACACAGACATACACACACACAAGACATACACACACACACACACACACACACACAACACACACACAGAGACAGCTTTAGTTTACCGCTCTTGCTGGCTTTTCACACAGGACTGGGGCATTCTGGCCTTGCTGTGAACTATCACAGTTCTTGTCATACTCTGAGTTCATTTCTTTATTACTACAAGAACACAACCCTATTGAATGAAAATATGTCGTGGTCCTTTTCATACTAAGATTCAAGATCATGACCAATGCAAGAACACAAACGTGGCTCAATAGTTCAGAACATGTTAAAACAGAACATTAACTATGGTTACATAGCTCTGCCCGTTGAAACAACAACAACAACAATGTCCTGCAGAGTCCTAATGAACATTAACTACATGGCTGCAGGAAACTGGGGGAATTTTGTTTATCACTAATTTTCAATGTTTCCAGGGGACCAGCCACACCGGCACAGCTACAACTGACTCCCACACAGAACTGAATGTGAAGATTGGAATCACTGTTTTAAAAAAAAAAAAAAGCATCCACTATACAGATGCAAATGTGAGAGTGATGCGAGAGTGCTGCCTAAGTGTCTTACCGCCACGCATGTTTCCGCTCCTCTAAGGTCTGGTTATTGCAAGGACATGGAATTTAACAAAGCATAGAGGGAGTACAGCCCTGTCATCAAGACTCAAATCAAACTACATCTTCGCTGCACTCCTGTTATCCCCCCCATCCTCAATGACCAACATGCAACACACACACAACACACACACACACACACACACACACACACACACACACACACTGTCCTTCCATGCCCTGTTCTCAAGACGACACCAGTCTCAGATTTTCATCAACTTCTTTCCCTAAGTCTCTATCCTGACTGGTAGCTTCACTTCACAGCAGCATAACACTGATAGTACTTGGACACTGACTGTGAGGGTGTGACAGAAGCTCAGGTGTAGTGTTACGGATGTGTTTAAAACAAACAAAAAAACAAGAGACAAGCAAAGAAAAAAAGAAAACGAACCAGGACAAACAAATAAAACAAAACAGAAAAAAAGCCAGATAAATAAAACAAGGGAGAGAACTTCATTACCTGATGGGCATCTGTGGTGTTGATGACTAAAGTATTCTCCCCTTCATCCCCGGCTGTGGCAGCAGCACCTTCAGCATCGGGGAAAGTGAACTGAAGCCGCGGTCGTTTGGGTTCTGGCTCCCCGCCCTCAGCTGGGGAGGGGAGAAAACATCAGTCAACTCGTATTAAGCATAGATGTTAAGAAAAAAAGGACGAAATGCAATCTATTCTTTGATAAGTTGTCCCTGTCAGTATTTGTGAAAACTTTCCAGAACACACACATGAACATGCACAAACACATACATAAACAGGTTCTGAATCATAACACTAATATTAAAAAAAATTTAAATAGCAACCCTTCATCAACACAAGGACTCTGTCTATCAAAACTGGTTTCCAAATACTCTAAAAATATGACATGTTGCTGTTCTAAATCTCTTTCAATCCACCATTTATTGTTTGATTGCCCAATCCTAACTGACCTGTTTAAAAGGAAAGGAATAGATATTCATAAAAATATGCCACTGTTCAAGAAGTTTTATATGACTCTCAGCAGTTCATAACATCAGTTGCTGAGATGATATATTCTTCCCCAGTAAGACCTCTACTGTAGATAGTTGTGAGAATATAAATATATGTACATTAAAGAGAGAGAGCGAGAGAGAGAGAGGAGAGAGAGAGAGAGAGAGAGAGATGTTGGTTTGAATGTGGGTGTGTTCTTATCACCAAGTAGTGAACGGACATTAAACAAAAACAAACAAACAAAACTGTTTCAGGAACTGTATGCACTTTAGTAATTGATACATCACTGAAAATGTTGAAAGTTGCTTCGATTTGTTGCTTTACAAGATTCAGCGCTACATAAACACCATATACACTGTTATTATTATTATTAAATTTATGAAACAGTAAAAAATCTGAATGTACATTTCTTACGGTCATCAAGTTTTTTTTACATTTTTTTCCAACAACATCAGCAGCTAAGTTTGCAGCAGAAGCAATATCTGTTTCACACAAAAAATCACTGTGCCAAAAAAACAAAAGAACAGATTTTGGGGGGTGCGGGGGGACTAATATCAGACAAGTACATTTTCATGCTAAAAGCGCTCCCTGATAACAGGTTATTTGCCGGGTAACGGACGTACTTTTAGCCTGCTCGGCAGCAAAGATCTGTGCCTCGCTCTCGGCAGTGCACTCCTCCCCTTCCCCGTGAGCGGTTCGCTTGTGCATGGCCAGGGTGGAGGTCTGTCTGTAGGTCTTGCCGCAGTAGTTGCAGGTGTAGGGCTTGGAGTGGGTGTGCACCACGTGGTGCTTGTACAGAGAGGAGTATTCTGTGAAGCGCTTCCCACATCCCGGTACAGCGCATACGTACGGCTTTTCTCCTGGGGAAAACAACAACACACACAATGCAAGAATTATCAATAACAACGATAATGACAATGAGGAGTGTTGAATTGACTTCAAATACAATATTGTAGAACTCTATTTTTAATCAACAATTTTTTTTTTTTTTTAAGATGTCTTTGTTGCCATGATTCTAAGAAATATCTAGATTTAGAAAATTGTTGTTGGGTCAATGTCAAGTAATTTTTTTCCATTTGTTGGAAGGATCTCTCCCACAAGATATCTATCATGGATCACTTTCTTATGCCAACAATTGCAGCTATTAGGGCATTTATTATTTGCAACAAGAATGTCACAGTATATTCTGGTTCCTTTTCATTTAAAAAAAAAAAAAGCTTTCTGAATTGATTTTTAGTCCTTTCATTTTTCACTGCTTTACTGCAAAAGCTATGTACGTTCAATACTTTTAAACTATACATTCTGAGTCTGACCCTGATCACAGAGCAACAACTTCTTTAACATTAAATAACAAACAACATCAGGATTCTTACTACACACAACTTAAAATGAGCACAGTGAAAAAAAAATTCTGCTAGTCAGACGAAGCTGAATATATCAGTGTTGTTTAATACAGAATTCTATCATCATTCAAAAGAACAGCTCCCAACATCATGATCCACTGATTTCCTTAACAGCATTTAAAATCAATCTGCTAAAAACACCAGCATTTGCTTTGCAAATGTTTCAGTATAATGTGATAAGATGAGCTGTATACAGAATATTCTGCACAAAATGGCACCTCTTTGGAAAAACTGACCAAAGAGTGAGAAGACTATACTCCACCATTTCACAATGTGCTGTATCTTGTGTAAAATAAGCAGCGGTGGGAATGGAGGAGGGGGGGGGGGGGGTGTCAAATGCACTGTCGTTTGAAAGGAAACAACCTAGGTGTTTAATGTCATCAGGGGTCTACAGGCAGCTTTTTCCTGCTGACCATTCACTCTACAAATGTCCCTGCTTTCAGAATGCGTGGTACAGTGACAAGTGCTGATCTTCTTTTGCAAAAATCTTAACACATGAATTTTATCTAGGCAAAATGCGATTTCAACTTGCTTTTAGAACAAGTGTGGCCTCAAATCAATTCATGATTTCACAAACGTAAACCCAACAGTGAGCTCTCACACTCCCCTGTGTGGATTTATGTCCCTTGTCAGATAACCACAGGTATTCTTCAGTTTTTAGGGACCACTTTTTTTTTTTTAGAAAAGGAAGAGTAATAATATTTCAAAGGAAGAGTAATAATATCTATGAAATCATAATATCAATATAAAAAACTTAACTGTTTAGTTATTTCTGACTGGCACATCTATGTCATTTGAACTGTCTGAATTTTAAAACTGCCGAAAATACCTCATTCTATGCTTTACTTATTTTCATGCATCATCTTTTGCTTCAATGGTGTCAACTACACATCTTGAATATGTGTCACTTGTGTCATCACGGGATAGCCTAGTGGTTAGAACATTGCACTCGCAATCTGACAACCTGGGTTTGATTCCCCTTCAAGGGGATATTTTCCCCTGGAGTTAACATCAGTGCCGACTCCACTCTCCCCAAAGTCCTTCGGATCAGACTATAAACCGAGGCCCCGTGTGCGAACGCACGCAGAACATCTTGCACACACGTGAAAATCCTGTTCTGCTTTTCATAAGAGTAGGCCATTGTGTGCCGGTGGGAACAGATGACAGAATTCACAAATCCGCATACACACGGGAACTGGATGTACAAAAGCACATAAGTACTTATTCCATTATCCTCGATATAAAAGAATAAAATAAATTTTTAAATTACAAACGCCAAAAAACAACACATTAAAATATCTGCCTGCTCATTCTTTTTTGTTGACATGTATATGCACTGGTATCTGCAGTTGTACACTAACCTGTGTGGATGCGGACATGGTTTTTGTAGTTGGTGGCTGAAGCAAAGGCTCGTCCACAGTTCTCTGCTAAACATACATACGGCCTTTCCCCTGTGTGAACTCGAATGTGAACTTTGCGAATATTGGAGGTTGTGAAGGAACGACTACAGCCTTCAAAGGGACACTTGAATGGACGTTCCCCTGCACACAAAATCCGTATATACAATACATAGTGTCTGGTAATTCCACACGTGCAAATGTTAACTTTTACACACAAAAATTACTCAAGACTTACTGAAAGAAATCTGCAACACATAGTCTACTACTAGCATCAAATGTCTGACAGAGAATGAGTATTTTTAAACATTAACATACAAATCCAGAAACATTTGCAAAAAAAGATTTTCATTTCAAACGTCTGAAGTAGAATGAGTATTTCTAAATATAAAACATACAAATCCATAAACATTCGCAATTTTTTAAAAATTAACATTTCACAGTTTTTCATATCTAGTCCTGTTCAAAGTCAGGTCCTATGACACCTAACAAATGCCTCAAGCAAAATTTGTGGCAAAAGTAAAAATCAATTTTTTTTTTTCAAAATCAAATATCACATAGAAAAGAATACTGCCGATAACTCAACAAGCAGAGACTTTAATTTCCCTAAAACGGGAGGAC
>CM054158.1:31088991-31156491 GCA_028751875.1 Rapana venosa
AACATATTCTGCCTTTAGGAAGTGTGGGCTATTTGAGTGCCGATAAGAACGGATGACAAAATTTTTATTACATCATGCACACTGGTTTTGTGTTAAGACATCATCCCAGAAAGTAAGAATCCGGCTACCTTATTGGTGGTCAAAAACAGTTGGCTATCCAAAAATCTCAAGAATTAACTGTTACATAGCATCAATGTAGGAAAAACCCTTTTTAAAAAAAAATGGTACTGTAAAATTGTGAGGACTCACTGAGACAGTTATACATTTGATTATGATACTTTTAAAAAAAAAAAATTAAAAAAAAACAGAAATGAA
Source organism: Rapana venosa (assembly GCA_028751875.1). Lineage (NCBI taxonomy): Eukaryota > Metazoa > Mollusca > Gastropoda > Neogastropoda > Muricidae > Rapana > Rapana venosa. Next base: position 31,089,307 of record CM054158.1, read on the forward strand.
AATCTACAAACACACAAAAAGCACAGCTGTAACACATGAAAAATTGTGGCCAATATCAAAATGTTTCAACTCAAAACTGCTGCTCTGAAGCAAAACCACTCTGCTAGGCTACTTGGTTGGAACATGCACCTCAATCATTGAATCACTGGTTCCTGTTTGCTCTCTACCTCTGAAAACAAAATCCTTTCAGAAACAATGTGAACAATATGTTTTCTCTTTCTGAAAAAAACCCAAAAAAACCATACTGTTTACATAAAACAACCCATAGTTCACATTCAGAACAGGAAAACGACAACAAAAACAGAAAAAAATATTGACAAAGTAATAAACCTCTTCATGGTTGAAAACTCCCAGCAAAACAAGAATCTGACTTACATCCAGGTTTGGTCTGAGGTTGCAGATACGCTGTTGTTCCATCTTCCATCTGAAAGGCTACAGGCTCCAGCCCTTTAGTCTCCTCTGCTGGCTCCACTGAAATCACAGACAACCATTTCTGTCCAATGACGCCCAAACAAACACAGTTCCACAACTTACGGCTGCAATATGCTCTCTGTTCTGTTTCTCTATTTCAAAAACCATAACTTTCTAATGCTACACAATCAACCACAACTCTGCAACCCATGAATGTATGAATTTCCCTGCCCTATTTCTCTATATCAAAGAGCAATGTCCTATTCAGCTGTTACATAACCACACACAAAATTCCACATATTATGACTACTATGTTCCCTGCTTTATGTCTCTATTATCTTTACACTCCAATGCATAAAGACCAACAGTACATTCCCATTTTCTTTGCATGTAAACAGAAACACAAAGACAAATCTAATGTTGACAATTCTCCAAGGTAAGGGTGAGGGCAGAAGGAAAAGATGCAGACCACCAACATCCTACACTGCCAACATCACTGAAATCAGTGGTCTGGGAGAGAGATGGCGAACCCTGGTGGCATTGTGTGAAGCTCCTATCGATGACAGCAGCAATGGAGACAGTTGAGTTGAGTACATTTCAATGTGACAAACTTCTCACACAAAGTTTCACAGCTTAAAACATCACCAATATCTCCTGTATGAGAGACAATGGGAGGGTGTCTTTTTTTCTTTGTTTTTATCTTAATTCCACTTTCAATTGTCTTAATGCGTACCTTACAACATGCTGTGCCTTCTGTATTGTTACAACTGGATTTTTTGTCCCAAATCTGAGGGGATGTACCTTATAGCCAAGTGCCTCATAACCATAAAACACAGTAATATCACCCTCAATGAAGAAACATCAGAACAAAGAGAGAACATACATATACACAAAGCCTCAAGGGTAGGCTACCTAATCTTTCTAGATTCAGCAACAAATTTTGTCGGCACAGTTACCTTTGGGTGTCACGGAGCCCTGTACAACAGCTGTGGTTCCATCCTCCAGTGTGACAGCCTGTCCTTCCATCAGTTTGCCCTCTGCACAGACATCACTGGACTTGATCACTTCCACACACTTACTGACACCTACTTCTTTTTCTGAGTCACAACACAGCTGATGCTCTGTAGCAGTATGAAATATAGAGGTTATGTAATTTTTAATACATACAAATCTTTCTTCTCTGACAACAAATGAAACTATCATCTATTACCTATTATGATATCTGCTTCGATTTGTTTGTTTTTTACAAGATTCAGCGCTATATAAATTCCATATATTATTATTATTATTATCTGCCAAATGATATATTGCAACACAAGCCATTTCTTAAAGAATCCATTCTGTAGCATATTACTTACTGTGGTCATTTAGACTTTAAAAAAACAACCAAGCTGCCAACCCCAGAAAACAGTTGAGAAGGATATTTCAAGTTACTGACTAGACAATGAAAAAAAAAAATGAACTGAAGGAATACATTCATAGTTTTGTTGGGGGGTTATTGTATTTTTTTCTTTTCATTATTTATCAGATTTATTTACAATGCATTCACCATAGTTATCATGAATCATGAACCTCATTACTTTTTTAAAAATTTTGCCCGTGGTAACTCATGGATGTTTTTCTTTCCACTTTCTTCCTGACACCCCGCCCCCCCCACCAAACTCCCCGCCCTCTTTCCATAAGGCACTGTTTACACATGTACTTACAGCACACAACCACCATGCATTCTAGAAGCAACCTCACTGCTTACACTCTCTGACCCTTCTACAAATAAAGTAGTAAACATTTTGTCCTTATGGGCCTACACATACAGTTATTATTCTATCAGATTAGACTTTATGACAAATACGACCATCCTTCCTGCTTATGCTAATAAAAGCCACAAGTCTTCCTCTGAATCTGACAGCTTACCCTTGGGCTGCTGAATGTAGGCAGTGGTACCATCGGCCAGGGTGACAGCCTGAATGGCCTGAGGGGCCTCTGTGGTGATGACAGCACCCTCCGGCAGCATTCCAGACACTGACAACTTCATGCCAGAGGCCATGGACACCTCACTGGCCTGCAAAGATCATAATACAGACAAGCTATAAGACACATCCAAACACCCCCCCACATATAAGGACATTGACTGCTGAAACAGCAAAGCGAATCCAGTCATTTGAAACAAAATGCCATAGAAAACTACTGGGCATATCCTGGAGAGAACGAAAGACCAATGAATTTGTCAAGAGTCAAATAACACTGCTGGCAGGTCCACAGGAACCCCTTCTCACCATCGTCAAGAAGAAAAAGCTGACATGGTTCGGCCACGTCACCCGCCACAACACTCTGCCAAAAACAGTACTGCAGGGAACACTCGAAGGTGGCAGAAAGAGGGGAAGACAGAACAAGTCATGGATGGACAACATCAGAGAATGGACCAGGATGAATGACTCGGCACTACTGCGCAGAGCCGAAGACCGAGATGGATGGAGGAGGCTTACCACGGCATCGTCTTTTGTGTCTCCCCCACGACCGCCAAGGTCACGGGTCTGATGATGATGATGATGATGATGATAAGACACACCAACAATAAACATACACCAACAATAAACATATACTGGGCACATGACATTTTTCGTTTTCTTGGAATGGCAGCGTGAGTAAATGACACATTTTCACTTAGTACACATTTTGTTTGGATTGTTGGGAATGTAATGCTTTATTGGAGAAGAATGGTGTCTGCTGTCACTCAGTTTCTTATGCCAGTGATACATTAAAATAGGCAGAAGTAAGCAGCAGTTTGTGAAACAGCTTATTCATACTCACTGGATTGTGCATGATAACATAGCTCTACAGCAGTTTCTTATTTATTTATTTATTTATACCACTTTAAGTCACGAGATTTCTCTGCGTGAAATTCGGGCTGCTCTCCCCGGGGAGAGCACGTCGCCACAAGAGCAGCGCCACCCCTTTTTTTTTTTTTTGGTCTGCAACTGTATTTCTTTCCCTATCAGAGTGGCTTTTTTCTAAGAATTTTGCCAGGGACAACTCTCTTGTTGCCGTGGGTTCTTTTTCGTGCGCTGCATAATTTTCTGTAACACACGGGACCTCGGTTTATCGTCTCATCCGAAAGACTAGCGCCCAGACCACCACTCATGGTCTAATGGATGGGGGAAAAGTTTCGGGCCCAGACGGGATACGAACCCGGACTTTTCGCTTTCTAGACAGGCGCGTTACCTCTAGACCACCGATCCAGTTATATTCATGTACTGTTTATTCATATTCACTGGACTGTGCAGAATAATATAGTCAGAACTTCTGGCAGAAAAAAAGAAGTCAAACAAATAAACAAACAATCGAAAAAGGAAAAAAGGAAAACAAAGACTAGAAATAAGATTAATTCTAACTCAAAAATTAAATATCATAAAGCATGTAGAGAGAGAAAGAGCATGGGTGTGTGTGTGAGCGCACGTGCGTGTGTTTATTTATTTATTTATTTCTATATTTATTTATTCTTTTATATCGAGGATAATGTTGTGTGTGTGTGTGCGATGTGTGTGTATGTGTGTGTGTAAGTGCGTGTGTGTGTGTGTGTGTGTGTGTGTGATGTGTGTGTGGATGTGTGTGTGTTGGGGGGGTGTTTGGGTGTAAGTGTGATGCATGTGTGTGCATGTTTTCAGAATGTATTTATGTCAGACTCAAAAGTCAGTCTATGACAAATAACAAAAGTGAGCACTATATTTTCAGGAATTTCTTTTTATGTAGCTGAGAGCTTGCTAACAAATCTGGATGCCTGAAAATGCAGATTTTCCTGAAAACATGAAACATTCCAAATACCATGAAGAGTTTCTCTATGACATGATATGAAGGCAAGTGAGTTACATTTACCTTCACCCCTCTCTCTCTCTCTGTGAAGAGAAGGTAGGAAGGATGGTGGCAGGATGGTTAAGATGTTCGCCTGCCAACAAGTAAACCGTGAGGTTGTGGGTTCGATTCCCAGCCTCGCCCTTTCTTCCCAGTTTGACAAAAAAATCGAACTGAATGTCAAAGTCCTTTGGATGAGACTATAAACTGAGGCCCCGTGTTCGAACGCATGCAGAACATCTTGCGCACACGTTAAATCCTGTTCCGCTTTTCGGAAGAGTAGGCCATTGTGTGCCAGTGGAAACAGATGACAAAACTTACAAAACCGCATACACACGGGGACTGCATGTAAAAAAGCACATGAGTGCTTATTCCATTATCCTTGATATAAAAGAATAAATAAATAAAAAAGAATAAATAAATCTCTCTCAGGAGTACCCTTCATCTATTTTCAGAAACATCCTATTTCTCTACCAAAACACCCCCTTTACTTACATCACTGGTCTGAAGGAAGAGTCCAATCACCCCTTCTGGAGTAGCTCCCACAATAGACTGGGCCGCCTCAGTGGGGATCAAGATGCTTCCATCAGGGACTGAAGCCACTCCTACATCACTGGTACTGGAGTCTCCTTCTGCTACACCTTCGCATTGCAAACAGTCCACATTCATAATGCAACTTTTATAAACATGTACATGTGCATCAAAGAACAAATGAATTTAAGTTTATTGTAAGCCATTTGAACATTATGGCTATCGCAGGGTTATCATCATGTACATTCCAAACAAATTCAGTCTATTTGATATAAATCTTCTTCAAAACAAACCCAGTCAAATTATACTGACAAATTTTCTTTTGAATTTAACACTTCATGTCATCAACTTGCAAAAGAACATTTTCCTTGTTCTACAATTGTCCTGAAATAATATAAGAAGCTAAATACACTGAAACTGTTGCTTTTGTTTAGAATCACATGTACACACACAAAAACCCAAACAAATAAATATTAAATGTTATTTGTTATAACACAATATTAGTGTGGTGGCAAGTTATTCTTTTCTATATTTGTCTGTACTTCATATAGTATTCTTTTTCTCACATAAGGAAGATTTCGTTGGTGGTTGTTGTTTGTTTGGGGGTTGTATTTGTTTGTTTTTTTGCTTTGCTTAATTAAGAAAAGATGTCAACTATGTTCATACTGTATCATAGCATTAGGTAAAACAAGTTCAGCCAAGAATTAATCAGCCTCTTGGATCAGATCCTTGATGCAGAATGGTTGTAACCCCAGCTGGTGTGTCTTTACTTCACCATACAGCAGCAAAGAGCTTTAGACAGATTTTCACAAATTAATGGAAAGCTTCATCAGAGCAGTCAAAAATGTGACAAGTGATCGTGTTCAAGAACTTTGCAGAAACCTTGTGCCTACGAATACCTAGATTCAACCAATCCACCGTTGGCCGCCGCTCTTTCACTTTTTCGGGTCCATCGACCTGGAATGAGCTCCCTCTCTCTCTTCGCCAGAAACCTAGTTATGACACTTTTAAATCCAGCCTCAAGACATATTTATTTCAAACCTAAGATTTCCCCCCTCCTGCTTCATATCAGAACTATCCCACCTTAATAACCCATGTCCTATCACCCTGCTAAAGTATACGACCTGAGTAGTGTGTGTGTGTGTGTGTGCTTTTTGAAAAACATTTGACAATTGAAATTTTATTTCATAGATTTTGTCTGCAGCGCACCATGTTTGTAATATCTGTTCAGGCTGTTTATTTATCATTGATTGTATGGCTGTGTGGGATTAGGTTGAATGCATGCGCTTTGATTTGTCTTTGCAAGATATAGCGCTATATAAGTTCCATTTACTATTATTATTATTAAGAACTTGGTGAAACACAGCCAAAAAGCTTACCTGTGACTTCATCCTCATCTTCTTCATGATCCATGTTGGCCGCAGCCACTAAGGTGGCCTCTTGCTCCAACTCTGACACTTCGTTGCTGGGAGCTGCAAGGGGAGACATGGCATCCCCCTCCACATCCCCAAGGCCTCCTCCCAAAACATTGTCCATGCTGTCCATGTTTCTAAAGGTTCACTTCTTGATCTGCTGGAAACATAAAACTGTACTGGTGAGGTGCTGACAGAAACAAAGAAAAGTTAGAGCATTTGCATACAGAGTAGATGATGTCAACTTAAAAAGAAAAAAGAAGTAAAAGGTGGTAATTTGTGTTCACACGAACACTTTGGGTTTGTTTGTTTATCTGTTTTTCATTTTGCTTTTGTTGGCGCTTGCTCGCTCACTATGTCTCTGTCTGTGTCCTTTCCACTAACAGAATTTGTTTCAATACTTATGAAATAAACATTGTTTCAGATTACAACAATGTCTGTCTTTTTCTTTTCTTTTTTAAATGTTTGCTCCAGATGATTCAATGTTGGTGCTTTCTCAAATGAGTTTGATAAACACTTCATTATTGTATTTGTTTACTATAATTATTGACTCCATAATGCAAGCTGACCAAAATTCTAGAGTGTGCCTTCTAATAAAATGTATCCTAGAATGAGAAAAAAAAATAACTTTTAAAACTGTTGGGCCATTTTTTAATCACTCCATCTTCGAAGATTGAATAGCTCAAAAGACTCTTCTATAGTTTCACTTTCAGCCATCATCTGAAGAGAAGAATGGTGAAGGAAGACAACTTAAAAACTGTGTTATCTTTTCTTACTCATAATCCTGCAGATCTTATTTAGAACTGCTAATACAGCAGTAAGGCCAAATTAATTATCCATTCATTACTCTGTTTTCTGGAAACAAAATTGCACTTTCACTGGTAACCAGTTTTTGCAATATTGTATTTTGTGCACTTTGTCCTGTAAAACCATCTGTGGTTACATCATCAGACTCGTGATCAGGAGTGATCTGACTTCTGAGGGTATGGGTTTCTTCCATGGGGATGCCAGGGGCTCTTTTAGTATAAACAGCATCCCCACCTTCTGCAAATTATGTACTAGAAATTTCCCCTTCCCTATCACTCTCTTTGATGTATTTTTCCTTGCTTTTTTCATTTTTTTATCCTCTTCTTTATCTTCTGCCTTAACAGTCCATTCTCCAGACTTTTTTCTGGCAAGTTTTTTGTTCTCTTCAGTGACATTTTGCCTGTCTTGTTTTGTTCTGAAGACCAGGCGGTGATGTAAATGCTGGGATGGACACAGTTTGTCCATTCTGCAGAGTTAATGGCATTTATAACATGCGTTTTTGATTACTTTGGATTGTTTGTTTGGGGTTTGTTGTTGTTTTTTGTTGTTTGTTTGGTTGGTTTTTGTTGTATTTTGGTGTTGTTGGTGTGGGTGTTTTTTTTTGGGGGGGTTGTGTTGGTTTGGGATTTTTGTACATTTTGTAACAAGTTTCGATGGAATGGCTGGTGCTCTCAGCACAGCTTGGGTTGTTTTTTGTTTGGTTGGTTTTGGGGTGTGTTTTTTTGTTTGGTTGGGTTTTGTTTTTTGTTGTTGTTTTTTTGGGGGGTTGCTTTTTTTCTTTCTTTTTAGGTCTGTATGAAATGAAATAGGTACATTGTCATTTAGTTTCTGTGTTGTTGTGGGGGTTTTTGTGTGGTGGTTGTTGATTGGTTCGTTGGTTTCATTTGGGGTTTTTGTTTTAATTTTGTTTTGTTTTTTTGGTTGGTTTGTTTGGTTGGTTGGGTGTTGTTGGTTGTTTTTTGTGTGGGGTTTTTGTTTTTTTTTTGGGGGGGGTATCTTTCAGACTGACATAGTTTGATAATTTAACTTATGGGATTAGGACACATGTGTTGGTTTTGAACTTGAATGTTGTAGGAGCAACTGAAACTGAACAAGGTAAGAGGCCTAACATATCATATGTCACCCCAGTAAGTCTATAAACAACATAATAATTATGAAATGAAATGAGGGTATGGGTTAAAAAAGCCACTCTGCCTAGTTCTATTTGAGTCAATAACACTAGTGTAACTAATCCATACAGAATCTTCACTTTCCTCCTGAGTTAACAATGGTGCCGACTCCTTTTCCTTACTGGTCCTAGTTATGAACCAGGTCCAGTGCACTCACACAAAAAGATCTTGCACACATTTTCCCCTTTTCCTGAGCTTTAGCTTTGAGTTTGACTTTGAGGTTAGTCTTTCATCAGTGTTGAGATTTTGAGTATGTGACCCTTTTTGCCCAAGGTAGCTATACTCTGACTTCAGGGATTTGCAACATATCAAAACCTTTTTTTATGGAAAAGCAGGCCTGTTACAGCAGTGGTAGGCCCTATGATGTGACCATACCTCAAGCACATAAGATGTATTTAATTGCATTATAACAAATTCTTTCCAGACAATTCCCCAAACAGAAAAAAGAGAAACAGGGAAAGAATATCAGTTCCATTTTGCCAAATCACGGCAAATGAATTAAGGTTAGGTCTATAATTATATGATCACAGCCTTTAGTAGGCCTAAAGGCTTATCGTCATCCCGGACGGGGGGATGGGGGGGGGGGGAGGTTGCTCTGGAATTATATTATTGTCACTAGGCATAGGGCCTACTACTTACTAGGCCTAGGCCTAGCTAGTCATAGAAGGCTGCTCGATTTTTCTTCGATGTGAATATTTGTAACAAAGAAACTAGGTCACGTCAATTCCTACTGGTAAATAAAACTGTTGGCGTAACAAACCAATCTATCTGTTGATGTTACTAGGCTAACCAATATGTCAACATGACCAGAAAAACATTTTATAAACAACGATGAAGATATCGGATCGATAAGATTTTTTTGCAGCCCGAGGTTCAAGACAATTCCTGAGCCGTCGACGGCTCGTCTTCTTGTAGGCTAACCGATCACTCTCCATCTTGAATTTGGGTTTTCGACACGCGTGATTCCAGTATCCCCGAAAATTTCGAGCAAAATAAGTTAAGTTGCATAACCAAATGTTTTCTCCCTAACCAAACCGACTCCGAGCCCATCACAACCCATCTCCCAAGATTCTCTAGTCAACATTTCCAATGAACACTGGGAAAACTTACCCAAAATCCTCACGCCAAAGCTAGACCGCCATGCACTGCACAAGAGGGTGACGTCATTGATCATGTTCAAAGCGGAACAGACTTGAACAAAAGTTGTGGTTTCACTCCGAGGTTAGCTTCCGGGCCATGTAGTGTTGTGTAGTATAGAGTTCCAGATAGAAAAATGTGTGCTGCTTTTCACAGATTTTTAAAGTATGCAAAAATGCACTGTGTACTTGTTTTGGGGGTTGGGGCCACACATTAACACCAGGCAGTGATAAGAAAGTGGGAAATGATCATCAAATGAGGATTGCTTGTGTTCCTACAATGTTGACCCCGCGCATGCATATTGTGTTCAGGCAGCTAGGCTAGCTGATGACAAAGAATGGGGTACAATGTTTGCGGAAATTTTTTTTTAAAACAAACAAGTTTAAACCTACTAAATTTGTTCAAATTGCCCTGAGCTTTGAGACAGGGGCTAGTCTTTCAGAAAAAGTGATTTTTATGCCTTAGTACGTGCAGTATGAATGCATGAGTGAGACATGAAAAGAGGGAAAACTGCCCAAACCTAACCTTTATGTGTAACCTGCGCTTGTCACTGCTTTTCAAAATAAACTATTTTCATGGAAAACTTCAGTAACAAAATCTTATTATCCAAACTAAAATCATTTTTAATGATCAATGTTGCATGCTAGTTCTTATTTTGTTATCAATAATAATCTTAGAAAATTGAAGGGAAAGAATCCGTTTTCAAAAAGTCTAGGTTACATTCCGGGGTTAGTATGAAAAAAAATTCAGTGTACTTGTTTTAGGGGTTGAGACCATACATTATAAACAGGTAGTGATGAGAAAGTGGGTAATGATCATCAAATGATGATTGCTGGTGTTCCTACAGTGTTGACCCCACACATGCATATCATGGTGAGGCAGCTAGCAAAAGGACTGAGGGGTACAAGTGTTTCCTGAAAACTAAAAAAAAAAGTTTAAACCTACCAAATTTGTTATTGTTTTGAGTCAGGGGCTAGTCTTTCACAAAAAGTGGTGTGTGTGGGGGGGGGGGGGGGGGAGGTCTGCGGATGCCTTAGTACATGCAGTTTAATTTAAAAATTCTTTTATATCCAGGATAATGGAATAAGCACTCATGTTCTTTTTTACATCTAGTCCCCGTGTGTATGCGGTTTTGTAAATTTTCTGTTCCCACCGGCACACAAAGGCCTACTCTTTCGAAAAGTGGAACAGGATTTAATGTGTGCGCAAGATGTTCTGGGTGCGTTCGCACACAGGGCCTCGGTTTATAGTCTCGTCAAAGGAATGCAAGAGTTATCCATAAAAATAGAAGGAAAAGTGCCAAAAGCTAACCATGGTGCGCAACAATATTCCCCCTGCACTTCCACAAGAGAGGCCTGGAAAAGTAATTATTAGCAAGTTATTCATCTTGACTACAGTAGGCCCCCCCTAGCCGACATTCCATCAGCTCGTTTAATTTGACACAAAGTAGGCCTAGGCTAAACCAAATCATATCTGTATTGAAAAACGCAGGCATGCTAAATTCAAAGGGGGAAAAAAAACTTAAAGGATTCTGGATATTGATTAATTGATCCTAACAGGCCCCAAAACAGTCCTTTAGGTACCCAAATGATCTATCAGATGTCACATGTCGGCATCGTAAATTGTTGTGTTTGTGGGAAGAGCACTTGAGCATGGATGAATTCAGGGTGTACAAAAGCCAGAAGGCGTGCGAGCAAGCTCTTTATTCCTGGGTGGGTTAATCAATGATGTTTGGATATACAAACCCGGGTACCCAACGAATGAGAGAATGTAGTCAACATGGCTAAGGAAACTGTCATGTGAACGTATGATGATTAACCTCTCTGTCAGTTCCTGCTCCACTTTCACTTTCTTATTATGCTCAGTCAGTCACTGTGTGTGAATTTGAAATAAACAGGGATACATTGTTGTCTTCAATTTAACATCTGTTCACTCTCACTCTCTGTAATATTAAGACAATTAAAGCTGGAAGTTAAAGTACTGGAGGGGGAGAGAAAAAAAAGGATCTGATACTATTGATAGCATGTGTGTTGGTACTTTTGGGCATAAAAAAATTCCCTTAAACATGAGCAAAACTCTTAAGTTTCAACAATGTTTTTAACAATGTTTGGTTTTGTTACATTTTAAAAAAATATTCTAGTGGACTGAGCAACAGATGTACAGAGTACTAGCAGTGGCAAAGGCTAACTAAAACTTTGATTTTTCACATACATTTTCCAGAGACTGCACAGAAAATGCACATTAAGAAAAGTTTTACAATCACTGAATCAAGCACTCAAATATGATGTGAGTATTGGAAATACACATGGATCTACATCTTACATTTTTGCAAAATTTGGTAAAGAATGCAATTGATTTAAATCTAGATTATAGTGTATTAACTTTTTTTCTTTTGGTTATTAAACTTTGATTTGAGAGGGAGTCCCATAACATGAATTGAAATATGGGAATTAGTCAGTTCCTTGAATTGATCAGATTCTTTGAAATTTGTGTCTTGCCCCATGACATTTCTTCTAATAAACGTTATTCCTCCTGAAAAAATAAGGGACATGCAGTTGTATTGATTCCATATCATGTCTTGCCCCCTTTTTTGCAGCTCTGTCAGCCCACTTATTTGAAAAAATTCCAACATGTGGAGGTACCCAACAAAATAAACTGGAATACCCCTTAAACTTGTAAAAGGTGTATGATGCTTTTAATTTCAAAATTAATTCGGAATAATTTCTTGGAGTTTGGGGGTTTTATAGCATACCATAATGACTGAGTCTACACAAAGTAAGATTGAAAGGAAAATGAAAAATTAACAAAACATCTATAGGCAAATGCCATAACAATTGCTGTAAGTCCAGCTGAACAGTGTTCACCAAGATAGTATGATTTTCTGTTTTAAGTGCTGGTATGACTGTTTACAGAGAGAGAGAGAGATTTCATTAGCACAGCTTAAAATTGGTTCCAGAGACTCCTATGAAGATATTTTTGTGAGCTTCTGGGTCTGTGTGCTCCCTGGCAATCCTATGAATGTTAATAAAAAGCATCCTTAGTGGTCTGAGCGATCAGTGTATGTGTGTGCATGTGCTAGATGTGAACACACATGCATGCATGTGTGGCACACGTGTGTGTGTGAGAGAGAGTATGTGTGTGTGTGTAATGAGATAACAGTGGTGAGTGCCCTTGTACTGCCATGTGCATGCATGCACACATGCAATCTCAGAGTGTACAACTGTGAGTCAGTGGAGAGTGCTTGTGCATCCATTTTAAAATGCCTCACCATACAAGCAGTACAGTCACTACTACAACAACAGCAGCCATACTCTGACTTCAGACGATATTTCTCTTTTAACCCTCTTGTTGTTGGATTCTACAGAGCTAAACTGCCTGTAGATTTTGAATTCTTTACAGGTTTTCTACCTCCATCTGACTTACTTTACTCCTAAGGCAATTGTGTGTGTGCATGACAAGTTATCAAGTTGAAATTTTGTCACAAGCTAGGTATGTCTTTGTACTTGCATTTAGGCGCAAGTTTATTTGTCTGGTCACCAGATGTCTTGTCATTGCCACCTTATTTGTCACCAATCACAGGTAAAAATATGATATATATGATAAAACAGCAAATCCTGCATGGATTTGACAATAGTTCAAGCATATTAGTGTCGAATAAGGAAGTGATACCCAGCTGATGTGTTTACCAATATTTATGTGCAATAGTACTTCAAGGATGTGTCACACAATGTCCCCATAGCACCTGTTGTTTTATGGTATGTCTCGAGGAGACAAGTTTTGTTTATCTATTTTTTCTTTTGAAAACAAGTCATATTCAATCGACATGTGACCTTTATACTGCAGTTCATATCTGCGTGTGCTACCACATGTTTGTTAAGTGTACAGAAGTGTATTATTGTACATGACTGTCACCATTGTCACAGCACAGGTGTGACAAATTCGAAACAACACAGAACTTCTGTAACTCTACAAAATTTTAATGTTGGTAGTCTCTAAAGTAGTCGTAGTGGTGGCACAAGGTCACATCACATCACAAAAAGCACAAATTATGGATGTGTGTTGGGGGGGGGGGGGGGGGGGGGGGTACCCATTGCTCTCACCTGTCTAACCTTGGCAGACGGAGACCTATTTTATTTTCCTTCTTGCTATTTTCATTTTTGCCATATCTGTTCGTTTCTGCCATTGCAGTTTCAAAGCAAAAGTGTGGTAATAATGAGAAAACAGTCAAAAGGCATCACGCTTTCAGGCTTCTATGCCGCGGACCGGCCGGGAGGTCAAATTTCTCTACAGTCGGTGTGTGTAGGAATGTGCCGTGTAGCACGTTATTTTCTGGCTCACTCTTCTCCCTAACTGCAGCATTTCCTTCCTCCTCTTCCTCGTAATCGTTTAATATCGGACTCACTTAACAATTCTTGTTCAAATGTTTCTACTTCCAAGACAATAACATTCAATTTATCGTCTCGCTAATCAGATGAATCATCTGCTACTAAAGAAAATGCCATTTTTTTCCGCCACGCTGCACCATTGAAAAGCGTTCTGGTCGCTGGCTGTTATTTCTTCCTTCCCTCCCCACTACACGCATGTTAGTGGTCTAAATTTATAACTGGCATCCTCTGACACCCTCCCTGCATCGCCCCACCAATTTTCAGACACATAGTGTGAAAGCCACGAGATCTGTGTGTGATGGAAAAGTACTGCCCATGTGGGCAGCACCAACTGTCAGCTGCGGTCGTATTGGAATCTAGCAGCAGCCTCCGTTACTGTCGGCTGCGGCCGGATCGGGGACAAGAGGGTTAATGGAGAGTACAGATTGTTATGTTATGCTAAGAGCTTCTCAGGGATGAAGACAACATCACACGACACTTCAGAGCATAACAAAATTCTACTAAAGCCTACAGAGGCCTTGGCATTTTGCCTACATCAATAACTAAAGTATAATCCACGCCTGTGGCCTATACCAGTCATTAACAGAAAGCCAGAGAAGCACACTCTGCAGAGCAGTTATATGTATGTTCACATTTTTTCTTCTTTTTTTTCCAGAAGAAATCTTGCAACACTGTTTTTAAGCCCATTGCAAGCAAGATATATTATGTTCAGTTAAAAGTTCAACACAAAATAAGGTATAGCGATTCAAACAGGATATACGAACTTGAATAATAATTATGTACAGATGCATCATGAGGAAGGTAAGATTTTACTGATGAAGCACACCTACTTTCAAGTACAGATGCATATGACTGATGTTGCCAATGTGTTCCTGCTTTACAAAATCTGATGGAGTTTGACGCCAGGATCATGCACTGATTCATTTCAATCTGTCTGACATGTGAAGGAATTCCCACCAACATGACTTTCGTTTTTATTTATCAGTATTTGAGCATATTACTTTCCACCCAGGGCAAAACAATGCAAATGCTCGCCTGAATACTGCTTTGAGCAGCAGCAAGATATATTAAACTACAAAATCCAGTATTGTCAGTGTTGATGACTCTCACTCACTGCATAAACCACATGCAGACAATACTTGAAGGGATACAAATTTATTAAAGAGATGCTGAACCTCATGTCCACAACTCTTCACACCCTCAGCATCAAGGGCAACAACCACTGAAATAAACATAATCTAAACAAGGACCAAAATCTTCCTTTCTTTGGCCAAAGAAAATCAAATGGAAACAAACCAATGATCTGAAATGATCAACAGAGAAATAAATCAAAACTTATTTTAAAATAAATAAAACAAACACTGAATAACCCCACAAGTGTCATAGCAAACATGCAGTGGAAGAACTTTTGACTATCAACATCGTTTCTTCTTCTCAGCAAACTGTCCTTGCATTAAGCCTTAGAAGACATGTTGAGGACTTCATATCATTCCATGTTTTATATAGCCCTATTGACCATGAAACCCATACTGAATCAAACGTGTTTCTTATTTCTGATATTTAGTCCTTTGCGACTATGGCCTCCTGGCATATGTATACATGTACAACAAGAGATAAAACCATTCTTGCTCTAGTTTTCAATTAAATTATCTTTATGCATAATGTGTGGTCCTTTGTCCAATGACACATGTGCACATAGTTTTGTTTTTTTAACCCAGCTTATAATGTATACAAAAGAATTTAAAGACTGACACCTCTCAATCATATCTTTTAATTGTTTCAAAAACAAAATGCTTTCACCATAAAAAGTATAAAATTGCTGCAACACACTCATGCATATGCATGAATTATGAATAAAATATTCATTCTCCAACCTGAAAAATAAATGTTAGATTATCAGTCAGTATAGACCACTATGTCACCTGACCCTAAAAGATATTAAATTTATGTGAGATTATTAGTCAGATTGCTGCAACACACTCAAAGACACACACATAAAAAAGGGTATAACCTGAAAGATAAAAATTAAATTATTAGTAAAGGCCACCATGTTCTCAGTGCTGGATTACCCATGGTCAAATCTTGCCTGAAGTCTGGGAATGTTGTGAAAATCATATATTCATGCAAGGAAATGATATCAGACAGCAGTTCAGGTACAAAAGGTTAACTAAATAGAAGTAAAACTAACAAAAACAAACAAACCCTACAGACTGCAATATTCATGGGGTCTTTGGGTTGATTTGAAATGATCTACAAGAAGGAAAGTGCCAGAGTGTTCAACTTCCTAAAGAAGTAAACTGTGAGGTTCTGGGTTTGATTCTCAGCCTTGCCCTTTCTTCCCAGTTTAAAAATGAAAATCAAAATGAATGTCAAAGTCCTTCGGATGACACTATAAACTGAAGCCCTGTAAGCCTTTCAGAAGAGTAGGCCATTTCGTGCGGCTAGGAACAGATACAATTTTTTTAAATGCATGCACACAGGTATTGCAATTAGACACCATCGCCAAAGTCAGAATGCGGCTACCTAAATTTTTTTGGGGGGGGTAGTCACATTTGCAAAATTTCAACAATGGTAAACCTCAGAGCTCTAGCCCAGGAACAAAAACAAACCACCCCCTAAACAAAACAAAGGATCTATAAGAACATATTCTTCTCTTTCTCCTTATTGAAAAATTAAGAACAGATCATTAATGTTTAAGCTGGCCAGGGCAGAATAGCCTACTGATTAGAGTACTGACTATTGTGCATGCAAGTTGATGACCCAGGATCAAGTTCAGGTTTAATCTGCCACCAATATGCTCATTCAATGGTATTTTTCCAGAGTAGTAACCAGTACTGATTCCACCCTCCCAAAAGTCTTTTGGACGAGATTATAGAGGCCCTGCGTATGAAAGAATGCAGAACATCTTGCGCATTTTAAACCCCTTTCTGATTTTCAGAAGAGTAGGCCATCTGTGCCAATAAGAATGGATTAAAAAAAAAATATATATATATATATATAAATACTGCATGCACATTGGTTTCATGTTTAGACATCATCTCCAAAGTTGGAATGCAGCTACCTTAATGGTGGGCAAAAGTGGTTGCATATATATATGCAAAAATCTTACCATTGGTGAACCTTGGAGCTCTAGCCAAGGAACAGGGCAAAAAAACCAACCCTGGCTGCACTAACAAGTGACACTGACTTGCATACTATTCTAGAACAGTTTTGAAATACCTTTAAAATCAATATAGTTAACCCTTATGTCCACAGCTGCTGAAGAGTTAAGTAATTCTCTTAAAATCTCACTCACCTTAAAACAAATTTGATATAGTGAGCCTGTCATCAAGCTATGATTAAGCTGCACCAAGAAGTACCAAAGATTCAGCAGCACAAGTCTGGAATCCACAAACAATCACCTGAATTCTTCATTAAGTACTGCAAAACTTTACAGTTGCTGAATTCTAATGAATGATTTGTTTGAATGTTGTCTGGAACTGTTTAGCAAGAACACACACACACACACACACACACACACACACACACACAGAGGATGTATGACTGATATCAACTTAATGAAGCCATGATAAAATGTTATTCTCAAGGAAACAATATTCAAAATGCAGTCATACCTTCAAACACATTTGACTAGTTGCAATGTAGAGCTTGGCCACAATTCTTCGTTACATTTGGTTACTTTTATCATCTGTTCCCTGAATGCTTTTACAGTTTTAAACTTGAGCAAGTTGGCCTAGATGTTGTGGGGTCAGGTATGACAATCAGCAATACTTTATACCCTCATACAGTATTGATATCCATACACTATTACAGAAAGTCTTGGTAAATTTTCTGACTGATACTGACAAGGTTGGGACCTTTAACAATATTGCATTCACAGAGGCCTTAAATACACTCTCACAAATGAATGCTTAGCGGGAATGAGTAGCAGTACTCATAAAAGTGAAATTATTGCATATCAAAGATTAATTTAGAACAGACTAGATTTGCACCTTTTACTGTTCAACAAAAATCGTTGTATAAAAACACTACTTTTTCCTTCATGATTGCCATCTTTATGTTCCTTCATCTGAACTGTGAGCCTGGTGTGCTCAATACCTATCCATCAAATAATGTGCATATCATTCTGCTTACTTGTGGCACGATCCTCTTCATTTCCCACCAAATCTGAGACTTTAAAACACAAAAAAACGGTGGTGAGTTAACAACCATATGCTAAGTGACAAGCACATAGAAGATGAGGGCGGTGAGATGGAGGGTTGACAGAGAGAAGGAAACTACTGTATCTGGCAAAGCAAACATTTTAATAATTACCTCCCTTACATTTTTCCACCAGCCATCTTGCCAAAAATGCACATCAAATATGTTTGAAAATAATGGACTGTTTTCAGTTAGCATAATGTACAAAAAGAAGTGTAACAAAAACAGTCACCTTTTTGTTTTTCCCCCCCAAAATCTGTGTTCATCTGGTTAATGAACTTACTGTATCAGACTATAGCAATCATGGCATGAGTTTTGCCTTGTAAGCCAAAAAAACCAGTAAATCTTCCCCAAGGAAACACTTTCATGCCCCTGTGGAAGTCCGTAACATGCATGGCTGAATACTGACTTCCATCAAACATAACCATGGCTAACCACTGCATTTTAGCCAATAATATCGTAATGAGAATGCTGGAGGCCTAAAAGAAGAGAAGGTTGGGTGGAACTCCATGATGTGACTGATACTGGCCAAACAAACTTTGAATAAAAACTGGCTTCACAGACAATACTGTGGCCAATCAAACATTTGCAAAATAAGGATGAGGCAATCCTAAGACAAAAAGATGAAAGGAGGATAACTAAGGAAGGCCATATCTGCAAAGTAGTGCCATGCTCTGCTGACAGCTTCCATCTCTAGCACATTGATGTAAAAAGTAGACTCCAAAGGAAACCACAGACCAGAGGTCTGGAAACACTCTTCAGTCAAGGAATGCATTTGAAAAAGAGCTAGATCCTTTATGGTTTTGAATGAACTGAGATCCCAGGGTACTTTGAATATCCTACATTTCCTGGAGCTGGGGTTAGTGAAGGTACACCTACCGTGTTGTCACTGTTAGGTGTTACCCAACTTAACACCTTGGGCATATCACTAAATGTGAACAGACTTTTATAAACATACAACACCACCTTGGGGATCACTCAGAATATGCACTCTGACTCACTTATCACACAATCTATTCACTGTGAGACTGTAAGTTCACACAGGTTGAGTAGATTCTCTGTGTGGCTGTTTTTAAATACCTGGCCATATAAGCAGTCATACTCCAACTGCAGGAGATTTTTTTCCTCCTTTAAAACAGAATACAGTCTGTTAATGCTAACAACAACAAAAATCCAGCACCTGGCTAAATCTTTTTTATTTTTTTATGTGGCAGGGGGACAGGATAGCCTGGTGGATAGAGTATTGCCCTTGCAATCTGACCACCCAGGATCAAACCTAAGTATCAGCGACCACTGAGATGCCAGTTCAAGGGGATTTTTCTCCTGGAGTTAATATCACTTATCAGTGCTGATTCCACTCTACCTAAAGTCCTTTGATGAGACTGTAATAAGTATAAACCAAGCTCCCATGCGCAAACACACACAAAACATCTTGTGCACACATCAAAATCCATTCTGCCTTTTGGAAGAGGCCATCGTGTGCTGGTGGGTACGGACGATGCAATTTTTTAAAACGCATGCACACTGGTGTTGGGTTTAGGCACCATCCCTGAAGTTGAAATGTGGCTAGCTTAAGTCAATGATGGGTAAAAATAGTCGCATATGCAAAATCTCACCATTGATGTACCTCAGAGCTCTAACCGAAGAATAAAACCCAAAAAGTGGCAAGAAATGGGGGAAAAAACCCACACAAACCAGTGCTGTGTCACAAATGAATATGACAAAGTTTCACAAAGTGAAACAATCTAAAATGCCAGTCAACATCTTCACAACAGCAAACCAAACTGAAAAGTGAGTGGTCATGGCCATATCCCAAGGAAGCATAATATGGACTTTGGCTGATGCATGGAAGCGTTTGTTCCAAAAAGCTCTATTATTTGGCTGATAGTATTAGAACAATACACATGCCATGACTGCAATTGTCTGATAAGGTACAGTATATGACTCCAAAACAAAAGAGCTTAAATCAACTAACTGCTAAGAAGGCATAATTCCTGAAGATATAATACACCCTTTGAGCAAAAACAATCACTTCACAACAATCAACTTGAAAAGAGGACTAATGGCTGAGAAAGCTACAGTATATTAATGAAGATATAACAGTTAACACACTCCTCACAATAGAACAATTGTTTCACAACAACAAAATTGTAAATATGACTATACTATACAACATGTAACTAATTTCTCACAGAAAACAAATGCACATATATGTATACAACAATAATTTGACAGCTTATTATACCATGCATTTTCAGCTTATTGCACTTATCATGGGAGAATCTGCCTTACATTGTAACAAACTTTCATAAACAAAACCTTTTAGTAGGCTTATTAAAATTTGTTTTCAGGGAGAAGTGTTACATTTGATTTTAAAAAATAGTGACCATTGTGTATAAACTTATGGAAATGAGAAGACAGATTTTGTTAACACACACACAAAAATCACACAAATCGATAAGTGGATAAATAGACCAACAGATTTAAAATGAATAAGTAATGGAGGTAAAAGAAGAGTACACACATATTACATGCATACCAGTGTACATACACACATACACACGTATGTCAGAAAAAATAAGGGAGAGGAAGAAGGGGGTGGGGGGGAGGGAAGGGTTCAAGACAGAAAAACTATCAGTAGTATTACTTTTGGAATAACTTCTAGGCACATACTGACATAGCAATGACTTCAGCTTTGACAGAAAAGAAACTGTAAGGGAGCAGTTTCCCTTAGTAATCACTTATGCTGTGACAAGAAATGGGCAGTGAAGTCGTATTTGTCCACCAGTAGTTTTCCGCACAAGTTGCAGCAGCGAATGTCCATTTTGTCATGCATAGAACGGTGAAGGTGATACATGGCTGCATCATGGAAAATGACACGACAAAAATCACAGCGGTACACATCATCCCGGGACATGAGGTGGCGCAGCAGATCATCAGCAGTGAAGTCGACAAGTGACACGCGGTTGTTGGTCCGGATGAGGGAAGATAACATGGCAGTGGACGGAAGGAGAGGGCGGCCAGAAGGGAGGGGCTTTCCATGAGGAGGGTCTGGCAGGAATGCTTTAGTGGAGTTTCTGCGGTCCTGCTGACCTGTAGCTCCTGCTGGTAAGGAAGGTCTGGGACCAGAGCTGTTAGCATGGGCATCCATAGCCAAGAGGTCATTGGTGAGGTCATCCGAATTTGGGTAGTCGGACCCTGTTGCCATGCACATCATGGCCCTGACAGCAGCTGCGGCATGGGCAGATAGATCTGCTCTACTGGTGCTTGTGTCATCAGCTTTATCACCAGCAGCAGAATCATCTTTGCCCTCGTCTTTTTCAGCCTGTCCAAAGCCCAACTTTCTGACAAATGCTGGTTTTCGCCGACTCTTTGAGGAGGTCGGGGTGGGGGACCTTTGAGAAAGGGAGGAGGGAGTTGGAGATCTGGACAGTCTATTGCCACCATCAACATGGTCATTTTCAGCAGCATCTTTGCTCTCAGATTCCTCTCCCTCCATGCTGAAACCAGGGAAGACAGCCATGTGTGATTGTGATGTATCTCCTTTAGGTGCTGAAGATGAATCATCTTCTCTATCCCCCCTGGCATCTCCTGTTTCATCCATCACACTGCCCAAACCTATGGACATCAGGAAGTCTTTGGCTGCTTCAGAACTTAGAGCTGCCTGCTGCTGCTGTAGTGAGTTCTGCGCAGACAGGCTTTGTTGTAACAGTTCTGAAGGCACTGGATTGAGAGCTGTGAAGTTGTGGTGCACATCTTTGGCATGCTGCTGCAGGTGGGCCTCTAGTCGCTGTCTCCGGCAGAAGCCCATGTTACATATGGAGCAGAAGAAAGGCTTTTCTCCTGTGTGCACACGCTTGTGACTATTCAGGTGAGAGGACTGTGAGAATCTTTTGTGGCAGATATGGCAAGAGTATGGTCTTTCACCTGCAAAATAATAATAATAATTGACAACATCAAAAGCACAGAAAAGAACTCCATTTGGGGGCAAAACATTTTTTTTAAATAAAATTAACTTAGAACAGACAAAAAGCAAAAACTTTTCTCTCCCTCTACATTAAATTTATCATTTTCTAGATAATGTTGTTCATCTTAGCTTAAGTGGAAAAGTGATTTATATGACAGAAAAGCGTTTCCTGATTAAAAAAAATTGTATGTAAGACTCTTTGCAATATTTTTTTTGGTTGAGAAAAACTTAAAAGACAATATCAGCAGATTTACTGAGTGAATTTTTAGTGAAAATCTTACAAGACAATATCAACAGATTTTTTTTTATTGAAATATATCTCAACATTTTGAGAACCAGCTCTACTATGGATACATTTCCAACCCTGCTACTCATTCTCCCATTTCATGTTAAGAATGAAAACATTTGTCACTGTCTCTTTATCATTTTTATGTTATTCATAACTTATTTTCTGATCAATGTTTATTCCTCCATAACACAGCTGTCGATTTCCCCCTACTTTTAGCCACTATCAGCTGCTGCCTCTTCCATCCCTTTCCAGCCCAGCTGGTGCTAATCATAGCAGGAACTGACTACACTAAAGAAAGCGGCTTGCTAAATTTAGCACTGACCCTAGACCCTTGACTGACTGATGCTGGATTGCAAGCCATGATAATTGTATACTACAAAAGGTAGTTCTGTCAATGCATTTTTATCACAGCATAAAAATCAAATTATGACTTTCAACTGTGCTTTTTTTTTTTAATCTTATAAGAGTATCAAGCAAGTAAATATTTGCCTGTCTGCTTATTTCTCTTCTCTCAAAATGATAAGCTTACTTCAAACGTTTACCAGTGATTGAAAAGTCAATCCTTCCAAATCTTTACTTTTATTTCATAAACTTCTGCTTTCTCCAATGATAGTTACTTACAGGTGTCCCCAATGAGAGATGCCTTTAACATAATGAAATGAAATATTATGTGACGAAGGGATGATAAATAGAAAATGTCTTTTAATGGATTAACCTCATACCAAGATCCCATTCTTAAGAAGCGATAGCTGAATATGAGAAGGAAATTAGCACCATCCCTATGAAATGATCAAAACAAAATTCTGTGTCACATATGCAGCCCTACCAGTGTGTGTTCGTCGATGGATGATCAGGTGGGCTTTCTGGGTAAAGCGCTTGTCACACATGTGACACTCGTATGGCCTTGATCCTCCATGTGAGGCTCGATGCTCCACCAGCTCACGGTGGGAGGGATACACGGCTCCACAGAACCCACAGGCATAGATTTTGGGTGTTGTTCTTTTTTCCTCTGCTGCTTCTGCTCCAGGTGTGGTGTCATAAGTGTTGACATTTTGGTCTCCTCCTGTGTGCTGTTGTACTGGATGTGCAGGTGGTCCTGTGTTGAAGAGGTCCAAAATGTTGTCATCTGTCACAGGTTCCAATGCCGGGGTAGACCCAATGTCAGACAGGATTTCCTGCACAATTCACAGCATAAACAAATGTAAGGCATTTATAACTGGCCTGACAAGACATAAAAAGAATTTTATTTATTATAGTATCACTGTTTTATAGTATTTTGAAAAAGTTAAAACTAAATTCTGATGCATACACTTACTAAATGCTTTCTGGCCCAGTGTAGGGAAATTGCATAGGCACTTGTATAGTTGGGTGGGGTTTTTTTCAAAGACAATAAACTAAACCCATCAGCTATGATATTTTTTTAAAAATACAACAAAAGCAGCACTTTGCTATTAAAATGCGTTAGAAAACCCTATTATATAGCTGATTTGTTGCAATGTTCTGTGTCAGATTACACTGTATAGATTATTATATAATATGTTAGTACATATTATTGTTATAATTCATTCATTCATCACTACATCAGTTATTTTTCTACACAGGCCAAAATTTCTGTTCAACAAATATGTTTTTGACGAGACATTCATTTAAATCCTTAGTTACTGAGGCTGACTCTTTTGATGATGATAATTATTATTATTATTATCACTATTTGTAGAACACTTTTTATCTGCTTTGCAGAGGTAGCTGAGATGACAGCTGTGTGGATAAGACTGTAAGTGTAAAAGTGTAATGTATGACTTACTCCCCATGGGACCATGAAGTCATGAGTTTAATTCTTGGCAGCAGCCTCCAGTTAGAAAAGAGTGAGGTTTTTTACCATCACACTTCACAGATCACCTCCAGTGCACACCTGTCAGTGCCTTGTTCCTCTTGTGCAAAAGCATGCAGAAGATCGATTAAGCATATTAAAGATCATAAGTTGTAAATGTGTAAAAGGGCTCCACCTTGTTCAATAAGTGTTCTACAAATAGTGATAATAATAATAATTATCATCATCAAAAGAGTCAGCCTCAGTAACTAAGGATTTAAATGAATGTCTCTCATGTAGTTTTTCATGTCATATATGATGGGTTACAGAAACACAAATGTACCTAGCATGTACCCTGTACTTGGAGAGGGATGGGCTCCACCTTGTTCAACTTTCCCAACATACAAGGACCCAAATATTATATGCAATGCACAAATCTGTCAAATGACTCCTGCAGAAGTCAGGGGAGAAGAGAGAAGTGTTTTATACATGTAGTGATGTACACATACTACTGGCCCCCTTTTAATACTAATCATACAAAGCAGCATACTGTGCACTCCTACATCATTTAAGTAAACACACACACACACACACACACATGCTGTGCACTCCTACATCACTTATGTAAACTATCACACACACACACACACACGAACAGAGCGCACGAATAGTGCAAGGGAAGCAACTCATGATTTACATTCCAGGAACGATTGATGTTTCGAGTAGGCTTCGTCAGGCTGGGCTACTCGTTAGGCTAGGCCTAGTCACAACTGTTGCAGACTAGGAATACAAATGGCTTTGTCATTCATCATCGTTTCGTCTGAATTTCTTCATCTCTGCCGATATTAAGTTAGACGACGATGAGCTACAGACTTCAATGGAACTGATCGATGGCTCTGATTCTTCCCTGAACCACTATTGTCATCTAAAGCTGGGAGCTGATGATAACGTTCAACATGGCTGCCATAGCTCTGTTCTCGCCGGCTCTCATCGACCCCTTTCCTTTACCTTCTCGCTGTCGTCGCCGCGGCATAGGAGTGACAAAGTTTATCTCATCGCTCATAAACTACACATCCAACAGTGTCTCGCCGTCTTTAAGTTACTTACCTCCATGGGTGTAGATGAATGAAAACTTCCTATTCTCTTTTCGAAGCAAGATACGCAGGATTCTTAGCCTTGCATCGACAGCATTATCATCATCAGCATATTCATCGTCGTTCTTCACATCAACAAGCGTTGCCATCTGGGGAAAGAAGGGAGGCAACCGGATCATTGGCGTCGAAACAGACGAAAGCTGACCAGTGTGAAAACCGTTGGGGCTTATACTAAATGCACCCACGAACTCCATTCCAAACCAAAAGGCCGATAACTTGCCAATTACCCAGCGGCTTGACACCAATTAATCAAATTCTCTAGTTAACAAATAACTCTCTCTCTCTCTCTCTCTCTCTCTCTCTCTCTCTCTCTCCACCCCACCCCTCCAATCGCAACCCAGTTCAATCTTCTATTAATAATTTTGATGTATGCAGGCACACTCATCAGTGTGTGTGTTTGCGAATGTGTGTGTGTGTGACAGAGAGACTGAGACAGAGAAAGGGGGGGGGGGGGGGAGGAGATAGATAATCTTGATTGAAATCTTTATTTCCAAGGGTGACAGATGAGCGAGCATTAATATAATATATTATTAATATTGTATCATCTCGTAGAGAGGGGGGAGGCAGAGGGGGGGGGGGGGGGGGGGGGGGGCAGAGAGAGAGAGAGAGAGAGAACATCTGAGTGGGTAAAATGCATTTTCGATATTCGATTGAAATATAACCCAACAGAGTAATTAAAGTATGTAAAACTGAAACATGGATTAGGCTACTTTTGAAAATCAATGTACCCCATGGGACCTGGCTGTAAAAGTTCCAGGATTTTAAGCATTCAGTTTGTTGTTTCATCTAAACTGAAGCGGTTAGTGAAGGGAATTTCCAGTAAAGGCACGCATTTTATGAATTTTCAAATGTCAGTGACACTCGCAGAGTCAACTATAAGATGGACATTTGAAATATAAATTTCTGCATAACAAAAATTACAGCATTCGGCTGACAACGATCTTGTCACACAGTAATTCGGTCTTCTAATCGCTATACTGCCAGTGTGTGTGTGCGTGGGTGTGGGTGTGTGTGTGTGTGCTTGTGCGTGTTTGCGTGTGTGTGTGTGTATATGTGCGTGTTTGCGCGCGCGCTGTGTGTGTGTGTGTGTGTGTGTGTTCGTTCACTGGTCTCGCGAAAGGAAAGGGATATTGATGAACTGACAGGGGCCGAAGATGACCAAGAAAACATCAGGCTTTCTTATAATTATGTTGCTCTCGTGCATGACGACAAGAAGGAGGAGGAGGAGGGAGAGGAGGAGGAGGAGAAAAAGGGGGAGGAGGAGGAGCAGGAAAAGAAGAAGAAGAAGAAGAACAACAACAACAACCAGAACAAGGAGAAGAAGAACAAAGAGAAGAACAAGGAGAAGACGAATGATGATGATCATCACCACAACACAAAGGGAGAGAGACATTGATGCACACACTACTGCTGACGTAGTTAGTTCCCTTGTGTTGTTACACACTGGACAGCCCCTCTGATAGGCCCTAGTTTAAAGAGTACAACCCATTACCTCACGAATTAACCAAAGACTTGCACTGCATCCCTATCTTTGCATAGCAATGTTGCAATTGTACTATTTTTAGGGTGGCCCGCGGCGCCAATGTGGGATGACTTGCGACCACAGTCCATAAATCGGATATCTCCGCTAGGACTATAATATTGTATGTAACCTCATGAATTTCTTTGGTCTCTGGTGGCCCAGTGGACTTTTTATGACGAAATACCTGTGTGTCTGTGTGTGTGTGTGTGTGTGTGCACGCGCGCGCGAGTGTGTGTGTGACTGACCCACAGACAAGAGAAAGCTGCCGGTCTTATTTATCAGCAATTGATCAGTGGAAAGCTTTTTTTTTTAAAGGTTCGCATAATGTTCATTATGGCCTCGTCGCCTGATGACAAGATAGCTGCCGCAACTCCTCCTATAGCCTACTATAGCTATACTTAGTTTTAAAACTCGGCATTTTTCGCCTGTTTTGCAATGCAATAAGCTATAAAATCCACACAAAAACTCCGGTTTTTTTGCGAACGTATTGAAGTCACACACAGGACAGGGTCAATCGGTGATTCATCGTTTGAAACAGCCTTCTCTTTGCATTAGCCTGCCGAGTCTTGACAGACCTGTGCACCCTCATACTGCTGATTTCAGTACTGTTATGACAGTTTTCATTATTTTCCGCACAGTTTCGGTGTTTTTATGCTATGTATGCCCTGTGTGTGACACGCCTTTTTCGAAATTAATAATAAATGGCATCTTTATCTCTTGTTTTTTTTTTTAAATTCTGTTTTCATGTTTTTTTAAATAAATTGGAAGGCTTTAAAGTTCATAAGTTTAACTCTCCAGCTCACAAACCTTTTGTTCTTTCTTACTAATTAAATATCTTAACAGGTTTGGGGACGGGATAACTCAGTGGTCGGAGCACTCGCTTTCCCCCAGCCAAGTTAAGCAGCGTCGAGCGTGGTTACCACTTGGATGGGTGACCGTTTGCGCGCCTTGGCTTCAGTACAGTTCCCCCAGTTCACCCAGCTGTAAATGGGTACCTGCCCTCTTTAGGGTCAGGGAAGGTAAAGCAGTGAGGGAGAGGAGATGGGTGCCGCCCTCAATATGCTGGCCTCTAGAGAAGTGAGGTCTCTGACGCCTCGCTCCCCTACGACCTTATAGGTTATGGGACTCCTTTACCTTTATCCTTTAACAGGTTTGATAATGGGATACGGTTCAGAACTTTTCTTTAAAGTTTTCAAAAAGGAAGACATCTTATATAGGTGCGAGCATGCGTGCGCGAGTGGGTGCGTGTGTGTGTGTGTTGTGTGTGTGTGTGTGTGTGCGTGCGCGCGGGCGGGCGCGCGTACGTACGTACAAAAATCACCAGGATATCAGTTCTTAATAAGTTCAGGGACTGGATGTCAAAAGACCTGTTACCGGTGTACCGCTTATCTATCATCCTGCAAACAAAGAAGTTTGCATTGCCTTGCTTTACACTCCCTGGCCTTGCGTTACCTTAAATTGCACCCCACCCCCACCCCCTCTCTCTCTCTCTCTCCTCCATAAATTATGCTTTAACTTTTACAGGACACCGCAAGTGCGAATTTGTTGAAGCCATTGATAGGTATTTAGGCTCAAACTATATCGGCCCATGAAATCAGCTTGATGTCTTATGTCTAAGACAGCTCTGCTGTGAACAAAAGGGTGCCAACTCTACTACAAAAAAAACAACAAAGCTTATAATTATATTTTATTTATTCTTTAATATTCTTTTATATCGAGGATAATGGAATAAGCACTTATGCGCTTTTTACATCCAGTCCCCGTGTATGCGGTTTTGTAAATTGTCATCTGTTCCCACCAGCACAGCAATGGCCTACTCTTACGAAAAGCGGAACAGGATTTTAACGTGTGCACAAGATGTTCTGCGTGCGTTCGCACACGGGGCCTCGGTTTATAGTCTCATCCGAAGCTCACTGGCTTAGAAGGGCTATCATCAATCTTTGCATCAACGTTCCTGTTGAATACACGGGACTACTTACCACTTCAAAGCTCAGTTCGAAGGATAGGCCTGAATCAAGCCTATTCCACTCTGGTAGTAGCCTATACTTTACATGTATTCACCTCCTATTGAAATTGAAATTATTCCTCTTCCAAGAAGAACTTCACTGCATATGAAAAAAACAACAACAAAGAAACAAACAACCCCAAAACAACAACAGACAGACAACAACAACAAAACCCAAGAGTAAGTATTATAATTATATTATGCACTATGCTTTAATCATGGTCCTGATCATGGTATGTATACCAGGACCACGATTTAAGTATAATGCATATACACCACTTACTCTATATGTTTTTCTTAATAGAAAATTTGAGCTGTGATATTAATTCGATAGGGTCTGTTGTATGAAAAAACATTTAATGTTTTATGGATGTTTTACACGAAGTGAAGAAAATATGAGCTGTCACAGTCAACTTGAAGATGGACTTGGTTGGCCTAAGTCATGCCTCGTACGATACCTCTGCTCAATGATGATGGCGCAATCAAGCAATCAATAAGCCACCATGACGTCAGTAAGCGATCATTATATGATTAATGATGGATGCTCCGTGGAAAGGCTTAACAGATCGATAATATTAATCGAAGAAAATAGGCTACTGTTGGTGCTAAGTTAACAAGGGAAGTAATTGTATACAACTCTCGAGAGGTAGGCTAAGAGTGGTTACCCTTTTAGGCTAAGGCGCTGAGGGTATTATCGCGTCGTCAATAATGTATAAAAGGGAAGATCAACATTATATCCCTCCGATCGCTAAATCTTAGAATCCCCGTGGAAAAGTCACCGGATTTTAAAATTTACCCAGAAAGAACCACGCGGAGGTTGCGGAGAACTTTTTGGCTTTCCCAAACCAATTCGTTAATTAAGTAGGCCTATCACCAATGAGGATGTCTCCTAACTTTGCGTATTCACTATTGTTGACTAACAAATTTAGTACTGTCCAAAGCATCTAGAACAGATTTAGGGTACCTTTTCTCCTCCTCAATTCAATGCAAGTCTGCTTCTCGGACTCATCTCCAGACGCCTTCTGATCCTCAATGCTTTCCCCTACGAATGAACTTATCCAGTGCTCTGCCTGCTTTTTCGGCAGGCACTCCTGGTCGTCTTGTTGCTTGTTTACTTTGTACGTGCTCCCAAGTTAGCCTAACCTTGCACTGCATGTACTGCCCTGTCGTCTGTAGTCAGTTTGCAAAATTTTCAACAGCAGCTTTGAGAGAAAGCGAGCGAGCTATCTGGGAGGGAGAGAGAGAGAGAGAAGAGAGAGAGAGAGAGAGAGAGAGAGAGAGAGAGAGAGAGAGAGAGAGAGAGATTGATTGATTGACTGACTGACTGATTGATTGATTGATTGATTGATTGATTGATTGATTGATCGATCGATTGATTGATTGATTGGTTGGTTGGTTGGTTGGTTGGTTGATAATCTGAGAGCGACAGGCAGACACACAGACAAAAAGACAGACAGGTAGAGAGACAGTCAGACAAACAGACATTCAGACAGAGACAGAGGTGGATGCAGAGACAGAACAGAGACAAAACACAATGAGAGCCCTCTGAAAAATTTTTATCATAAAAAGCCGTTAGTCCATACATGAAGGGGGTTGCTAATCAACACACTGAATATGCAGCAAAGTAAATCTGAGACAAACCTGCAAACAAATCCACAGGAAAAGAGAGAGAGAGGAGAGAGAGAGAGAGGAGAGAGGAGAGAGAGAGAGAGAGAGAGAGAGAGAGAGAGAGAGAGAGAGAGAGAGAGAGGGGAGAGAGAGGAGTTTTCTGTCATCCTTTAAAAACAACAACCAACAACAGATTTTGATTCCTGTTGTTTTCTTTTCTTCTGGCGTCCTGTTTGTTTTTTGAAAGCTGTAACAAACAACGGACTGTAACATCTCATAATGATTATAACATAAATTGACTGGAGATACCTTTGAAAAGAAGCATATACGGAACAACAACTGAATACTTCATCTTTTTTGGGTTTCCCACATGCAACAATTTCGACATAATAGCCTACTCAGAAACCGGATCAAAAGATCTTAAAGACTTTATTATAATTATAGCGACAAACAGCTAAACTTTAATGATAACATTAACATTATTAGAGCAGTGCATAAATGTATTGATAAATCCAAACGCTTTGAGAAAACAAACAAAAATGACTGTAAACAGATTTGTCTTTGATGGAGTGCTTCCTCTCATGTGTCGTTGGACAGCCTAACAAACAAAGCTTTTTCCCTTGGGCTCAGCATTTGCTTCCTGGTTTGTTTGTGTGCTTTTCATCTCATTTATTTGTGTTGTTGTTGTTGTCTTCTTAAATTTCGTATTACTGTGTTTTTCTTCCTTTTTTCGTGTAGTTATATTTAGTCGTATGTGTGAAAATATGACTTTATACTTATACATGTAAAAGTTCGTTGTCTGCATAAAGGAACAATGTAAATTTATCATGTGGTAGGGCATGGAATAAGCTGTAGATTGATGCCCTTCCCCCGCTGTGTTGTTGTCTGTTTACGATGTATGTTGAATAAACACTGTTTAAACCAACGAGCATCCCGATGGTAGCTCAAACTCAGGCCGTCAGATCACGAGCTCAATGTTCCAACCACTGAGTTATCCCAATCCCTGCTCTTGGTTTTGTTAGAAAAAGTTGTCATGCGTTTTGTTAAAGGTGCCCTAATGTCTTTCAAATAGAACCTGTTTTCCTACACCCTCGGTGGTGCCCCTCTCCTTCTGTTTTGTCCACCTCAGCCATGCATAGGTTGGTCATCTCACACTTGTGTGTGTGTGTGTGTGTGTGTGTGTGTGTGTGTGTGTAAAAGTCAATTTTAAAACAAAAGTCAGACCGTACATTAAAGCATTTCCCTTGTGGATTTTTTTTAAATCAAGCATTCTGCCAAAGAAAAAAACATCATCAACAGTCACACTAACTACAGTACCATTATGACAACAAAGAAACAAATAAATACTCAAATAATTATTGAAAAGCTATACACTTCAATAGACCCCCCCCCCCCCCCCTCCAAAAAAAAAACAAAAAAAAAACCCCAAGTTGTAGCAAGTTATATCATCATATTACCCATTCTCTTACATTCATACATTAATGAAACAATAATCTCTCTCTCTCTCTCTCTCTTCTACTCTCTCTCTCTCTCTATCTCTCTCTCTCTCTCTCTCTCATAAAAGGGAAGTAACTGACAACATTATAAGACTTAGAAATCGCAAAAGTGCTGGACCCGACAAAAGTCTAGGTGAAAAGTTAAAACATTCTAACCGAATAGTGGTTATTTTTTTTGTCGTTTTGTTTAATCATTTGTTTCAAAGTGGTACTTTCCCCTTAGACTGGGCCAAATCTGTAATAATTCCTATACATAAAAAGGGAGATGTTAATAACCCAGATACTTATCGAGGAATTGCACTAACAAATTATAGGTAAGGTTTATACACATATACTGAATAGACGGCTTACAAAATGGACAGAGAAGGAAGAAAATGTAATAGAAGAACAAGCAGGATTTGAATGGGTTATAGTACAATAGATTACATTTTTTAACATTATATGCTTTAGTCCAAAAATCTCTTCATAAAAATACAAAACTTTATGTTGCATTTGTCGACTTTTGCAAAGCATTTGACTCAACTGACAGAAATGTCCTGTGGAATATATTACGCTATAATGGAGTAAATGGCAAAATGTATAAGGCCCTGAAAGGTGTGTATGAGTCTGGGATAGCATGTGTGCATGACAAGTATATGTATTCAGATGTTTTTGAATGTCCATGGGAGTTAAACAAGGGTGTCTTCTTAGTCCCCTGCTGTTCTAGTTCTTTATTAATGAGTTAGCTATAGAATTAACCCCAAAAAGGAAGATTAATTAATCCCAGGAGGTATAGAAGTATTCCTGTTACTATTCGCAGATGACATTATACTGTTGTCAAATACTATTTTAGGGCTGCAAAACCAGTTAAATTCTTTAAAATATGAAGCTGATAGGTCGAACCTGTCTGTTAACTTAGAAAAGACGAATGCAATAGTTTTTCGATAGGGAGGTCATCTTTCAGTGAGACAGAAGTGGTTTTATGGTAATACTGAAGTTAAAGTAACAAACTTTTATAAATATTTAGGCCTTACTTTCACAACAAAACTAAGTTTCAAAAATGCATGGAGTGAAAGTTGCCAAAAAGGGAAAAGTGGAACTATGAAAATTCTAAGGTATTTAAGGAAGCTAAACTACACTGATTTTTTAATTTTCTGGAAGCTTTTTGATTCTCAAATCGAGCCTATGCTAATGCAGATATTTTGGTATTATTTGTTAATAATGAAATGGAAAAAGTGCACACCTATGCAATGAAACATTCCTTTCAGTGCCATTACACTCGTCTAACAAAATGTTGTATGGTGAAACTGGCCACTACCCTCTATTTATAAGATCACAAGTAAAGTGTATTAAGTATTGGTTAAAATTAACTCAACTTCCTATGTCAAGATTGTGCAGACAAGCGTATGAGATGCTGTTGATCCAACTAGAAACAGGGAAACAGAACTGGGCATTTTTTGTTAAGCAATTACTAACAACGCATGGATTTGGTATTGTGTGGATGTGCCAGGGAGTTGGATTTGAGCAAGGATTTTTGTGGGAATTTAAAGACAGAATGATAGCTTCATACAAACAAGACTGGCATGCTTGCTAGAAGAATCAGAAAAGTATAACTGGTACTCCTCCTTTAAAAGTGTTTTTCAAACAGAAAAGTATGTTACAGTTGTAACACAGAAATGGCATAGGAGTAATCTTGCTTGATTCAGATTAAGAACTTTAGGCCTAAATGCCTGCAAAAAATGGTTTTCCACTGACAAATCTGCACAGTCTCCATGCCCCATGTGTGGCGCGCAGACTGAAGATAAAATGCATTTTTTGTTTGATTGTAATTCGTATAATGACATCCGTCAGAAATGCCTCACATTTAATGAAGAAATCTCAAGAATTAGAGATATAGTTAGCATTCTCTTGATCAAAGATGAAGAATTTCTAAAATCACTTGCAAATTTTATTCCCCTTGCTTGGGACAGCAGAAAAAAGAAAACTGCAGCTAATTGATATACCTTTTCAATGTAACACTATTTTGTTTTCCATAGTTGTGGAATACCATTTCCATTGGCTAAATTGCCTTATTTGAGTGTGAGGGTCGGGTGGTCGATTTGTCCTACACTGTTGCTGATTTATAGGTAATATAACACGCGCGCGCGCGCGTGTGTGTGTGTGTGTGTGTGGTGCAAGCTTGTGATAATAATTAATGTATGATAACAATTAATGCATTTGGTTGAACATAGTTATTGGAGATGCCTTTTCCTCTTTCGGTTTTCTTTTTTGTTGTTGTTGCAAAAAGCATATTTTTAAACTGTGTTCATACTGTGCTCCTTGCCAAAAAGACTGTAATGTTAATGGCAATAAATTACTTTCAGCGTTCAATGTTCCTCTCTCTCTCTCTCTCTCTCTCTATATATATATATATATATATATATATATATATAATTTTTTCCTTCTTTCTTTCTGACATTACTTTGTTTTTCTTCCACAGTATATCATTTTCATGTGCAGTACAGCAAGAAATCTGGATAGGCTAACAGCAAGTTGGAAAAGAAACCAGCCAGTCAGTTAGCTTGCCAGCCAGCGGCCAGCCCCCCCCCCCCCCCCCCCCCCCCCCCCCCCCCCAAAAAAAAAAAAAATAAAGGGGGGAAAAAAGAAGAAAAAGAAAAGACAGAACCTAGTAAGTTATCTCCCTCGACGATCACGCAGCATTATGCACGTGAAAATGAACTTTGCTCACGGACAGAGGGTTAAAGGACTGAGTTGCCATGTTCACACAGCCAGTTCTAATTTGGCAACGACTGAGACGAGATCCCTTTGTATAGCTATGCAGAAAATCTACTCCATGAATCGTTGCAGGGCCAGTTTTCACCAGGCTATAGGTAAGTGTTGGGTTTTTTATGTAGTATACCGATTTCTTTTCATGGTAACTTGTTTAGAAATGAAAACATTGAAAAGCTTGGGTGGGGATGCCGGAGGAGCAATTTGTATTCGAGGTTGCAGAAGAAAATAGCTTATTATTATCATGGTGGGGCAAGATTTCCGCGTGTTCCTGTCCCATTTCTGTGACTTCACTTCCACGTTAAAAAGCACAAAAAACCCCACCACCACCAACAACAAAAACCCACTCGTGTGCTATTTATCTTTTACATGCAGTCCTCCAGTGCATGCTTTATACATTTGTCATCGTTCACACCAGCACTCGTGGCCGTCTCTTCCAAAATGCGTAACAGGAGTTAAGGTATGCGCAAGATGTTCTGCGTGTGTTCGCATTAGGTACCTCAGTTTATAGTCTTCATGGGAAGGACTTTCGGGAGAGTGGAGTGGGCACTGTTGAAACCAGGGGGGAAAATCCCCTTGGACAGGCGATGCTCTAACCACTAGTCTATCCTGTCCATTCCTTTTAAGGCCTCCATGAGCTTTTGGGGGCACTGCATTTAATTCTTCAGGCAGTATTGCATGCAAGCTGAAACTCAGTTTTACGTATTATGTGAAAAAGTCCGTATGTCAACACTCGCAGCTGATTTTCAAATTAGTACAGTGACCCCCCCCCCCCCCCCCCCCCCTCTTCTCCCGCGAATCGAGCAGAGTTACCTCACCCTGGTGCTGCCATGCACTCATTGGTGCTGTGATGTGAGCGGGAACGAGCTGAGTTTGTGAAAAATTAAGGCTGGTTGAAGTTCTCTGCTGAATGAAATGGAGATAGACTAGTTGCCTGCATGCAGAGAGTTTCATACTGAACAAGGGTTGGTAATAAATTTTCCATTCAGTGA
The DNA here is from genome assembly GCA_028751875.1 of Rapana venosa. NCBI lineage: Eukaryota > Metazoa > Mollusca > Gastropoda > Neogastropoda > Muricidae > Rapana > Rapana venosa. Next base: position 31,124,796 of record CM054158.1, read on the forward strand.
CGTTGTTTTGCATGTTAATTAATGCTTTCTAGTTGTAAACTAGACTGGTTGCAGACAGGCAGACCGGTTTGTGTCAAAAAATGATCGGCCTTTTTTGACTTGGTCATAATTTTGGTCCAGTTTAGTTACAGCTTGTGAGAAGCTTTGTTTGCAAGACTTGCCGTTCAAGCATAGTTGGCCAGTTGTGCCCCAGGATAGTTGCTCAAATATGATCATTTGAAAGTTACTCGGGAAGCCAGAACCAATAAGCCTTTGTAGAACTTTTTTTGTTGTTGGATAGTTTCTCTACTGCCAAACTAAACAACAAAGCACTCCAAATGATTTTTATAAAAGCTTGTCTTCTTTTTATTTGGAAGACAAGCACTTGTGTGTCCTTTTAAATGCAGTCTGCATGTGCATGCAGTTTTGTAACTTTTGTCATCCATTCCCACCAGCCCAATGACCTATTCTTTCGAAAGGTGGAACAGGTTTTAACGTGTGTGCAAAATGTTTTGCATGCGTTGGCACACAGGACCTCGGTTTATAGTATCGCCCTGAAAGACTTGCATCATACCAGTTTTGTGTACGCGATTTTCGGAGGTTTTTTTCTAAAGGAATATTAGATCTAAAGTCAGTCTGAAGTCGGTCATGATGAAAAAAAAACCCTTGGTAGCCTACTGGCTTGAACCCGGGCGGTCATAATGCAGCGCTCTAACCACCTGGCTACTCGAAAGTATAGTATTCTGTACCTCAAGTGGAGTAAATGAGGTTAAGTTTGTGGGGCAGCTGGACTGTCAAGAAAGTTTGTTTTCCTTAGCAGTGTTTAATTAATTAGTGTTTGGATACACACACACTTTATGTACACTTAACATGCACCCCCCCTCCCCCTAACATATTCTCATACAACGCACAATGACAGTGTACATGTATACATGAACACATGGGATAGAATACACAGTATCGCTGATCAGAATTAAGTGAATCAAAAGTAATGCAAAGCTTAATGTTCACAGGTTGGCATGAGAAAGACCAGTCACACCCTACCTTCAGCCTCTCAACCTAGAATCCAGACAGCAGAGATGGGATCAGCCTCCTTACTGATCTCTACCCTGTGAGCTACAAAGCTGAGGCACAAAGTCATGAAAACATCCCCAGCCCACAGCATAGTTTTCAGAGAATCGTCTTGACCAGTGCCCTGTCCAGCGTCTTGCAGACCTTCCAATCCAATAGAATTAATCCCTGAACAACCTTTAGCCCTGCTGTGGATCCCCTCCCATTGCAGTGTGCTTGGCAATGATACAGACTCCCTGGTAAACGAAAGCATAAAGCAAGGCAGGTGGTGAGGTCTACCAGTTATTCTGAATCTAAGACCAGTCACCAAAGACAAACGGCAAAAATGATACGGTAGCAATGGATCCCAATTACTTGCTGACATGTACATGAAACTCCACAAGGGCCATAAAAATCAGTGACCTTGCAAGACTGGCATGCAGACGACACATGTATTACAGCCTTGCCTGCAATACGAAACGCAGCCCTGTCCACTATACGAAACATTCCAAAGATCTCCAGACAACAGAACATGTATTGCAGCCCTGCCCACTATACGAAACATTCCAAAGATCTCCAGACAACAGAACATGTATTGCAGCCCTGCCCACTATACGAAACATTCCAAAGATTTCCAGACAACAGAACATGTATTGCAGCCCTGCCCACTATACGAAACATTCCAAAGATCTCCAGACAACAAAACATGTATTGCAGCCCTGTCCACAATACGAAACATTCCAAAAGAGGGTCTGGCCTGACCCCCCACCCCAGGGGCCAAGCAGCTTCACATCAACTTGAGAACCTGCAGCATACCACTGCCTTCATCATTGTTGACTAAGCTGACTTCTGACAAATGCAGAAGAAAAACAGGAACGTCGCACCCGCAAAAACAGGCTGACACCACTGCGATGGGGGCATGCAACTTCCAACTATCATTAAATTGTGAGTATTATAGGATATATATTTTTTATTTTGCAGACTAGGATACTTGGCATTATGTGTGTAGGTCAATAGGCATACTAGCTGGCAGCCGTAGTAGACCACACACACACACTGCATGCCTTCCGCAAACATGTGCTACTAATATTAAAGTAGATAAAGGGAGGGTGGAAGAGGGACTGGTAGATCATGTAGTAAAAAAAAAAAAAGACTATGCACAAATTAACATTTAATGAGAAAACACTAGCCATTGTCTACATACAGGCATGCACTCTCTCTTCGCCCCCCTTCATCTTTCTCTTCCCCCCCCCCCCCCCCCCCCCCCCACACACACACAAACTTGCATGTGCACTCACATGCGTGTATGCACACACACTCGCGCGCGCGCGCGCGCGCACACACACACACACCACACAATCTAGTATCACTGAGAGTGAACAGACGTAAAATCGAGGACAACACATACACACCCTATCACACATTTTTGTCTTGTTTTTCAGATAACTGCGGCAATCAACTTACCACAAATGCCACATATGATCTTGCCTTGTTAGGCCCATGTTGGTAAAGGGGAGGGGATGGCTGACACAGGAAACCGAGGCCTGTCAGTATTTTGTTTTCTTGGGATCTGGGACACGGAAAATAGTTGGCGTTAAGTCTTCAGAATGAGAGTTGGTTATCCTAAACCAGTTCTTCAGTTTTCACCAATAGGCTTGTGCACTTCCAGTTCCCAAAGGACCCGAGTCTGAACATAGGGTCTGATTTTCTGTGAATGACGCTCTCTCTCTCTCTCTCTCTCTCTCTCTCTCTCTCTCTCTCTCTCTCGCTCGCCCGCGCTCTCTCCTCTTACACACCACACACATTTAGCACACATTTTGTGTGCTTCCAGTTCCCAGAGGACCAAGTCTGAACATAGGGTCTTGTTTTCGTGTGAATGGGTCAAGGGTACACTTTAGGTAGACTGGGAAAATGAGCATTTGCAGCAGTTCCAATGTAGCATCTTCCTTGAACAGGTTTTTCAGGTCTCTTATACATTTGTCTGCGCTATTGTTTTTCCCCTGGAGTTCTGTCTCTGCGTTTTAGTTTTGTCTTTATCAGTTACCCAGCGAAAGATCACTGGGCACCAACTTCTGATTGCTTCAGTATTGCTTGCTAAAAATTTAGAATGAAATAAAATGCAAATAAAATAAATGCGAATAAAATAAATTTGAATAAAACAAATGTGAATAAAATTGAGATGAAACTAAAATCCAAAAATAAAATCTAACAAAACAAATTGAGAAATAAAACAAGTTAGGAGTAAAATAAAATTAGATAAAATAGAATGAAATAAAACAAAATGAATTTTTTAAAAACAGCCATAACATTAGCCACAAAAAGAATAAAATGAAATAGAATAGGGAAGCGAGAAATCTGAGAGCAATCTGGGTGACAGTGATCTTGTTGTCCGAAGATACCACCACCTACAGTCGCGGCTTTGAGTCAGTAGTCATGGGGTATTGCGACTTGATTGTCCCGTTCCATATCTAATAGGTTTCCTTATGTCGGGAATCACCACCGCTGCTTTGAGATGGTCATGAGGAATTGCAACGTAGTCGTCCATTTCCGTTTCTGTTGGGTTTCATTTCGACGGTAATTACCATCACCTACAACGGTTTTGAGACAGAGGCATTGTGACTAGGTAGTCTTCTCTTTCTGAAAGGTTTGCTTTGTTCGGGAATTACCACCACCGCTTTGAGGCAGTCATCATGAGGCATTGCAACTTGGTCGTCCCTTTCCTTTGGTGATAGGTTTTCTGTGGTCGGTAATTACCATCACTACAATGGCTTTGAGACGGTAGTTAGGAGCTATCGTGAATTACTCCGGAATAACCATCACTCTTTGAGATAGCCATGAGGTATTGCGACTCGGTTGCCCCTTTCCGTTTCTGCTTTGGTCAGGAATCACACCACTGCTTTGAGATAGTTGTCAAAAGGCATTGTGTCCTGTTCCATTTCTGATGCTATGATGGGAATTTCCTCCACTTACAACAGCTTTGAGACTAGTAAGGTAAAGGAGTCCCATAACCTATAAGGTCGTAGGGGAGCGAGGCGTCAGAGACCTCACTTCTCTAGGGCCAGCATATTGAGGGTGGCGCCCATCTCCTCTCCCTCGCTGCTTTACCTCCCCTGACCCTAAAGAGGGCAGGTACCCATTTACAGCTGGGTGAACTGGGGGAACTGTACTGAAGCCAAGGCGCGCAAACGGTCACCCATCCAACTGGTAACCACGCTCGACGCTGCTTAACTTGGCTGGGGAAAAGCGAGTGCTCCGACCACTGAGCTATCCCGTCCGAGAATTGGTCATCCCTTTCCGTTTCTGATAGGTTTCCTTATGTCCAAAATGACCACCACCTACAACGGCTTTGAGATAGTGGTCATAAGGCACAGAGACTCGGCCATCTCTGCGTTTCCTTAGCCTACCCACCCTTTGTTAAACATGGGTTCTGACTGGGTGAGTCATGTGGATCACCGGGGAGTCATCTTAATGGGGCAAGTTCTGTGGATCATCGGAGAGTCTGTGGGCTGTTATCTGCTTCATCAAGTTCTTGAATGGGTAAGTATAGGGCTGTACAGCTACAGCTGAGTGACTTTAGGATACATGATTCAGGTATCTATGTTTTGGGTTTTTTTTAAGCTCTAGGTACAGGGAAAAAGTTCATTTTATTTTGAGGACAGTGTAATAAGCACATAAATGCTTTTTACATCCAGTCCCATAGTGTACGCAGTTTTGTACATTTTGTCACCTGTTTCCACCAGCACACAATGGCCTACTCTTCCACAAAGCGGAACAGGTTTTAACGTGTTGCAAGATGTTCACGTGCGTTTGCAAACGTGACCTCGGTTTATAGTCTCATCCAAAGGACTTTTCATATGAAACGGGTCACTTAGATTTTTACTTGTAACTTATGCCGTTTGGTTGCTGAAGACATGGCAGCTTGTATATCTGGAATGGAGGGTATTATGTGGTGACAGAAGTATCTCCTTATATGCAAATTGTCTTTGAAATTTACTGATAAAGTGTATTTGATTAGAATAATTTGACTGTTCATTGTAATGTTTGAATAATAACGCCATAAGCTGATCGGAATGGAATTTGACTAAATTGATGTGATGACATAAAATTTATAGATCTGAACCAATAAATGAAATAAGGTTGTTTTTTTTCTTACCTGGTACTTTTTTTCCTGCCTTTTTTTTTTGGGGGGGGGGGTGAGGGGGGGTGGTTAGATCTTAATGTTTCTGGACCTTTTCTCTTGTTTTCACTCCTCAGCTAGAACTCGGAGGTTTACCAATGGTGACATTTTTTGTGTATGCAACAGTTTATTGCCCACCAAGGTAGCCGCGCACCAACTAGAGGAAGATGTCTAAACACACTAGTGTCCATGCACTTTTATTTAAATAAAAAAAGGTCAATGCTATCCATTCTTCCGGCATGATAAGCCTACTCAAGTTTCGAAGTGACCAGTAAGAGCAAATTATTGTAATATCTGAGCTAACAGAACTTATCATTTTCCCTGTCACTGATGACTTAACTGCTTTCAGGAACTGGACTGGAAGCTAGCAAGAGCCAAAGAACAGACACGCCAGCCATCCAGCACCACTTGTCAGTTACCAGCACATGATCAGGTAACATTTGGACCGTTCTGTCCTAGCATTTGTCTGTGTGTCTAGTTATATTTTTTTTTTATATTCTAATATATTCAAAAACTTCCAGTTGAATCCAACACTTTTCTAAAATGTGGATAGATTTTTCTATGAATTAAAAGTGGAGTTTACATCCAAGACCATGGATGCTAATTGATGAATTAGTTCTTTGATATTGTTGCTAAATTCACAATTATTATTAAATATAACAACAGCTTCTCTTACTATGCCTAAATGAGAAATATCTTAAAACTCCCCCCCCCCCCAAAAAAAAAAAGTTTATTTTACTGTATCACATCTTTACTTCACATCTTTACCGCACATCACCCCATTGATACTGCACAACCTTTTTTGTCATATTCAATCTTTTTTCTAGTCCCAAGTTATCAATCACAACATAGCAAAATGCAACAATAGTAACAAATTCCTCAGATTTCTCCATGTGAACATAAATCGGCTTTGACATCTTTAGTACACTTACATGAAAATGAGGCCTGGAACAAAAAATAATCCAAAATTGTAATTATTACTGTCAATCTTTCTAATTGTCCTTGTCCTATAAAAATTGTCAAAGAATGAAGTTGATTATTCAAAATATAGGAATGTTATGAGTGTATTATGCATAGCTGCCAACCATTCTTTATCCTGGTATTTTTTCATAGCCGCTCTTCCAGTTTTCCACTTTTGAGAAAATGTTCCCGTTTCTGAAATTTTAAAGTGCGATTTTTCTCGTTTGTAGCACTGATTCAAATGCATACGAATGTGCAGACAAAATGAACAAGGAATAGCCTAGCAGATGACAGTCTCTTAGGGTGGCAATAACTGAGTGCACATGCACATTAAGGAAGCCATGTATCGATCACCTTATTTGGATGGATTTGTATAAAAAAAAAACAACGAAGCAAGGCTGAAACTGCATTTAATGCCGGTATTTTACGAAGGTAGTTTAGAAACTAATTACTGAAGTAGTATCAAACAAAAGCGTTTGCTGAGCATGTCATGAACACTATCAACCTGCAAACAGTAGTGGACAGACATCTGAAGCTTTTGGCACATACAAAAAGCCAAGATAGTTCAGCACAGATTTGACAGTTTGCACTTCAGTTGCTATAAGACGCCAAAACTTGATGCAACCGATGCTTAATCCTCATCTTACTTTTTTTTTTATACTGATTCTGCACTTCATAAAACCATAAGTGATGTCTTTTTGATTTTCACCTACGATCTGATTGAAAACACAGTAGTTTTCTTTCCAGACTACATGATCTTGTCAGGAGATGAACATTTTGCCCCTTTAACCATAAAATAATTCAGCTTCTGGAGGCACAGCCCCCTGATTTTACATGAGAGGGGCAAGCCCCCCCCCCCCCCCCTTCCCTGACTTAGCCCCACCAAATTCCATGTTGGGGTTTTGAAGGTTAACTGTTTTATTTATTCTATAGTGTGAAGATTGTTATACTCCTTATTGGGGCACTACACAGTCCCCTCTGCTTTGACTTTTAAAAAATTATTATTGCAGTAAAAAGACATCAAAACAAAGAGAAGAAAAGGTTAGTATGTCTTAGGAAGGAAAAGCAATCCAAGATACTACACTACAATGGTTCCAGCTGAAAATGTTACATTAGGCACAAACTTTAAAAAAACAAACCCTTTTGTTTTGGCTTCTTGGCCTAGAGCTCCAAAGTTCACCAGTGGTGAGATTTTTTCATATCTGGCCATTTTCCCCACCATTATGGTTGCTGCATTCCAAATTTTGAAATAATTATGGTTGGGAATCGAAGCTACCAATTATGCCAGGACAGTCGGGAGGTAAACTTCCTGCTCTTTTTGATTATCAGTCATGGGTTCTTTTGACGTGCACAAGTCCATGAGTGCACAGGTCTGATTGGTTAGTATCCTCCAAAAGACTTGACATTCAGTTCAATTTTCCCGTCAAGTTGGGAAGAAAGGGCAAAGATGGAAATTGAACCCAGATCCTCGCGGTTCACTTGTTAGGCAGGTGAACTTCTAAACTGTCTTATCACCTGGAATGAAAATCGACAGATGTAGTTTCTACAAGCAGAAAGATGCACAGTAAACTTATTGGGCATTATTGAGAAATGTTCTTACATCAACTTTTCCCCGACTCTAGGCATTCCTCTGTGCGCTGAATTGTTCTCCTGAGCCGATGCAATGCACGCTGCTGTGCAAAACTGCCAAACTCCTCTTCCGACGGTACGCACAGTCGTGTGCAGAACATTAAAACAAGTCCTATAATTTAAAAATGAAAGTAACTGGTATTATAGCATAAGGGAACATTTACATGGTCTGGAACTACTCGGTCTTAAGTTCCACCAGATGCACATGGTCACTAGCCATGCGAAAACAAAGAACCCTTTACTTAGGATTTTTTTTCAGCCTGGCTCACTAGCACACCATGCATGATGTGTCGTTAAGTGGCTGTCAAAAAGTGGACAGGCTCAGCAGAGAAAATATTATGTCAAGTTCCAGTTTGACCATTTTTGTCTAGTTAGCTACTTACAAATCACTTAACACCACACGGTTTTTATCATCTGCTATCATCGTAAAAAATGGCAGCTTTCTGAAATCGTTTTACTTCAATATAGTCGAACAATGAATTCAAGGTGGTTACAGTAATGAATAGATATGTATACAGAAAACTGCTGAAATCACTGTCAGTAGGGAGTTTGATGTTGCAGTTTGCACCATGGTCGGTCTACGTAGGGAAAGAATTAAATCGCTGTGAAACCACAAAAATATTTTTTCCTTAATGGTGGAAGAAATTGGACATACTTTATATCAAATAGTTTGGAAGGGTAGGCTCATTGTCTGAATAATATAGGACACACGCACACACGCACACACACACACACACACACACACATTCATTTAGTCTCCATCGTATTGCCGGGATGGGAAGTTTTCCCATTTTCTTTCACTTTTCTCCCCAAAAGTTTCCACTCTTCTTTTTTTTCTGCCTTCCCAGTCCATTCTTCTGCCTTTTTTCAGGCGAGTCTGAAAATCACTTTTTTCTTTTCAGATGTTCTGACATTTTGAGGACAACTATCCAGGAAGGACATCTATCAAGGACACCCATCAAGGACAACAGGGAAGATTCACCCAGTCACGGAGGAAAAGACGCCCGTCACCAAGTTGGCTTACGCAAAGCACCTTTCCCCAGGGAAATATTTTTTGTGATTGTTTGATGATGTTGCCTATGAAGAGCTATATAAAGCACCCACTGAAGACATAAAAAAAAAATGAAAAGAGAACAAAAATGAAAACAGAACCCCCCCCCCCCCCCCCAAAAAAAAAAAACACCAGAAAAAGGAATAAACAGAAAAAATCGATAACCAAAAACAAAAGATGGTGCTTTGCAATTTGCATATAAATGGGCAATGAGGAATGAAAGTGTATAATGCCTGTTTGGATCAGTGGTAATGCAGAAGTAATTGGTTGAGACCATGGTGTTTTGGGGGGTCCCCCCCCCGCCCCCCCCCCCCCCCCCCCCCCCCCCCCACTATGTATTTTAAACTCGTTTTTACTTTCTGAAATAAGCAGAATGGCTGGCATATTCGAAACTGCGTGTGATTAGTTGTCCTAAGGAAAAGATTGTACAATGACATTATTTGGGGGAATTAATCTGTTACATGGTCGATTTATTTTAAATATAAAGTGGTTGAGTTAAAGTAAATGTTTATGATGGAAGCAAAATTAAATTTTATTACAAAACTTCAGTTTGTAGAATAAGAAGGTGGTAAAAGAGTAGCAAATCAGTAACCAACTGGAAATACGCTATGGAAAAAAAATGTCGTGTCCAAAGTACCACTGAGGGAAGGTGGCAAAATTATGAAATCAAAATGAATTTTTAACTCTTAAGCCAGCATAGACGACTTTTGTCGACAGCGCAGGTCATGTTAGAAAGGACAGTTTTTCATACAGTACCAAGGTTTCACACCTCAGTTGACTTGTGCGCGCAATAGCAGACCTATTCCCCTTCTACCCTCCACCTTTTTTGAGTGGAAAAATCGTGTTGTTCTGACACAGACCAACCAAGAAATCTGCGACAGCTCTAAAAAAAACCCCAAAAACATGGCCATGAAGAGAGCTCTTCAGCAAGAAACGTGGGGCAGAAAAGTTTTTTAAAAATCAGATAAAGAAATTTCTATGTGTGTCCCTTCGTGTTCATCGGGCAGAGTGGCTCATGAATTGTATGACTTTTCTTGAATGAATCTGATCAAATGATCATTCAAGAAAATATTCTGTTCTGACAATATTCATGGAGGTTTTGGGGGGAAAAAAAATAATAAAATTTTTATTTTGAGTGGTGGTTTTTATAGGTTTTGTTGTTTTTTATGAACCAAGGGTGGCTTGAGGAGATACTCAGGTCATGACATAAGTTCCATTAAATTAAGAATTGGAAAGGAACTTGTGTGCTTTCTTCATGAAGGCTTTTTCTCTGGTTTTCCTTTTTAAAAGGACACAATGGCAATTGTCTGTGATGCTTATTTGATTAGAATGATTGAATCCGATTTAATGATTGCAAAAATGTTGTTGTTGTTGTTGTTTGCCTAATGTGACAGGCAATGTATATATTTCTTTAAATTTTTTGGTACCCATAGTGAATCTGATCAAATGATGGAAAATACTTTTGTGATAATCTGCGCCTCGACTTTGTAATTTGCAATGCATTTGTGATATTTTATCTTTTACAGTAAGAAAAAAAATTCATAGTTATTGGAAAATAGTTCCACAACCTATGCAGTCATTGGGTAGCGAAGTGTCAAGAGACCTCAAAAATTGGAAAATAGGCAATAAAACAGCCGTTGATATTGGCTGGAGTAGAAAATATTTCAAAACATTGTTGAAAAATGTTCTGGCCATGAATTAAGTTAAAGTAGAACTGTTCATTGCTTTGGGCAAATCTATATTCTGGCCTTGCTGACAATTTTTTCAATGCAAGATCTGGGAGATCAGCTCAAATCTCAATTTTTTTAATGTTAGAGTTACTAAGTTTCACAGTATTTTGAACAAGTCTATGTGATGATTATTTGTCAGTTGTATAACATTCCTAAGTAGTTTGCGGTATCAAGTACATCAGTGGCAGTTTTAGAAATAATCGAAAACCCCTGCCCCATTCCTCAGAGCTCTGAGGTTCATCCAGTGTGATTTGTGCATAGGAATCGTTTTTGCCTACCACTAAGGTGGTTGCATTCCGACTTTGGGAATGACATCTAAAATTTTATAATTGATTTTCATTGTCCACAAAGTATTAATGTTGATTTTTTAGGGGAGGGGGGCTCTAGCGATGGTGTGTGTGTGTGTGTGTGTGTGTGTGTGTGTGTGTGTGTGTGTGTGTGTGTGTGTGTGGTGTGTGTGTGAAGGGGGGAAGTTGTGGGGAGGAGACATCAGGTAGGAAAGAGGCAAGGAAGGGAGAGGGATATTCAGGAGGGGTACAGATGCACATTTAGAGCAGAGGAGATAGAAAAAAGAGGGCTGGCTGATATATTTTTTCTACAAAGTTTGTCGCACATTTTAGAGCAGAAAAGAGAGAGAGAAAGATGGATGGTTGATAGATTTATTCTTACAAGGGTTATGTCGGGCAACTTTTGGGCTTTAAGAAAATTTCGGAAAGCAACTTTTTGTTACGTTTATTTCAAGCTCATCTTTCGAAGATGAAAGTAACTCGTTCAAAAATGTTTTTGACCTGAAATCTTTTTGGTACAAAACTGAAAATTGGTAGACACCAGAATCCAAAGCATAGCTTTAGCTGTTGACAGGATTTGTCATTCAGACTTGATTTGTGCTGCTGCAAGTTATGTATAGCTTTCATGGTTGGTGGGCCTTCAAAAAGTTTAAGCATGAAATTGAAAAATACCATTGTGTCTATAGCTACATACCATAATTTATGTCTCTGCTATTATGTCCACATGCATTCTAACATTCAGACCAATCAGCTGACGGACAACCCTTACCCGTTATTAACTGTTAATACTAATCTAACTCTAACCTTTACCCTAACCCTGACCCCACATGTGGACACAAAAGGCAGATGGACATCCGGTATATGGTGACACTATGGCTAAACATCTTTTTTGGTGCTGAATTGATTCAAATTGTTCAAGTAAATGGTTAAGCACAGGGCTCCTTTAAAAAACACTCAAAAACAAATCGTATGCGAACAGGGCTTCTTTACACAACACTCAAAAACAAATCGTATGCGAACAGTGATCAACAATATTAAATGCATCAAAATCATTTGAAAATGATCATCATAATCAAATGCCAAATATAATCTTATTTCGTACTTGGCTAGAGCTCTGATGTTCACCAATGGTTAGACTTTTGCAAAAGCAACCGCTTTTGCCCTCTATAAAGGTAGCAGCATTCCAACTTAAGGAATGTGGTAATATACGATCAATTACTACTGCTAGGGTAGGTAAGAGGAGGGGTGATAGTTTTGGGGGGTGTTAGAATGTTCCGGCATATAGGGATGGGGAAAGAGGTGTAATGACTGAGGATGGGCATGAATAGTTTTTTTGTGTTTTGTTTCTAGAAAGGTAAGGTTGTTGTTTTTTAAGAATTGGAATTTTTTTTTAAAGTATTCATATTAGTATTGCATGGGGATGGAGGAAGGGGGGAGGAAGTCAAAGTTATGAGGTTGGAGAGCATTTTAGAAAATTATTTTTATAAACAGCACAGGTTGTATTCAAGAATACATGATTAAATAATTGACCGAGGATGTATTGCAGAAAAGGGTCATTAAAAGAAGGGATAAAGTATGTTCAGGTCAGTGGGAATGTGTGTGTGTGTGTGTTTTATTCATGTATTTTATTTCAAGGATAATGGATAAGCACTCGTGTATTGTTTTTTTACATCTAGTCCCTGTGTGGGCATGCGTGTGTGTCTTATTCTTTTTATTTGAAGGATAATGGACAAGCACTTGTCTTTTTTGCATCCGGTCTTATGTATGTGTGTGTGTCCTTTTCTTTTCTTTTTTTTTAGTTCAAGAATAATGCATAAGCCCTTGTGTGCTTTTTTTCCGGTGAACATGCAGTTTTCTCAAAATTGTCATCTGTTCTCGCTGCATGTGTGTAGGAAGGATGGATTTGTGCTGCAAACAAATCGATGGAATGGTATACAACGGCTATTTGTCATCACCAGTGTAGGGTATATTGTGCAACGAGCACACAAGTTACCCTGTGGTGTGTGTGGTATTAAAGTAGTATGAATTTAAGTTCTCCCCGTGTGTGTATGGTTTACAGAAATCTGTTAGATTGCTGGCTTTGTAGCTGTAACCAACATTTACTTTTAAAAAAAATTGCCATAGATTTGGAAAGGGTGGAGGTAGTGTTGGAATGTACCATTTTTTTCCTTTTCGTCTTTTAAAAAATTTTTTTTTAAAGATTATGGTATTTTGATTTGGGGGAAAAACCGAATTTAGTGTATATTTTTTAACAACCTTGCATTAGAAAAAGCATTTCCCCCTTTTATTTGAACTATGGCATAAGTAAACTATTTTTGCCTTTCGTTCTATGTGTATAAGACTGCAGGCATTTTGTATTGGTGTGCCCTGTTACCTTCTCACTTTTTGCTTTGCCAGTAAGTCATAGAACTCCATCCTTTAATAGATTGCTCCATCTGCAGCTCTCCCAGCAGTCTTTAATTTCTATTAGGACAGAAGTACTGTCAAAAGCCTGGGTTTGTTTTAAATCTGGAAAGTGGGGGGGGGGGGGGGGGGGGGGGAGTTGGAGGCTGCATAGTATGATTTTGAAGAGAAACAAACTTGAATATCGGAAAGATTTTTTTTTAATAGTAAAGAAAAAGGGAGAAATAAGGGGGCTGGGTGGGGGAGGAGGGCTTTAGATGCCCCACACACAAAAAAAGTTGTATTGGTAATAATGAAGTGATAGATTTCACTTTGATCAGTGCTGATAACTGCGTGATTTATTGTCTTTCTTGCATGCGTCCCAACCTTTTCACTCTATTATGTCCATTTGTGCTTTCTTTTTTGCAAAGATGAAACTTCACTCCAGATGTGTGTAAATTCTAGTGTAGCAAATGTGAACTAATGTATTCTCGCACATTATTGTGAAAACGGTGTGGTACATGGTTGTGTTTTGTTCAGCCTTTCTTCTTGCTTCTGCTTGTTTTTGTACTCTCTTAAACCTGGGTTGTGAAAAACTAGAAAATGGTTTAACAATTTAACATAGCAACTTGAAGGACATGGTTTAAAGTCTTTAACCTATCGTGTAACATTCTTAAACATGTTAAGTTATGCATATGCAGTTTGTCCCCCCACCCCCTCACCTTTTTTTAAAAAATTTCCTATTATTCCCGGGTCAATGTTAGTTTTATTTTGTGCATTCTTTTATAATGTATTGCATTTGAAGCTGTTTTGCAATTGAATTTACTCCCATGGAAGGGTGAATTGGAAACCCCATTTGCCTGCAGCATGTGAAGTTTTTATTTTGGATTACAAGTTTTATCAGTGGTTTCCTTGCTCTATACTTCGTTAAAATTTTGTTGTTGCCTAGAACCCATAACCTCAACTGGAGATGTACTTTTATAACCTAATTTGATTACTGTCATATGTCATGAAATCTTATTGTTCATTTGAATGAGTGGAGAAAATGTTGGATGTTGCTTTAGAGGATCAACAAATTGTTCTTGCAACTGGTATTGCTTCTTTTTTCTGTACATATCTGATATTGATACATAATTTTATAAAGTGGTGAGCACACACCAATGGCACATGACTTTTACCGAGTACCAGTTTTTGTGGTTGCTATAAACAGCCTGAATATTCTCTCAATCGCTTTTTACACCGTCAGATGCATTTGAGAGAAATAGTGGCGAGTCCTTTCCAGATCCTCTCATGCGCTGTACAGCTTAGTTGGCAGTGCCATCTCCGTCGGACACACTATCTTCCTCAGGTCGCTGTATAGCGTGCACCTCTGAAGAATGTGCTCGCCAGTCTGGTTTTCTTTGCCACAGGTACACAAGGGAGAGGGAATGAGTTTCAGCTTTGTGGACATGTGGTGATTTAGCCTATTGTGCCCAGTGCGGGATCTTAGAGAGTTATGACTTTTCTCTTTTGAAATAGTGGTGGTCGTCCTTCTCTAATCTGGGTTGGGCCATTGTCTTTTCATGGAAAGTAAGGCAGCTTTTGCACTGTTTTTTTCTGTGTTCCCTGTTTGGCATGTTCATCAGCCTGTTTGTTGCCAGGTATACCAAAGTGGGTAGGGATCCACTGCAGCTTTATACGTTTGTTTTGTGTAAGGAGCTGTAGTTCCCTTTGGAGTTCTATTTCTTTGTCTGCAACCTGAAATGAAAAGAAAGCTTTGCACAAAACTTACAAGCTGTTTTGCACACATTTTCAGTGTGTGTACTTTTTGGCTGTAAAAGATAACATGACGAATTCATTTTTTGTCACTTCTGTGTTTTAAGAGCATACTGGAATGATTAATGTGGTCTGAAATATTTTCAAATGATGGTATGAGAACTGAAAATGTAAACAAGTCGGTTGGTCAGTCATTGTGCCACTGCTGGTCAGAGCATTGGGAAAAGCCTACCTCCCCCTTCAGAAAAGACTGAAGTAGGGTTGGGTAGCCGGCTCGCAGCTAAAAAAAAAAAAAAGAATGATTTGAAAAACGTTGTGGAAGCTTGATGAAAAGAAATACCAAAAATAAAATAGCATGTCCAAGGTCTTTGTTTCTAGTTCCATTCATGTGTGTTTGCAAATGTAGAATATGTGTACAAGATCACGTATTCATATATATATATAAATATATATATATATATATATATATATAATGTTCTCTCCCAGCCCCTCTTTTTGTCCCTCTTTCCCCTTGCATTTAAAAGTACACCATTACTCGATCGTATATAAATGAACAACTCTGACCTACTCAGATTTATTCAAATGCATGTCAGAAACAAACTTGTGCACAAGATCTGCACTCTTTAGCACATTCAAGCATTGCCTACACAATGTAATGAGTTCGCCAAGGCATGGATTTAAACATCTGCAGATTGATGCTAAAATCAATTTAAAATGTATCGGATTTTTCAAAATCTTAAGCATGAGCTAGTAATATATATTGTGTGTACAATCTTAAACAAAATCCATAATACAAGAACCTATGGGCTATTTTTGTCCAACACTTGAGCTAGAGGCTTTGGCACAATTTTGTCAAAAGAATAAAATGTAAAAGGATGACAGAAAAACATTTTCAGTATGAAGTTATACCACTGATCATTTGCTTCAAATAGGTTATTTCTATGCCAACAGTAATTTATTTGTCGTAAGTAAAAAGGAAAAAAAATCTTCATATTTAACGATACTATTTGTGGTGTACTG
This sequence comes from Rapana venosa, assembly GCA_028751875.1. Taxonomy (NCBI): domain Eukaryota; kingdom Metazoa; phylum Mollusca; class Gastropoda; order Neogastropoda; family Muricidae; genus Rapana; species Rapana venosa. Next base: position 31,140,816 of record CM054158.1, read on the forward strand.
TAGCCAAGGCGCGCAAACGGTCACCCATCTAATTGGTAACCACCCTAGATGCTGCTTAACCTTGGCTGGGGGAAAGCGAGTGCTCTGACCACAGAGCTATCCCGAGCTCACCTGCATTCATATGATTACTTATTTGGAGTTTTGTTTTTTTAAATGGCTTCCGTATGTAGGCATGGAAGAAACGGATCTAAGCGCAACTTCATAATATATAAGCAAAATGACTGGCATCCTTAGTACAGCCTAGTTTTACTGGCCTTAAGGAATGACAGTTAAAGTACCTGCTTACACCTGTCTTATCGCTTAAAAAGGGTAACAACTCTTTCTTCTCTGAGTTATACACAGTTACCGCCCCTTCAACTTAGCAATGGCAGTCGCCTTTGTCCATTGATTACTAACATCGATCGATCTATTAAGCCTTTTTCATCAAGCATCGATCATAGAATTCATTATCGATCGATCACTGACGTCACAGTTGCTTATTGATTGTTTGATTACGTCATCAATGCGCATGAGTGGTTATTCATTATCCTCGAAATAAAAGAATTTGTCATTGTCATCAATGAGCATGGGCATGAGGCATGGATGCCCCTACTTATACTAGCCTACCGATGTACGAAACATTAGTGGTGTTTTTTGAATAGTGTTCTTTCTTTCTTCGTCTGATTTTTGTTTCTTATCTTTTGTGACGTTCCTGCCTCGCTGTTCTCATACCACTCGTCTCGATCTCTCCGATCTAGCTATACCCAGATTCCCTATTTCATCCCCATGGTGGAAGTCCACGGGGAGCCTATCAATGTCAGGCCAGTGTGGGGCCACCAGCCAGAGGGGCCATGCAGTGCTGCTGGATCCTTTTGGTGGTGTTCAGTGGTGTCTTTTCTGAGCTTACACAAACCAGGACACCACCTGCTAGGCCTCCTACTAACGACAGTAATAGCTCTGTCGTGGGGCCAGAATGAGCGTGGCCTCCACTCAGGGTGATGACCACAATGTTCCTCTGGCGACCATCTCCCGTGAACTCCAACCCCAAAGACTGACATTAACTCACCACACGCACAGAAGTGTATGTGGAAAACTGACTAAGGTCACCATGAGACCAGAGCAACCCATTCCATCGAATCGGCGACAATTTTTCTTTTATTGCAGGATGGTCAATGACGACGTCATAATGCAACTATGGAAGTGCATGTAGTTTGAGTCTAGTAGGACCAGGGCTGTACTCTTCCTATCATATTCCGGCGTAAACTCGGCCCGGGAAAAAACACCTGCAGGGTTGGTCAGGAATTTGAGCAACACTTTCCAAATCACTTCTTCTTCTCTTCTTTCATCTGCCGCTGGTGCCCTTCGGCGTCGCGGGAAGACACAGACGTCTGTCTGCAGCTTGATGTAGTGTCAGGTCATTGGCTCGTAGGGTGTCAGCCACGGAGTCGCTCCATCGTCTCCTTGGTCTACCTCTGGCTTTCCAGCCATCGTATTTGGTGGTGTATGCCCGTAGGGCTGTTTGGTTGGGCGGCATTCTAGTGAGGTGACCAAACCACCTGATCCTTTGTTGTTCGATATGGTGGAGAATTGGTGTTAGTCCGACCATGTCTCTGATCACCTCATTCTTGATCTTGTCGCGTCTGGTCTTGTTGACAGCTTTTCTCGGCAGCGCATTTCACATGTGACCAATTTTCTCTCTAAGGCTTTTGTTAGGGCCCATGTCTGACACTGGTATGTGAGTGTTGGAACGAAGATGGCGTTGATGAGTTTTCCCTTGGTGCTCATTGGGATGCTGGAATTTTTAGAAGGGGGGCGAGTTGGAAACTGACCGCGTTCGCTTTCTGGCATTTGTTTCTATCTCTCTGTCCAATTTTCCATCTTCAGTGAAGAGGCTCCCAAGGTATTTAATTCTTTGGTCTGTTTCAGCTGGGTGCCGTTGATGTTGATGTTCAGCTTTCCGGGATTTCTGCTGACAGACATAACTTCTGTTTTGGTGATACTGATCTTCTGTCATTACCTCTCGCAGTATGTGTTGAGTTGGTCTGTGTGATCTTGAAGAGCTGCTTTGCTTGATTCATCGGGACCTGGTCGTCAGCAAATAATTTGTTTGTTCAGGGCCTCAAGATCTGGGTTGGCTTCCTTTGAATCTGGTCCATGTAGATCACGAAGAGAAGGGGAGAGGTACGCAGCCTTGCCTGACCCCTGATGTAACGGGAACCAGTCGGATGTTCCACTGGCTTGTTCGGACGGGCGTTCATACTGTTGGCATAGATTGCTCTGATGTTATCAAGCAACTGCCCCTTCACGTCGTACTGCTCCAGGATCTTCAGAGCTTGTCTCGGTTGATCGGTCGAAAGCTTTTTCTTGATCAACGAATACTGTATGCAGGTCTTCGTTGTATTCGATGGCTCTTTCACACAGCTGTCGGAGTTCCCGAAAATGGCATCTGTGCACCCTCTTCCTTTCCAAAAGCCAAACTGGGCGTTGCTCATTTGGTTTTTCTGCTTTGGCTCTTGTGCGCTTTTCCAGAATCTTTGCATACATTTTCCCTACATGGCTGAGAAGTGAAATGCCTCTGTAGGTGCTGAGTCTCTCTTGCTGCCCTTCTTCTTCCAAAGTGGCACCACTATCGCATTTGCCAGTCCATTGGTACTTTCCTTCTTCCCATGCTTTCTGGAAGATGATGGTGAGCCACTTAACTCCCGTTTTCCGCATGCAAGGATGGCTTCAGTTGTTATGCCATCATCGCCTGCCGCTTTGCCCTTTGGGTGGTCTTAATTGCTTGTTTCAGCTTCAAGGATTTGGGGCTCTAAACTGGTCTTTATAGCGGGGGTGAAAATGAAGCTGGAAGCTTGTACTCCAGATGGGTTTAAAAGATCTTAAAATAGTCTTCCCATCGTTTCAGAATTTCCTCTTCTTTGTGCAGTCCCTCTCCATTTGGCATCATTCACTACTGTTGTTGGATTGAATGGCTACTCTACTCTAAATCGTCTTCACACTTTTGAAAATTCTTTTTGGGGAGTTCTTGCAAATTTCACTTAACTTCTCCCCAAAAGTCGACCAAGATTTTTCTTTGGAGGCTTTCACAACACAAATACTATGTCTTCTTGCGATTCTGTATTTGGGCGAAGTCCTCTTCTGTTTGGTCTTGGCCCAAGCTTTATATAGCGGCTTTTTTTTCTTGATGGCTTCCTTCACCTTTTGGGTTCCACCAGCTGTAGCTTTTCCTGTTTTTACCTCCACATTTCTTTTTTCCCGCAAACTTCCCTTAAGGTGTTCAAGAGAGTGGCTTGAAGGTGTCCCAGACTTGCTCCATTTTGAGAGGTTGTTGTATCAATGGGTCAAGTTTCCCCTTTGATAGCACTGTGAATCTGTTCTTGCGCTTCTTTTTTTCAGTTTGAGGGGGTTTGGGATCTTTTCAGGCTGGTTCTTCTACAGTTGTTATTTTCTTCTTCCGAGTACTGGAGGCTAGAATGACAGGCCTGTGGTCAGTGTCAAGGTTGGGATTGGGGATGGCTTTTTGAGTCTTTGATGGCGTAACGTGTTCTAGATCTTGCAATTAAAGTCGATTTGGACGAGATGTTGAGATCGTTCCATTTGTACCAGGTGTAAATTTGGGAGGCTCGGTGTTGGAAAAAAGGTGTTGATGATGTCAATCATGCTCTGCACATAGTTCCAGCAGTGGTTCCCGTTGTAATTGCAAGGTGTTTTGTGGTCACTGTGGGGTCCAAGATGTTTTGTCCACGGGTTTCTTCTCTCACCAACTCTGCCGTTGAAATCACCCATGACATACAGGTCCTCTTTGTCAGGGGTTGCTGTTGGATGAGGTCGGAGAGCTCTTGATAAAATGAGTTTTTTTCTCTTCTGAGTACGAATCGTTACACGGTGCATATGCTTGGATATAATAGACGATTTTGTTGGACTTTCTTACACCCATTTTAATCGGTCTTTGATATGTGTTCTGTACTCCATGAGATTCTTTGCTATGTCTGGGTGTAGGATGAATCCCACACCATGCGTTGCTCTTGGTCTTTCTGACTCCACTCAGATGAGAACAAAGTTTGAATGGATTTCTTTTGTTCCTTCTCCTTTTTCCCAGTGTCTGAAATGCCCATGATGGAGATCTTTCTTTTGGTCATGAATTCCACAATTTCTGGTTCCTTGTTTGTTAGGCCGCAGATGTTCCATGTTCCAATGTAGTCACTGTTCCTATCTCGATGTCCGTTTCCATTGCGAGGTCGTTTTCCGTTGGTATCCGTCCGTTTGTGTCTCTTTTCAGTTTTCTTAGCGGTTGATAAATCCACTGTCGGCTTGCTAGGCCAGTCACAGCTTCACCAGAGCCCCGTTAGCCAGCTTGACCTGTTTCCGTTTCCCACGACGTGGACGAGGGGTTGGACTTTGGGAAACTTTCCAAATCACATAGATCTGTAAAGTGGATGAAGCTGTGTTGTTCCAGTGAGTCCATAGCAAACTCACTCTTTGTAGAAGCCCGCAGAAGTCCAAGAAAAATCCCAATGCCTCTTTTGGTAATCGAACCCGCGACTTTCTAGTCCATAGCCCATGATGCTAAGCATTGCGCCAAAGCTGCTGGTTATATTGACTAATGTTGTCATGTTATTATAGGAAGTGAAGAAAAATATGCTGTCCTCTCATCGCCAGTTAGTTTTTAAAGCCATTTACGTCACAGAGCACTCGCTTTCTCCAAGCTAAGGTTAAGCAGCATTGAGCGTGGTTACCAAGTGGATGATGGGTGACCGTTTGCGCGCCTTGGCTTCTGTACAGTCCCCCAGTTGTAAATGGGTGCCTGCCCTCTTCAAGACAGGGAAGGTAAAGCAGAGAGGGAGAGGAGATAGGCACCGCCCTCAAAATGCTGGTCTCTGGAGAAGTGAGGTCTCTGACTCCTCGCTCCCCTACGACCACATAGGTTACGGAGCACCTTTACCTTTTTACGTCACCTATGTGTGTGGAAGTTTGGAACTTCAGAAACTAATCTGGGTAGTAGAGAGTCAATGGTGTAGTAAACATTATTTTCTGCCAAGTTTTATGCATGATTACCAACGAGGGAATTGATAATAAATACTGTTTTTAAACATTCTTTTTCCTATTTTGTGGGTCTCAGACCTAGCTGTTCATACTTTGTAGAGCAAAAAATATCATCTTATCCCTATGTCATAGACTGCACAGCAAAGAACGAAGATATCAATACACACACCATCTAGGCTTTCTTTTTTTTCCATTTGCCTTGAACGTGTGAACAAGTCGGTACCGTACTTTTTATTCGTTATTTGTCCCTTTTGCCACTAAAAGAGGAAGTCACTGCTGCCATTAAAGAACTGAAAGAAGGAAAAGCCTTTAGACTGAGTAACACCCTAAGTGTTGTTTTGAAGAAGTGAGGCCCATCGAGTTTTTACAGCTTTACACCATCTATGTAAGTGAATATGGGAAACCTGCCAACCGCCAGTGGAAGCGGCAAGAATTCGCCATGCTCCGAAAGAGCAGGGAGACGATATATCAGCCGGGCAGAGAACCCTGCCGTGACTTAAAGTGGTATACAATACAATACAATACAATACACTACAATATAGCCGAGATTTTCTAAGGGCAGACCACCAACATCCTACATGACCAACAACACTGACGTCAGCAGTCTGGGAGGGCAACATGAGATGGTAGAACTTAGACCAAGCAGATAAACAGAATATGGCGAACACTGGCGGTATTATGTGGAACTCCCACCACCGACAGCTGCGATGGAGACAGGCGACAGATGAGGTGACACTGAAACAGTTTTGGTTTTAAATGCCAAAGTCTGGCCTTTAGAGCGTTCACGTTTTTAAACCCTTTTGCTTTTTATATTCTTTCATTCGTGCTTGACTTTAATATTGCGTGTTCTGCGCCGCCCCTCGACATTTTTCTTTCATGATAATAAGTCTTTGAGACCTCAGTCTGAAGAAGCAGATGACCCAAGCAGTTGAGATATGGATTTAGAAACCAAGGACTCTCAACGAGGCAACTGATTGCTTGCATCAAAGGGCAATGCGTGGACTCAACGGTCTGACAGACGAGTTAGCGACCACGATATGCGGAGTTCACTAATTGTGCCGCAGGTGTGGCCCTAAAAGCTAACGGGATTATTTTCACAAGTTCTGCACTTTTTTTTTATAGCCTGACTAATGAACACACGCGCACACACACGCGCGCGCGCGCGCGCGCGCGCGCGATTGTAACCTAAATGCACTCACGCTCACACATCACTGACATATCAAAAAAAATTTAAACACACACACACACCGCAAAAAACAATGCATTCGAACATTATGATGCCTCATTTGATCCCAATATTTTGTGATTGCTTTAGAATAACGACTTTTGAGAAAAGTTTTAGGCTATGTTCATTCTGACACTCACCTGTAGAGCGAGCGTGAAAGAGCGTACACACACTTTACACAAGAAGGGAAACTGGTGTTGGTCTGCTTATTTTCGATAATAAAAGGCTTCTTTATCCTTCCTCGCTCGAACAGCAATTTTTCAGTTATTTTTCTTGGGACTAAGTATGACCGTCTGGAGGACTGCTAATGATGAAAAGGAAGTGAACCCCTTCCACTCAACTGTTTGGCTTTTTTGTTTTTCTTTCTGACGGCGCTCGGGGCTGGGATCCACCCAGGCAGGATTTTTTTCTGGAGGGTTTAATTAAGCGTATGTGTCTGTGGCAGTGTGGACATGACACCTTCGGCAGAGCAAACTAGATATGGAGGGTTTGGGTATGTCTACATGATTTTTGTCTCTCTGCGCAGTGGCCATGATTGGCAGTATATACGTATCCTAGACATAATAATAATAATAATGAATGGAATTTATATAGCGCTATATCTTGAAAATACAAATCAGAGCGCTTGCATTCAATCCGCTCCTACACATGCAACCAACAACGATTAACAATATTTTAACAAATTCAAATGTACACACACACACACACACAGGTTATACATTTCAGCAGGGTGATGGAATTTTGGCTGTTAAAGGCAGAGACAGATATGAGATGAAACAGGAGGGAAAATCTTAGGTTTAAAATAGGTAATGTTTTGAGGCTGGATTGAAAAGTGTCATAAGTAGGCTTTTGGCGATGGGAGAGAGGGAGGTCATTCTAGATCGATGGACCAGAAATAGAGAACGAGTGACAGCCAACAATGGATTGGTTGAATCTAGGTATTCGTAAGCACAAGGTATCTGCAGCATAGCGGAGGGAACGAGAAGGAGAGTACAGGTGAAGACATGCAAAGAGGTAGGAAGGTACTGTTTTGTGTTGGCATTTGTAACAGAGGGTACTGATCTTATAGTTTACTCTCTGTGACGCAGGCAGCCAGTGGAGAGATCGCATGAGAGGAGTAATATGCTCAGATTTCTGGGGATCAGAATTGGGGATCAGGAGATATCGGTTGGAAGGGAGTCTGATCCAGACTCCAGGGGATCAGAATTGGGGATCAGGAGGTACAGGCTGGAAGGGAGTCTGATCCAGTTTTGAAATGAATGTTACGGACTTTGTCAGAAAAGAACGAAGAAAATATATCAGGAAGTTCAGAGTGACTGTGGACAGTGGGCAGAGGGCTTGTCTTTGCAGATCCAAGAAGAGTTGAGGTGAGGGGAAAAAGAGATTTCATGGATGTTGCATTGAGAACTTGAGCAGAGTAGTAGTTTGTCTTGGCTGAGTGGATTAAGGTTTTGACTTTGTTGGTTTGTTTTCGAAAGAGCTGTTTGTTTATTTCATTTGTCGTTTTTCGCCACTGCCATTCTAGTTGTTGGCGTTTGCGCTTTGCCATCAGGATATCATGGGTGTACCATGAGGCGAAAGGCCTATTGGGCAGAATAATTATGGTCAGTGGAAGTTCATGCTCATCAAGCAGTTGGCTGAGAACGACATAACAATCTTAGAATATCAGAATCCTTTTTTTTTGTATGTTTGTCCGTCACGTTCGACGATGACCTTCAAAACAGCAGAGGAGGCAGCTGCTGTTTTGGAAATTGGGCAGAAATTTGATTATAGTGGAGATGCCTTGCCCACAGTATATCTCCACTCTCTCGGCCAAGGTGGTATAAGGACAGTCAAAGTTAAAAATAAGAGTTCTGCTGTAATGTACCAGAAAAGTTAATGACAAAGTATTACCATTGCTTTGGCTAATGAAAAGAGCCCATACAGAACATTTCCCTTTCCTCTTCTTTTTCATGGCAGCTTTGGTGGGCTACAACAATAGCCTAGTGATCTGAAAAGAAATAATGTGTAAGTGACCCTAGAGCCACCACGTGACCTCTGAGCACAGACAGCCTATCAAACTACAGTGTGCTAATTTCGTAAAGACAGGAGAGCGGTGTGTGTGTGTGTGTGCGTGTGCGTGTGCGCGTGCACATTCGCGCTTGCATGTGTGTGTATGTTTTCACGTGTATGTGCACATGCGTGCGTGCATGGAGGAGAGGAGAGAGAAGAGAGAGAGAGAGAGAGAGAGAGAGAGAGAGAGAGAGAGAGAGTCCATAATCTCTACCTTTGAATAAAGAAACATTATGTTGGACAGGCCTTTACATGGCTGTGTGGCTGCGACAAGCTGAAAATAGACCAGCCGGGGACAAAAAAAAACAACCCCAAAACTATCAATCAACGTGTCCCTCGTGTCATCTGACGACCACCTCGGTCAAAGGGATTTTGATGATCATGATCATGATACGATGATCATATGGTTCATCCCAGCTTCTTCATTTCTTCCCCAGCTCCTTTCCTTGCCCCCCCCCCCCCCCCACTCTTTCTCTCTCCTTGTGGGGGGACGGGATAGCCTAGTGGTTAGAACATTGCGCTTGCAATCGGACGACCCGGGTTCGATTCCCGTTCAAGGGGATATTTTCCCCTGGAGTTAACATCAGTGCAGAATCCACTCTCCCCAAAAGTCCTTCGGATGAGACTATAAACTGAGGCCCCGTGTGCGAACGCACGCAGAACATCTTACGCACACGTTAAATCCTATTCCTCTGTTCGTAAGAGTAGGCCATTTTGTGCCGGTGGGAACAAATGACAGAATTTACAAAACCGCACACACACGGGGATTGGATGTAAAAAAGCATAAGTGCTTATTCCGTTATTCTAGATATAAATTAACAAAATAAAATGAAAATGAATAAATTAAAAATAAAAATGTATATGGACAGCTTTCAGCCACAATTTAGTGATTTAAACAAAATCTGCAGATACAACTCTCTCACTCTCTCTCTAACTCTCTGTCTCTGTCTGTCTGTCTGTCTGTCTCTGTGTGTGTGTGTGTCTCTCTCTCTCCCTCTCTCGTGCACGCCCACCAGCACATCTGCGGAATTTAAAAAAAAGACAGTCAGACTGAAAATTGACCATATATAATTTTCAGTCTGACTGTCTTTTTTTAACATAGAGGCGGTTGCTGTATGAAAAAGAGAAGATGAGCGAGAGGCGGTGTGTGGTATAAAACGAAACTTGATGGCGTGTGCCATTTGAGATATGTATGAGAAGTAAATGTTCAGCGTATTCTCATACACATACACATACACACACACGCCTGCACGCGAAAAGGGGAGAGAGAGAGAGAGAGAGAGAGAGGAGAGAGAGGAGAGAAGAGAGAGAGATTTTCCCCAACCTTTTAATTTTTGTGAAAAAAAGGCTACAGAAAACCAAATGTACAAATAGTACTTCAATACATTAAGTGCCCCAGTTGTGAATTGAAAGTTCTTTGTCCCAATATAGCATAGTTTGTCTGAAAGAAAGCAAAATGTTTAATTCTGTAAGTGTCCATTTCTTCATAAGGTCTTTGTCCATAGATAATTGGAAAAAATTTAATCTGTCTAGGGCAAGTTTGTGAACCTGGCCCACCCCCTTTTTTTCGCTAAAAAAAGGTGTCTATCTTTGCTTTTACTTTTTTGGAAAACATCAAATTTTTGAGGGCGGGATGGCAGAGGTTTTTTGTTGTTTGTTTTGGTTTGGTTGGTTTGGGTTGTTGTTTTTTTTTTGTTTTTTTAAAAACAAACCCTTCTTTTTCGGGATAAGGGAAATAACCCCCTGTGAGGCTTTTTTACCCCAGCCCCCCGGTTGCATTTTTGCATCCGTTCCCATTGGCACTAATGATCTTTCGAAAAGCGGAAGGGTTTTTAAAAATGTGCGAAAGATTTCTGATGCTTTTCGCACACAGGCCCTCGGTTTATCTATCGACTGAGAGCTTTTGGGGAGTTTTGGGCATTTGATTTTAAACCCAAGGAAAAATCTTTTGAACGAGTTTCGAACCCGGCAGAGATCACGCGTGCACTTCTAACCAGGGGGTTCCGCCCCCTTATGTCGTGCCTATATCGTGAGTTTTTTGACAAATTTTCCCCCCCGCTCTTTCAACCTTTCGCCCAGCTATACCCGTTCGTCAGTACTTCCCGGTGTCAGAAGTTATGTTCGGCCGTCGTGGGGCCCCCCACCCAAAAGGGGCTCTGATGCTGTAGGGTCTTTTGTGTGGTTTTCAGTGGTGCCGTTCTGAGCTCCCCCAACGTAGGACACCACCTCTAACCCCCCTACTGACGAGAGTAATAGCCGTACGGACCCGCCCGAGTGTGACCCCCCACCCGACGTCTGCTCCCCCCACGCACCCCAAACGCCCCCCTTTCATGCCTCCAGCCCTGGGTTTTGGAAAGACTTCCCGAGGCATATAACGTATGAGGAAACGGAAATGGGTCATCGAAACACCAGAGAAATTCGGGCCCCCCAATGGGAAAAAATTTTTGGTTTTACTGGTGATATCTGATGATGGGTTTACGTTATGCTGTGTTGGGAATGATGGGGTTTTTGAGACTTTTTGACGGGCTGAGCCTGCGTTCTTATCAAAATATAGCTGCCGTCAACCGGGCCGAGAAATACAGACATTCATCGGGTCGGGTAATGTGGCAAAACACTTAAAATGGATTGTAAAACGAATGAACCGACTGTTGGGCCCCAATTACCATGGCCATGGAAAACTCATTGTAGGTGGAGTTAACTGGATTTAAAAAATTCCCCTTAAACTAAGGGTTTCAAAACCTCAACTTTCAAGTCTGAACCCAAGGTAAAAACTCTGCCCCAGGGGTGCGGTGGCAGAGGTTTTTAACTGGAGATCGTGGTTTTTTCGTGGGGTTTAAAAAAAATGTTAATCCAATAAAAACCCTCATGCCAACAGAACCCAAGTTGGTTGGTCCGCCATGATTTGTTCCTAGAAGATGGGGGGGATTCAAACCCCTCAGGGGCACCCCCTTTTGTGATATTCAAAAAATTGCAACCTTTCTATTGTATTGAAAATTTACTAAAAAGACGGGGACCAAAAAAAACTTTTCATGCACATATGTGAAGGGAAAATTTGCTAAAGTTTAAATCTCCATCAGAGGAATTTAAATCTAACTCTCAAAACTGTTCATAAGCTGATAATGCCGACTCCTCTCTCTCTCTCTCCGCCTGCCCAATGGGCAGGCACTTAAATATCAACTCTGTGAAAACCCATCCATAGCCTGAAACTTTCCCCCCCTTTGGGGGAACTAAATCTGTAACCTATATATTTTTAAGTCGGGAATCATGCGCCGCTTGTGTGATAAAACCGGTAAAGGAAAAACGCACCGTTAAAAAAAGATTCTTTTCAATCAGGTGTTTTTTAAAATAAAAAATTTTTGGACGAAATTCCCCACCCAGATGGCCTCCCCAATTTCCGTTTTTCTCATCCAGACGATTTTTGCGTCTGGGGATCCCCCTTCTTGGAAAACGGGGCTGTGCGGTCGTCATACCGATAAGTTTTGTATCGGGTGTGTTTGAAAGAGCGTGAGGTGGGGGCGTTGGGGGTGTTGTAAAAGAATCTGTGTAAGGGATGATGGATGTGCTCAGGGAACATATTAGGAATTTTTAACAGAGAACAGGACGTATTTGTCTGGAAAAATTGAATTGAAGGTCAAACCCCCCCCTCTCTCTCTCTCTCTTCCGGGAAAAAAAAAAACTGGCGTCACGCGCACCCGTGTGTCTTCCAGTATTTAGTCGACACTATCCCGAGAGTCGAAGTTAAATTTATTTTCAGATGCTTTGTGGTCGATTTAAAACATCATGCCGACTCCATCCCCCAAAGCCCTTCGGGGACTAAAACCAGGTCGTGTGCGAACGATGAGAACATCTTGCGCAACTTTTAAAAACCCGTTCCGTTTCCAAAAGAGGGGGCCCATTTTTCCCCGGGGGGGAAACGGATGAAAAAGGGGGCCCAACACACTTGGGAAAGATAAATAAAAGCACATGGTGCTTATTCCCATTTTTTTCCTCAACCCAAAAAAACCCCCCCCCCCCCCCCCCCCCCCCCGCCCCCCCCCCCCCCCACCCCCCCCCCCCCCAAAAAAACCCCCCCCCCCCCCCCCCCCCCCCCCCCCCCCCCCCCCCCCCCCCCCCCCCCCCCCATTCCCCTTCTTCTCGACCTTGCTTCGAAAAAAGGGAATCAAATTGCCAAAAAGCAAATTTTTAAAAACCTTGTTTTCTTTTTGCCTAAAAAAAACAACAAAAAAAAAAAAGGATGTTTTAAACCCACTACACCACTATTTTCTCCGTTAAGTTTTCTGAATGTTTAAACTGTGAGATGTGAAATCCGATGGACTTCGAGGACTGAAATGACGACGGGGAGACAAAAGAGAAGGGGCAAAAGCTATAACCGAGGCAGGGAGTAAAAGAAATCCCATTTTACCAGATTTGTTTTTTGATGACGCGAGGGTCAAATTTTTTACACAGACTTGGCGTAAACAACCCACTTTCAAATGGTTTTCGCAGATGATGATCAGCTAGAAGCAGACGTCGCGTGAGGTCAAAAAAGGAAAATCCAGTTTCCATAATTTTATTCCTTTAAGTAACCCCCACAGCAAAAAGACCATACCGGGTGCAAAATAAAAAGTCTTAAAAAAAAAAAAATTCATTAAAAATTTTTGACCTTTAATATGCCAAAAAAGGGCACCGTAAGGAGAGAGAAAAGAAACGGTAGTCTTTGGAACCACCAACCAACTTAAAAATAATAAAAAATATGTGGAATTTATAGTGTGAATTTGCAAAGGACAAAAAAAGCGCTTACATTCAAAACTTAACTTATGCAATCTTTCATGAAAAAAAAAAAAAGAATATATTTCCACCCGCGCGCCAGTATCCATGCACGGGGTTGGAGAGGGGGTGGGGGCGAAGGTATAGATAGATAATGAGAGGGGAAATCCACGGAAAATGTGTTTTGGGGGTGGTTTGAAAGAATTTAATGTAGGTTTTGGGAAGGGGGGGAGGGAAGTCATTCCAGATGGATGGACCCGCAGACAGAGAAAGAGCGCGGCCAATAGTGGTTTGCTTGAATTCAATGGTCGGAAGACAGAGTATCCCCAGCTGAACGAAGGGAAAAAAAATGGAGTTAAGTGAAGACTTGCGAGATAAGAGGGTGCAGTTTTGGGGTTTTTTGAACAGAGGGTACAAATCTTGTATTCACTCTTTTTGGACCGGGTCCAATGAAAAGATCGCAAAGAGAGGAGTGTGTCTAGATTTTTTTTTTTTTCTTAGGGCTTCGAGTGCAGGGTTTTTTATGCGTTGAAGCCAGTGGATGAAAGAGCTGGTAGACCCCGAAAAGAGAAATTTAGTAGTCCCTGAGAGAATAAGAAGGAAAAGCTTGGATGTTGTCTGTAGAAGATCTTTGAAATGCACTCTTACGGCCCTAATTGAAATAGAGAACTGGCGGGTCTGAGCGATAAACTTTTGCATTGAGAATGTGTTGTCGATAAAAACCAAGATATTTTACGAGCTGGACAGAGGGCGCTGTTTTCCAAATTCATTTAAGTTGTTAGATGGAGGAAAGTTTATGTTTTGGCCCCAAAAAGCATGGCTTCAGTTTTATCCCATTAACTGTAGTTGTTCTTAAAAACCTTTTGAAATCTTGGAAAAAGTGGGAAAATTTTTCAGGGGCAACAGGAAAAAAATAGGAGGAAGGGACAACTCAGATAGATATTTAAAAGGGGGGTTGATAGCGGTTTTTTTATATTTGAAGTGGGTGTGTAGAGAGTGAAGGAAAAAGGGCCCGAAGATCCCCGTGAGATCCCCTCGAGTTTGGAAGGCATGATTGCTTTTGTTCACAAATTATGGTTTGGAAGCGGTTTGTGAGGTTGAAATGAATATAGACGGGTGGGGCTTTTTCGTAGAACGGTTGGTTGAGTAAGGTTTCATACCGGAATTTCCATTTTCTCCCCCTTTGGCCCTTTCATCCTTCCATGTTCCGTTCTTTTTCCATTTTCTCATGTTTTTAAAAAAGTCAAACATTCATTTCATTCCCGATTTCCCCAAAAACTGCCCAAAACATTGACCCGGGGGGACGTGATATTTCCCTCCCCGTTCCAAATCCCCCCCTCCCCCCCCCAAAAAAAAAAAAAACAACAAAAAACCCCTCAATAAAGAAGCCCCCCTTCTTCGGGAAACTGTAAATATAAGCGTTTTTGGAAAAATCGGTGTGATTTATGTATTTTTCGAAGATTAAAATTTGTCTGGGATAATATGGCTTTTATGATCTGCTCGTGTTTCTGATCCCTGTTTCCCTTACTGTTCCCCCCACCTCTTACCCCCGTGAAAACCCTTACCCCCTGGGCATTAAAATATTTTTCAAAAAAAAAGGGGCGCGCGCGCGCGGTGTGTTTGTTGTTTTGTTGTTGCTGCTTTGACTTTAGTTGTTCCCAAAGTGATTGTGTGCAGGGGGGGGGGGGGAAATTTAAATTGATGGAGTTTTGCAGTGAAAGGGTATTATTTCCTTTAAAAATTAAATACAAGAAAAGGCCCAAACAAAAATAAAAACAATTAAATCAAAGGAAATGTAAAATTTGCTTATATATAACTATAAAAATGTATTGTGTGGTGACGCTGCGAGTGTGTGTGTGCGCGCCGGTGCGTGCATGCTTGTGGGGGTGCGCGCGCGTTGCGTGCATGCTTGTTTCGGGGTGCGGCTGTGTGGGGGTGGTGTGTAGTGTATGGTGGGTGGTTTGTGTGTGTGTTGGGGGGGGGGGGACTTTGGGATATGATAAAAAAGAAATAGTTTAAAACCCAAAAGGGAATGAGGTGAATTGTGGAACATAACAACCCCAGCAAAAGCAGAAAATAAAAGATCGATATTTAAGTAACCTAACGAATGTAAATGCAAAAAATAATATCATTAACAAAAACGAAACTGAACTAAAAAACCAGAGGAGTTTAAATTTTTTTTAAAAAAAAGGGGGGGGGGGGTTTTTGTCTGTTTTAATATAAAAAAACCAACCAACAAAAACAACAACAAAAAAACCACGCGCCACCTACTGCAAGGGGGAAAAATCAGGGGGATGTTTCAAGGCAAACCCCAATTTTTTAAACTCTAAATTGCTGAAAAATTTGTCCCCTGGAGTTGTCGTGGGGGGAGGTAAACATTGTTTCAACAACTGACATTCAAAAAGAATATGAATGTTTGATATTGTTCCGCCACGTACACAATATCTATTTTTCACAAAATCTGCCCGGAATGATTTAACTTAAGTCTATTGATAAGACAAATAATTGGCCAGTGTAGAGATTTATCAAATCCTAACGCGAAGAAAGAATATGATGGCCCTCATAAATGGTGGACGAACTACATAATTATGTGATATCCAGTATCTTCCTGTTTTTTTCTACCACTTTTCC
>CM054158.1:31158991-31192176 GCA_028751875.1 Rapana venosa
TCAAAGAGATCGGTACAAAAGCGAACTGAGCCCTACCGTCCATTTCCAAAATATCTAACGACATGACACAATGTCTTGCATTGAGCGACAAATCCGGGACGGAGAGATACCTAACTTGCCGCCGGCGACAATGCAGGCAGGTAACAATTTGGGTATAACACTGCATTCCTGTCAGTTGGGTAGTCGGTCAGTCATTATCTGCGCGTCACTGCGTATAGCAGGGTTACTTAATAACTATGGTCTTATGCTTTTTTTCCCTTTTCCTTTTCTTTTTTCGGTAGGGGATGGGGTGGGGTAGGGGCATCTCAGCTTTCTGTTGACCTAGAAAGCCATGAATACCACTCTAAGCCTGACGTACGTATGTACGTACGCGCACACGAGTGCGCGCGCGCGTGTTTGTATGTGTGTGTGCGTGTTTGTTATTTCTTGTTGTAGTGTTTAGGTTTCTGCTTATATAATACACAGTCTTGTCTCTTTCTGACTTGTTCTGAGAGAGAGAGAGAGAGAGAGAGGAGAGAGAGAGAGAGAGAGAGAGAGAGAGAGAGAACACTCTCACTCACGCAGTCAAAATATCAGTTAATCAGGCAACTAAAACCTTCTTTAGCACCTGATTTATGAGCTTTTTTATTTAAAAAAAATTATTGTCCTTGCTTTAAAGGAGGGAGTGGGGGGAAGGGGGGCATGCGCGTACATAGCCATACATATACATACAAAAGTACAAGACACAAGATCACTAATGCGTGTGTATTGGTACACACATGCGCGTGCACGTACACACGCACACACTCACAGAGGTGCATACACACACAGAGGTGCACGCACCCCCCATCCCCACCCCGCGCGCGCTTTGTATGTATGTTTATAACGAGAGAGAGAGAGAGAGAGAGAGAGAGAAAGCTGTGAGTGTGCTCGCGTGCGCAGTGTGTGTGTGTGTGTGTGTGTGCGCGCGGCGCGCGCGCCCATGCGTGTAAAAACATTGGGTATTTTTTGGGTGTGCTTTTTTTTTTAGAATGTATACAGACTTTTTATTTTATTTTCTATTTTCCTTTCTTCTTTCTTTCTTTTTCTGTTTCTTTTTTTAAGTTCCCACTTCGTTACGAAGGCGGGGAGGTCAGGGATAAGGCAGCCGCACCGAAGTACAAGACAGGTGAACCACGATGTAGCTCACGACATACCTGAAAAAATTGCGTGTGCACAAGAAAGACACTGAGCACCACATACATACAAGAAGAACTAGCATGGATTATGCACGGAGTATATCACGTAATTATTCGAATCAGACAATACCACCCCCCCCCCCCTCAAATTCAAACCACCTGTTGAACGTAACCAAGACATGTGAGGCATAATGAGCAATTGAAGCACCAATAATATACAACCGCTAATGAACCTGGTGACAAAGGTGTCACCACAATGAATTAGAAATCCCTGACAACGAAAGAAACCCCCAGCTACATGGGCGGTTCCCCAAAGCAGATCTATTTAGTGAACCTCAACCAACTTCTACACTTCAAGTACTACAAAAACTTCTGGAACACACACTTCCCCAAATACTGACATGTTATCAAAAAGAATGAGAGCAACATCCTCACAAGTAAAAACACAGCATACCAGACTTTTATTCATTAGAATTCAAGAAACAGAAAAACACAGGCTTACACTGCTAGGTATCGGAAACGGCAAGATGAAACAAGTGCTCCCAGAACCTTTCCGTATCACCTCCAACAAATGACTGAAACAATCTGCCCCAACATTTTCCCTACCAGGAATGGCTTCTATGTAATAGGCAAATGGCTGCAGCTGCAAGTGGCCCACCTTGCCAGCCGTCCACTGATGACTTGGCTCTTTCCCGATACTGAAGAGGACATGGTCCAGTTTTGACAATGAATTCCTGGCCATACAATGTAAGGATCGAAATTTGTGCAACCTCCACCCAACCCCAGGGTTTTTCCTGACACTCTTACTCAATGGTGAGTAGTCCTCTCTCCTGGGGTGTTCTTGCTTGCACAAACAACAGGCTGGATCCCCATCCCCTGGACCTGAGTAGCAAACGCTCCCAAGGGAACATCAGATCGCGTCATCCCCGGATAAAGGCTTTAGTTAAATCGGGGAACAGCACACTGCTACTGCTCCATATGGCCTTCAGCTGTGAAAATGCACTTTTCACAGATTCACCCCATGAGATCCTGTAGGCGCACCCCCCTTTTTTCTATCTGTGAGAGCAATGTAATCTTTGCAAACTGAGCACAAAGCAATGGTAATAGCCCGCTAGACCCCAGAAACCCTCTCATTCGTTCTTTGGACTCAGGATGAATGACATCACGGATCTTCTCCATCTAGCACGTCAGGTGCCAGATCTTGCTATGCCAACTTGATGACCCAAGTAGATCCAGCACTGACAACCCAAGAACAACATATCATTGGCTGACATTAATGACACTCTCTCATCCTTTTGAAACTCCTCCATAGAATGTGAAGATCAGCTTCGCTCTCGGTTGCAACCAGAATGTCATTTAAGAAGTGATCCACATCAGAAACCCCAAAGCCAGCAAAACTTCCTCATCATCTTTTCAATGTAGCCCCTGCAGTTTTAAGTCTAAATGCATGAACAACAAACCGTTGGAAGTGAATTGTGGTGTTGAAAATGCTATCTCTGTCGATCGGACTCAGCAACCTAAATCGCCAATAGCCCTTGGACAAATCCAGTTTGGAGAAAAAATGCTTCCCTGCGTACTTTGCATAGAGGAGTTTCAATGTCAGCAAGGGCTCAGAATAAAAAATCACACTTTAATTGAATCTGCGTAAAGTTCCCACGACAAAAGCAAGGTTTTCCCATCCTTCTTCTTGACCAAACTATTGGAGAAAGTGTAGGATAAAGATGGTTTGATTTTCCCTCTGTTCATCTCATATCTGTCCCTGCCTTTAAAAGCCAAAATTCCATCACCCTGCTGAAATGTACAACCTGTGGTGTGTGTGTGGTGTGTGTGTGTGTTGTGCATAGTGTGAACATCCTACACAAGTCCTTCGATGAGACTATAAACCCGAGGCCCCGTGTGCGAACGCATGCAGAACATCTTGCGCACACGTTAAATCCTGTTCCGCTGTTTCGAAAGAGAGGCCATTGTGTGCGGAGGGAACAGATGACAAAATTTAAAATACCGCATACACACCAAAAAGTTAAAAACAAAAAAAATCATCTGAGCGCTTTTGATTTATTGCATTACGAGATCAGGCTATATAAATTCCATAATTATTATTATTATTTGAATTTGTTAGAATGTTTTTAATCATTGTTGGTTGCGTGTGGGGCGGATTGGAATGGAAGCGCTCTGATTGTAATTGCAAGATATAGCGTCTATAATTCCATATATTATTATTATATACTCTCAATCATAGCATGGACTAAACTCTCATGAATGGCCTCCTGGGTGGGAGTATGGAAGTGGATACAACCTTGTCCACATAGACAGTCTGTGATTAAGAAATTGGAACATGTCCTCCCAGCTTGGTGCAGCTTGGCAAATCCGTGAGCACATCACCCCAGCCTATATTTACTCCTAGTTAGTGGGTAAAATCCCGGAGAACAGCACTTAAGCTTGGGCTCTTCACATCGACGATAGCATCACCTGGCCCTTCGGCTACTCTAACGGGACTACAGGTAATGTACTGAATCACCATTCTGCGACCCTTCCACTGTTCATCATCCTCTGAGACTGCCTGCCAATGCTAATGAGGCCTCAGGCACCTTTGATGAACCTGTTCAAAAGCATGACAGGCCCACTAGAGCTTTTCCTTAAATTAATTTTCAGCTGGTAAGGAATGCTGTTAATCTCTTCAGCAAGGACCTAAAAACCCTAAGCAACTAAATACTGATTAGATTTGACCACTTGTGTTTGATAAGTTGCTGGAGAAAAATAGTCAGCTCTTGTCTTGTGCGATAATGAAAATTGATGGCCTTGGGACCAAGAACAGTGTGGATTTGTAATAAAAACCAATCACCACCATCGACATCTGATCAGATACAACCTAGAGATGACCTGTTCACAACACCATCATATAACAAACATGACATTGATTGCTTCTTTGATTTGAAAAGACAGAAACACCACTTGGCATTCCATTTGACCTGCATGATGTAGTTTTCAGGTCGCACTGCCTTTGGTTGTGAAAATTTCCTAGCACAGAGGCATTTCAGGTAATGGGTTGGGTTTCATGGTCTGATATATTTAAGCAGGAATGGGGGATTTGCAGAGGAGCAATCCTCTTCCCTGCCAGCTTCCAGTAAAGATAACTACATCTTTCATTTCGTCCACCAGGGTATGAGAATGCTCCCCTTTTAGTTGGAAACATCTGTTTACTCAACGGCAGTACTATTGGTAGAGTTCAGGCAAAGCTATCAGCCTTTATGTCAAAAAGGTGCAGGAATGGCTTAGGGCCATGGCTTCCAAATTTTCCACCATACTTTCCCGATCCCGTCATTCAGCTGGGAAAAATTCACATGGGTATTGTTTTCAACCAGAGGTCTACATTTCAAAAGCCATACCAGCATCCTGAAAATGTTGTTGTCAGAAAGCTATGTCTCTCGGCGTGATCACCCATTCAGACTGGAAACTGATCAGAAGACTGCTACATCTGAACAGGTGTCTCGTGCAACCTCCTTACGTTGGACTATGGCTGCCATTTTTGGATCAAGATGCATTCATACCTGAAATAATCTTTGTTAAATCGGTTTGGGAGCACTGAAACTGCACTTGCTTATATAGTCTCTCACAGAAAGTTGTAAACCCTCTCAGGAAAATAAACGCTGTCTGAAACTGACTCGGAACTATTACTTAAAAATTGTATTTGGAGTACAACACCCTGGGTTATGACTGAGTTCTTAACCTCTGGTTCCGGCCATAGTTAGAATCTCCTTCTCCATCCCTCCTCTGTGAACAAGGAAACGTCAGCAGAGCTGGTTTTAAACCCTGATTATAAATCCTTATTATAGTTGCCACAGTTTAAGCTGAGATTTGAAAAACTGACAAGGTGACAGCCCCGACATAGCCTCTGTGGTTGGTGGGGCTATAAATAAGAAGATCTGATTTGATTCCTTCTCTGGGGATTTGGATCCTTCCTGATCTTCAAGAGGCTGGGCAGTCTATGTGGATGGTGGAAATCCTCAGTTGTTCGGTTTCATCTTGTGGCTCATTAGAAGGAAGTCATCAGTTTGACGGTTTTACAAGGTCTTTCTCAGGACACTCTGTCAGTCATCTATCCTACACAAGTGTTTCACTGAAGGATCCAAGTCTGAGGAAGGGGTGGCTTGTGCCACCTATCATTATTGTCTACCACCCATGGATTGGTGGCTTTTTCCAGCATAGCCTTCAACTGCTTGATGTACAACCGCTGAAACTTAATAATTAATAATGAATAATAAATAAAAAATGGAATTTTATAGAGCGCATATCTTGCAATACAAATCAAGCGCTTCATTCAATCCTCTCCTACACAATGCAACCAACAATATTAACATATACCTAAACAAATGCAAATTTACATCACACACACAAACCACACACACAACACACACTCAAGCACACGCACCCACACACACACACACACACACACACACCCACACACACACACACACACAACACTACACACACACACACACACACACACACCACTCACACACACACACATACACGGTATGCACACCCCCCCTCTTGTTCTGTTACCTAAAAACTGATTCAGCAATTTCTTGGTCTGACAGATGCACTCTAAACTCCGGAGGCAATACTTGTGTGAAACATAAATCATCCAAGCGTCAAAGTTCTACCATCCTCTTATGGTTTCCATGGTGTGAACAAGGAACGCCAGTAGAGGTGGTAGATTAAACCCATTTTAATATGTATGTAATTGCACAGTTTTTAATCTGAAAATGAAGATATACAGTGGACAGACACCACTAAAACCTCTGCCGTCCGCGGCGCAAAAACAAGATTGTATTGATTGAATTGGTGTCTAACGATCTGTATACATCCTAGACAGAAGGGTGTGACATTATTCTGGTAGTATCCTTGGGAATATGTCATTCAGCATCGAAGCATGACCAACTCGCCACGAGTGGCCACGAAGGAAATCGCTATATGTAAGTAACTACAGACTGAGAAAAATATGAAATATAAAAGTGAACATGATGCTCAGTCCGTCTGGCAAGAGGAGATGGTAGCACCTCAGAAATACAATAAACTTTTTCCAGATTTGCCCTAACCTGAGAAAGCCTCCCTTTTTGTCCAAAAACAAAAGGGAAAGAATTGTGCTCACCAGATACACAGGGCCACTTTCACGTTGCTCACGTTCATCTGCCAAAAGTGAGGCGTGGACTTATGATTCGCATCAATGATCTGCTTTTTTTTTTTTTAAATACCCACGTTCAGTCACGAGATTCTCTGCGTGCATATCGGGCTGCTCTCGCCCGGGAGAGCGCGTCGCCATAAGAGCACGCGCCCATTTTTTTGTCTGTAACTGTAAATTTGTTTCCCTATCAAGTGGGCTTTTTTATCAAATTTTTGCCAGGGACAACTCTCTGTAGCCGGATTTCCTTTTTCGTGCGCTGAAAATTTGTGTAACACACGGGACCTCGGTTTATCGTCTCATCCGAAAGACCGAGACCACCACTCATGGTCTAATGGATGGGGGAAAAGTTTCGGGCCCAAACGGGAGTGTTGAGATGTCCAGGATATAGGACACAAACATATGACTTCAGACTTCCTAAAGTTCCTGTTTTATGACGTTCCACCAGATAACATTTTCACCTTCCTGAGAGAATCTGGCATTTTCCTTGATATGAGTGAAGACGTCATAGATGATTGCTATGAACAAGGCTGGTTTTAAGGAACCTGGTTTTGGCGTTATCTCATTTTATGTCTCGTTTATGTGGTTTTCCCACAATGCAGTGCCCGTCCTGGGTTGACCTTATGGTTGACCAGGGCATTGATACAAGGAACGTTAGTAGAGTTATCTTAAACCCTGTTTTGATCTATGGTTATTGTCGTAAAGGGGACAGATTAATGAGATAAAAACACCCCCCGGGGTCTGACAGTTTTTAATCAATGAGATTTAGAAATGTTACGAGGTAGACAGCCCCAAAATGGTCTCTTGGGGCTATCAACAAAGATTGGGCTTGGCTGGGCTGAATGTTTGGCTAGTTCTGAACGTCCGTAGATTAACATTTCTTAGGAGTTGATTATTAGAGACTGCATCCACTCTTGAGCCAAATTGTAGTGTCCCAGGTGTTGCCAATATCTTTGCAGTCTCTTCTATGCCATGCTTGAGTATATACACAGGAATGTTGTTCACTTCTGGTGACTTACCCGTTTTTAACCAGCGTACTGCTTCTTCTCTTCTTCTCTCTGCCCTGTAGTGGGTTTGATTCTTTTGTTGATGTTTTTTTCTTCCAGCATGGTGCCGTGTAGCTGTATCTGGTGGTTGTAGAACACTTGACAGTATTTTGTCCATCTGCTGAAAACTTCAGTGCTATCATTGGGCAGTGTACCTGGGTGTTTTTGTTCAGTCTTGGTGATGTCCAAGATATTGGAATGCTTGCTTCTGCTTTCGTCTGTCGATGATAAAAAAATACAGCTTCAATGATTTTGCAACGTGTTTCCAAAATGCAAAACCTTTTTTGCTTCCCCTCCTGTTTTGCTCGATTTTGTTTATCTTATGGTAGCTGTTTTCCGCTTCATCTCAAAGGGGAATGGGGGGCATACACAAAGCTACAAGTTAGTAGAACCTAATGTACCGAAATTGTTTATGAAAATGATTGGAAATTGGTCAATACAAGAAAAAGCAAAATGATACACTCAAACTACGAAATGGCCCAGGCCAAAAGCTCTGTAATTTATTGATGTCAGCAAAGGCCTACACTGATAGCCAAATCCTACACTAAAATGTTAATGTTTTTGTAAAAAAAAAAAAATGATGTGCTGAGATTTCCTTCCAGCCATGACAAGCTCTTAACATACCACTCTGCACTCTCCTTTAAAGGAGAAATCCTCTGAAGTCGAGTATGGCCTGCCTATATAGCGAGGTACTTAAAAAGAGTCGTCGTACACGCAAACTTCTCATCCGGTGTACTTTCTATATCACAGGGATTCCCTGGTGGGATGAGTGAGAGTGCTTGTTCTGGGTGACTCCCAGGGTGTAAAGCTTGGGAACGCACAACAACAGCACCAACAAATTGCGAAAAACACTTAAAATTGTTGATTTTAGTCTTTTCAATGTCAGATAGACATATACAATCCAAGTCATTTAGAATGGATTCGTATCGTGTTGTCAAATGCAAAGTTAGTCTAAAGTTACAAGGATCACTGTAACATTTTGGTAGATCGATATCTGTGTGAGATTACTTATCGCCTAACTTAGGCATACCAAAAATGTAAAATAACTCCCTTTTCCTTATCCCATTAAAGCAATTAAAATTGTGTTATGGACAGCACTGTCAGAAACATCCGACTTATCTCAATGCAATTTTTACATACCCATTCACATCTATCTCAATATGTAGTTTTATCATATACAATGTTTTAAACATCCCAGCATCCCCATGGACACAAAGGCAAAACTGATTAACACCATCTTCCTGCAAACGCTCACGTACCAGTGTCAGACATGGCCCCTCACAAAGGCCCTCAGACGTAAACTAGTCACATGTGAAATGAAATGCTTAAGAAGAGCAGTTCAACAAGACCACGAAGAGAGACAAAATCAGAAACGAAGTCATCAAGACATGTAGGTGCAACAGCAGTCCTACAACACATCGACCACAGAGGATCAAGTGGTTCGGACACCTGACACGGATGCCTCACAGCCAGCCAGCTCTTCGGGCCACAACACCTCACTTCAGGATGGAGAAAGCCAAAGACGACCAGAAGAAAATGGAATGATTCCGTGGCCGACACCCTAAAAGCCCACGGCATGTCCCTCCTCCAGGCTACACGCCTCGCTGCCGACAGACAGCTATATCTCCCCGCGACACCTCCGAGTATAAGCGGAAGACAAAAGTAAAGTAAAGTAAGTAATGTTTTAAAGACCTGTATCACTGGTTTCTATGTGGTCGTTCCAATCCTGCCGCCCCTAATCTATCATTCCTTTGTTTAAAGAAAGGTACGAGATTTGCATTATTTTCCCAAGCAAGCAAAAGCACAAAAGCATTTAAGCATTGTTGGGTGTATGCCACCAAGCCCTTTTTTGTTTTTATACGGTTTTGTCTAGATGTATAACATAACAATTATAGGATTTGTGCAGTCCTATTTTTAATCTCCCTTACATCAAAACAGTATTCAACACATCCACCCAAAAGTTTTCAACCCAGGTGAGGAATTTCTTATCTCACTTTAAAACATTTCCCCTTTAGGACCATAACCCACTTTAACGACACAACACCTGTGCTTCTCGAGCTGTTAATGATTGTACAGAGATACTGAAAATAATACCGTTTTCTACTGTTACTGGAGAGATATCCTGGCAACAGTTTTCTACTGCTACTGGAGAGATATACTGGCAACAGTTTTCTACTGCTACTCGGGAGATATCCTGGCAACAGCTTTCTACTGCTACTGGAGGGATACACTGGCAACAGTTTTCTACTGTTACTGGAGAGATATCCTGGCAACAGTTTTCTACTGTTACTGGAAAGATACACTGGAAAATATTTTCCACTGTTACTGAAGAGATACAATAGCAACAGTTCTCTACTGTTACTGGAGATATACCATGGCAACAGTTCTCTACTGTTACTGGAGAGATATACTGGAAACAGTTTTCTACTGTTGCTGAAGAGAATATCCTAGGCAACAGTTTTCTACTGTATACTGGAGAGATATCCAGGAACAGTTTTCTAACGGTGACTGGAGGGATTCCTAGCAACAGTATCTCTACTGCCCCTACTGGAGAGATAACACTGGCAACAGTTTCTCTACTGTACTGGGAGATACCATGACAACATTCCTACAGTTACTGGAGAGATATCCTGGCAAAAGTTCGCTACTGAAAATGGAGAGAATACACTGGCATACACTTTCTGAGATGGATATCATGGCAACAATTTTCCTACTGTGACTGGCGAATATCCTGACACATTCTCTACTGTTACATGAGAATTTATTGGGGTAACAGTTTTTTTTTTCACTGTTGCTGGAGAGATATCCTAGCAACAGTTTTCTAAGTCTACTGAGAGATAATCCTGCAACAGTTTTCAACGCTACTGAGAAGATATCATGCAACAGTTTTTCTACTGTTACTGAGAGATACCTGCAACAGTTCTCTACTGTTACTGGAGAGATATCCTAGCAACAGTTTTTCTTACTGGTACTGAGAGATACCGGCAACAGTTTTCTACTGGTACGGAGAGATCTCCTACACAGTATTTCTACTGGTACTGGAGAGATATCCTTACACATTTTCCTACTGCTATTGGAGAGATATCCTGCAACAGTTGTTCTACTGCTACAGGACAGATACACTGGCAACAGTGTTCTTTCCTACTGTTACTGGAGAGATATCCTAGAAAATGTTTACTATTATTACTGGAGAGATACACTGGCAACAGTACTCTACTGTTACTGGAGAGATATCATGGGAACAGTTTTCTACTGCTACTGGAGAGATATCCTGGCAACAGTTTTCTACTGCTACTGGAGAGATATACTGGCAACAGTTTTCTACTGTTACTGGAGAGATACACTGGCAACAGTTTTCTACTGTTACTGGAGAGATACACTGGCAGCAGTTTTCTGCTGCTACTGGAGAGATATCCTGGCAACAGTTTTCTACTGTTACTGGACAGATACCATGGCAACAGTGGTCTACTGTTACGGGAGAGATATATTGGAAAGTGTTTTTTACTGTTACTGGAGTGATACCCTGGCAACAGTTTTCTACTGCTGCTGGAGAGATATCCTAACAACAGTTTTCTACTGTTACTGGAGAGATCCTGGCAACAGTGTTCTACTGTTACTGGAGAGATACACTGGCAACAGTTTTCTACTGTTACTGGAGAGATACACTGGCAACAGTTTTCTACTGTTACTGGAGAGATACTATGGCAACAGTTCTCTACTGTTACTGGAAAGATATACTGGAAACAGTTTTCTACTGTTACTGGAGAGATATCCTGGGAACAGTTTGCTACTGTTCCTGGAGAGATACACTGGCAATAGTTTTTTTACTGTTGCTGGAGAGATATCCTTGCAACAGTTTTCTAACTGTTACTGAAAGATACAATGGCAGCAGTTTACATACGGTATGCTCTACTTGAGAGATATCCTGGGAACAGTTTTTTATTTTAGACTGTGTTACTGGAAATACACTGCAACATTTTTTTTTTACTGTTACTGGAGAGATATACTGGCACCAGTCTCTACTTTACTGAGAGATATACGGCAACAGAATTTTACTGTTACTGTAGAGAATCCTGGTAAACAGTTTCTACCCTACTGCTACTGGAGAGATAGCACACATACACAAGGAATAATGGTGTGCATAAAGAGTGGAACTTGTAAAAACCTGGCAGGTAGCATCCCTCGGGATGGACGGGAGCACCGGTCCTTTCACTTGACCCTCAACTCTCACTTCTGGGTTCGGGCCCGTAACCCACCACACCCCGGTTAACCCTTCGCAATACTGGCGGGCAAAACGTTGTGAGGGGCTGGTGATTTCATACTCACCAGTAGGAGTCAGTGGAGAGGAAGAAGGCGCCACCAGCTTCCACAAAGCCCCACGCAAGGACATTATAGAAAAACCAAACAAAAAACATCCGATCGGTCGAGGCCCGGATCATCAACGACCGCCGCTACCCACTGCAAGCCCTCCAGGGTGGGAGATGATAAGTGCCTACGAGTAGAACCAACTCTAAAGCTTCCAAATAAAGGATAACCATCGGAACATGGAATGATGAGGACTCTATACCAAACAGGAAAGAGTAACCGAACACACACAAGAACTAAAAAGATATAAATGGGACATCCTAGGGCTTGCGGAAGTCAGATGGACTGGCTTCGGAGAAACAACAGCAAGAACGCCACAAGAATGGTACAGTGGGAGAAGAGAAACTACATCACCATGGAGTAGGCTTCATTGTCAGGAAAGAGATTGTTCAATCATCGTCAGCTGCACACAAGTAGCCAGACAGACTCATCGCAAATCAAGTTCTTCTGCAAAACCCCAGAAGCTCACCAGCATCCAAGGTATGGCTCCAACATCTGACTACGATTGATGGGCCAGATAGAAGAATTCTATGAACAAACTTGAAAACGACATCTCCAAAACGTCAAAAAAGACATTCTTATTGTGGTAGGCGACTGGAATGCTAAGGTGGACCTGATGCCTTATGACACCTGGTCAGGACCCACAGGACGCTTAGGCCTAGTAAGAAACAAATGAAAGAGACATGCGGCTGACTGGAATTCGCAAGAAGCACAAAACTAACTCGGCAAACACACCCATCCACACAAGCCATCTAGAACATCAACTTGGCACTCACCAACCAAATGATCTGATTCACAATCAAATGACTACATTCTTCACCCCAAAGATTCAAATCCAGCATAAACAAGGCAAAACAACAACTAAAGCTAGAACGACTTCCCAGGAGCTGACATTGGCAGGGACCGACGACATGTACTTTCCTGGGAAAATCTGAATACCATTTCCCTTTTTGTTAATTCTACGCTCATTATCGTTAATAAAAAGTAGATAAAACAATGTGGGGCTTAACGCTTCAGCTTCTTTTAGACTTTCCGAAATATTCAAATAATCCATATCCTTGCGCGTACACATGCCAAGACTGATTATGAATACTCCTTAGTGCCATATATAATTTACCTCGTTATATTCCATTTTTACGCAGAAACAGCCATAACATATCGATTTAACCAGAATCGAACGGCCTTTCGAAAATCGACAAATGCTACAATAGTTGTTTTTTATTTGATTGCAAGTATTTTTCAACAATAGAGGAGAGGGTGAATATAATTATGAATCAGTAAACTATCATTTACTCGAAAACCTGCTTGTTTCTTCAAATTTTTTCTACTCTTCAGCCCATCTAGTTAACCTTTTATTCAAATTAAGTATATATCTCCCCTGACAATGCTGGTGAGGGCTAACTCCACGATAATGTCTGTTAAGTGCTGTCACTTTTTTTTTGTAAATATTGAATAATTATAGACTTGGCCCACTCCAAAGGAAAGCACCTCTTCAAAAACATCGTTGAAAGAGTTGAGTTGGAAGGAAATAACAATTGAGCTAAGCTTTTTTTTGGGGGTGTTGGTTATTAGCATTTTTCGCCGATTACTTTTTGTCTGGACAGCACTTTTTTCCTGTTTTTAAATGTTGGATAAACCCGCAAGAACTCCTTTTTCTGTGATAGGATCATGAAACAATGGTTAAAAACATCATCTTCTTCTGGTTACATCTGTATCCACCTGTGTAAAACCTGTAAAGAATGTCATACTATTCTTGAATAACATGTTATTATATACAAGAGCCTTTCGTTCACAGACCTTATTATAGCCAAAAATGTATTTGGCGTCGTAAAGAGTTTTCAGTTTTATCTAATATTCTTTTGCGCTGTATGTAGTAACTCCCCCCTACTGAAGAGAGAGAGAGAGAGAGAGCGAGAGAGAGAGAGAGAGAGGAGAGAGAGAGAGAGAGAGGGAGTGGGGAGAGAGTAGAGAGATAGAGAAGGGGGGGGGGGGGAGAAAGAAAGAAGGGGAGATAGGGAGAGAGAGGAAATACGAATACAAATGTTTGTGTTAGAGGGTATGGATAAGCACAAAAGCACCTTTTCAACCATTCCCCCTCTTGCCCCCTAAATACCACCCCACCCTCCACCCCCAATTAGACCCCCCCTAAAATTTATAATCAAGACAAAGATGATGATGAGCAATTAGTCCATTGAGACAAAGAAAGAAATTCACCCGCACTCCTCCACTTTCCCCCCTTCCCTGTCATTCATCCAACGTTCAAGTTTTCCCTTACCTGCAAACCCAACTATCCTCCCTCCCGCCCTGTGCCAAATTTTTTTCCCTGAGAGAGAAGAGAGGGGGGGGGGGGGAACAGACAGACAGAATACAGACAGACTGACAGACGACAGATAAGCAGACGACAACAAACATAGATTTACAGATTCAGAAGAAAGAAAACAGATTAAAATCATTTAGTGCGTGTGTCACACATCTATTGAGAAATAAATAAGTTTTGAAGAGTCAGACAAGTATTTAGTTCTTCAAACCTGGCTGTCACAACCAGGCTGGGGGGGGAGGGGGGGGGGGGGGGGGGGGGGGGGGGGGGGGGGGGGGGGGGGGGGGGGGGGGGGGGGGGGGGGGGGGTGGGGGTGGTGGGGGGGGGGGGGGGGGGGGGGCTGTAAGCAACCTTTATTTGGGCCCCGTGACTGGCACTGACCACAACAGCACGCTTTGCCCTCTGCCTCACCTGGCCTCCTTCCTTTCTCCACTTTCTTTCCCACCATACCACTTCATCCCCGATTCCTCTGGAATTTTGTAACTTTTTTTTTCTAGTTTTCCTCATTTGTCAGCAACCGCACACATTCATTTATTCCTGTTATAGGTCGGTGTTGGTTGTTGTTGTTTTACATATGTTCCTAATGACTTAAAAACAAAACCTACAACATTTTTAATTGGGTTTGCAAAAAGCTCGCCCACTCTCATTAAAACCAAAAAACCAAACAAGATTAGTCCTCTCCCCCCCCCTCTCACCTCCCCGCCCCCGAAATATATTTATTTCGCAAACACACTTGATGCGGTCCATGTAAAAACAATCCGTGTCGTGATTAAATGTTTCATCTTATTTTTTTAACCACATACCACAGCATTTGAAGACAAGTGTTTGCGGTATTTCGGATCATTTGATTGGATTGTTTATCTATGGCACCTCGGTTTCTCTTGCCAGCGGGTTGAATTGTTCTAAATGTGTATCTAACATTTTATATTGCTTCATGCTCCGTGTTCTTACACTGCAGCTGGTTTAGTTACCCAACCAATTCTTCTGACTTCTCAATGGGTCCTGTCCATACTCCTGGTCCCTGTTTAACCCAAAGAAATTAATCACGCGAAGGTTTGAAACGTGACCATAACAGCAGACTTTGAAAAAAGGTATCCAAGCAATGAGATGAGATGCTTTGCAAACTTCTGGTATCTCTTACAAGCGTCACATAACTAACGAGGAAGAATTGAAAACAGCCATGATGTTGGGGTGAAAGCTGGTTGCAAAATCTGCTGTGGTGCTACAACGGTCTTCTAACTATGGGGAATGAAGGTTAAGGTGAATGTTATTACCTCAGTTATTGATCAAACTTAGGTATGAAGAGCTCCTGACTAGTGAAAAAACGGAAAAACTAAAGTGGTACGGACATGTCACAGATCATCTGACGTCATACAGGGAACAGTTACAAGAGGGAAACGAAGAACAGACGAGAAAAAAAACCGATGGAAGACACAACAAGATTGACTGGCCTAATGAAGTAGTACTACAATAGCAGAAAAACCCGCAAGAAGTAGGAACTGGTGCAAAACTTCAGTGTGCTAAACAACCGTCTTCTAAACTATGAGAATAAGGTTAAGTCGTGAATGTTATACCCATTTTACTGATCAAAGACTTAGGTACACTTTAGTGATCGTAGTGCTACAGTTATAGACCCAAGACTTTTTGTATACTTAAGTGATGCCCATTGCCCCAGTTTATTGACCAAAGCAAAGACTTGTTTACTTTACCTTAGTGATGTCATTGCTACAGTATTGATCAAAGCCAATGGAGGACGTATCAGGGCCTCAACCAAGAGATAGATAAAAAGTGTCCCTCCTGATAACCAGGACTGCCGTGGAGGGAGGTCGTGCACTGCACTGGCAATTGGACTGGTCCGTGTCTCAGCGTCGTGCGTGCAACTCCCCAAAACAAGCGATGACAGTTTTTCACCAGATTACGCGCCAGTACACTGGCTAAATTGGCTCATATCCTAACACATGTTCTCCTGGAAGACGTTTTCCGAGTCTGAACATTATTATATACTATGAAAATGAAATGATACTTAGTTTGGTTTTCTTCGTGCAATTTTGGAATATGTAAGATGATAAAAACTGGGCTTTTTACTTCCGAATACGTTTTACAGCCTTGAACAAGACACAGGGGAAAAGTTTTGAACAGTTTTCACAGCAAACAGCTATCTTGTCTGAAGACCATTTTGATCTCTTTCCTTTCGAAATCATTCAGCCTTGTGTGCAGTAAAAAGCCAATCCCAGATGATCTTTAGTTCTCACTTGCTTCATGGAACACTCACTATTGTAGGCCTTTTTGCTGCAAATTGTACTTCCTTATCACAGCAACAGTTTGTTCACCTACCCCCTATCCCCCATAGATCTTGGTGGGGTCACTTGGTTACTGCCACCTAATGGAGATGAAAAAACATCATCAAATCTCTCTCAGATCACCACTCAAACCAACCCTTATCAACCAGCTGTCACGACAAGCACAGTGGTCATTTTCAGACTACGCACAGGGCACAACATGCTGAATAAACCACCTCCACAAAATTGAAAATTACACCATCTGCTATGTGCCCCCCTGTGGAGAAAGAACAGGATACGGCCCACATCCTGACAAGACTGCAGAACCCTCCCGACGCAAGGCTTGGAAGTGTGCCTGAGGCCCACGCCTCTGGAGCAGAAACTGTACGGCACGGTGGATGACCTGCAGCAACTGCTGATTCCTCAGAAAAGATCGGTCTCACAACATACCCTGCAACGCAAAGAAGAAGAAGACTTTGGTTACAGCTGAAATATTCAGGTAATGCATGAGAAATTTGCTTATAACTGTTTATATAATTTTGGAACTAGCCTCAAGCTACATGTTTTTTTTATTTTTGTTCTTGCTCCTCTTTAGTTTGTGTCATGGTTTGATCTTTTCTAAAGTAACGAGTAGTGACTACGTCCATTGTCAGATCCCTTTCATTTTCTTCCCTGTTGTTGTGCAAGGCTGGCAGGGGAGTGTGCATGCTGGGCAAATCCGCTATAAGCTGCTTGAGTGCGGTGACAGCATTGTCATATGTTTTAGGGAGCAGCTCTGCTAGAGATGTCCATCATTAGGGGGTCAGCTTGCACTGTAGATGCTTGTGTGACCACGACAGCATGTCATTAGGGGGCAGCTCTGCTATAAGAATGCATGTGTACCACGACAGCAGGCATTAAGGGCAGCTTGCTATAAATGCTGCTTGTGTGACCATGACAGCATGTCATTAGGGGGAAGCTCTGCTGTAAGCTTGTGTCACTATGAGCGCCCAACAGTCAACGCTGGAACGCAACCACGAAACCTCGTCAGCCAAAGACTGACACTCCTCCTGACTTCAAGTCAAGACCCATCCTATTTAAGGCAATACCACTACTCAGCTGATCAACCAAAGCCTCACTCACGACCAGAAACTTCATGAGAAGCTAACCTGCATACGAAAATTGCAGAGAAAAGGGAATGTGCTTGCAACCACGATGTAGCTCACGACATACCTGAAAAAATTGCGTGTGCACAAGAAAGACACTGAGCACCACATACATACAAGAAGAACTAGCATGGATTATGCACGGAGTATATCACGTAATTATTCGAATCAGACAATACCACCCCCCCCCCCCTCAAATTCAAACCACCTGTTGAACGTAACCAAGACATGTGAGGCATAATGAGCAATTGAAGCACCAATAATATACAACCGCTAATGAACCTGGTGACAAAGGTGTCACCACAATGAATTAGAAATCCCTGACAACGAAAGAAACCCCCAGCTACATGGGCGGTTCCCCAAAGCAGATCTATTTAGTGAACCTCAACCAACTTCTACACTTCAAGTACTACAAAAACTTCTGGAACACACACTTCCCCAAATACTGACATGTTATCAAAAAGAATGAGAGCAACATCCTCACAAGTAAAAACACAGCATACCAGACTTTTATTCATTAGAATTCAAGAAACAGAAAAACACAGGCTTACACTGCTAGGTATCGGAAACGGCAAGATGAAACAAGTGCTCCCAGAACCTTTCCGTATCACCTCCAACAAATGACTGAAACAATCTGCCCCAACATTTTCCCTACCAGGAATGGCTTCTATGTAATAGGCAAATGGCTGCAGCTGCAAGTGGCCCACCTTGCCAGCCGTCCACTGATGACTTGGCTCTTTCCCGATACTGAAGAGGACATGGTCCAGTTTTGACAATGAATTCCTGGCCATACAATGTAAGGATCGAAATTTGTGCAACCTCCACCCAACCCCAGGGTTTTTCCTGACACTCTTACTCAATGGTGAGTAGTCCTCTCTCCTGGGGTGTTCTTGCTTGCACAAACAACAGGCTGGATCCCCATCCCCTGGACCTGAGTAGCAAACGCTCCCAAGGGAACATCAGATCGCGTCATCCCCGGATAAAGGCTTTAGTTAAATCGGGGAACAGCACACTGCTACTGCTCCATATGGCCTTCAGCTGTGAAAATGCACTTTTCACAGATTCACCCCATGAGATCCTGTAGGCGCACCCCCCTTTTTTCTATCTGTGAGAGCAATGTAATCTTTGCAAACTGAGCACAAAGCAATGGTAATAGCCCGCTAGACCCCAGAAACCCTCTCATTCGTTCTTTGGACTCAGGATGAATGACATCACGGATCTTCTCCATCTAGCACGTCAGGTGCCAGATCTTGCTATGCCAACTTGATGACCCAAGTAGATCCAGCACTGACAACCCAAGAACAACATATCATTGGCTGACATTAATGACACTCTCTCATCCTTTTGAAACTCCTCCATAGAATGTGAAGATCAGCTTCGCTCTCGGTTGCAACCAGAATGTCATTTAAGAAGTGATCCACATCAGAAACCCCAAAGCCAGCAAAACTTCCTCATCATCTTTTCAATGTAGCCCCTGCAGTTTTAAGTCTAAATGCATGAACAACAAACCGTTGGAAGTGAATTGTGGTGTTGAAAATGCTATCTCTGTCGATCGGACTCAGCAACCTAAATCGCCAATAGCCCTTGGACAAATCCAGTTTGGAGAAAAAATGCTTCCCTGCGTACTTTGCATAGAGGAGTTTCAATGTCAGCAAGGGCTCAGAATAAAAAATCACACTTTAATTGAATCTGCGTAAAGTTCCCACGACAAAAGCAAGGTTTTCCCATCCTTCTTCTTGACCAAACTATTGGAGAAAGTGTAGGATAAAGATGGTTTGATTTTCCCTCTGTTCATCTCATATCTGTCCCTGCCTTTAAAAGCCAAAATTCCATCACCCTGCTGAAATGTACAACCTGTGGTGTGTGTGTGGTGTGTGTGTGTGTTGTGCATAGTGTGAACATCCTACACAAGTCCTTCGATGAGACTATAAACCCGAGGCCCCGTGTGCGAACGCATGCAGAACATCTTGCGCACACGTTAAATCCTGTTCCGCTGTTTCGAAAGAGAGGCCATTGTGTGCGGAGGGAACAGATGACAAAATTTAAAATACCGCATACACACCAAAAAGTTAAAAACAAAAAAAATCATCTGAGCGCTTTTGATTTATTGCATTACGAGATCAGGCTATATAAATTCCATAATTATTATTATTATTTGAATTTGTTAGAATGTTTTTAATCATTGTTGGTTGCGTGTGGGGCGGATTGGAATGGAAGCGCTCTGATTGTAATTGCAAGATATAGCGTCTATAATTCCATATATTATTATTATATACTCTCAATCATAGCATGGACTAAACTCTCATGAATGGCCTCCTGGGTGGGAGTATGGAAGTGGATACAACCTTGTCCACATAGACAGTCTGTGATTAAGAAATTGGAACATGTCCTCCCAGCTTGGTGCAGCTTGGCAAATCCGTGAGCACATCACCCCAGCCTATATTTACTCCTAGTTAGTGGGTAAAATCCCGGAGAACAGCACTTAAGCTTGGGCTCTTCACATCGACGATAGCATCACCTGGCCCTTCGGCTACTCTAACGGGACTACAGGTAATGTACTGAATCACCATTCTGCGACCCTTCCACTGTTCATCATCCTCTGAGACTGCCTGCCAATGCTAATGAGGCCTCAGGCACCTTTGATGAACCTGTTCAAAAGCATGACAGGCCCACTAGAGCTTTTCCTTAAATTAATTTTCAGCTGGTAAGGAATGCTGTTAATCTCTTCAGCAAGGACCTAAAAACCCTAAGCAACTAAATACTGATTAGATTTGACCACTTGTGTTTGATAAGTTGCTGGAGAAAAATAGTCAGCTCTTGTCTTGTGCGATAATGAAAATTGATGGCCTTGGGACCAAGAACAGTGTGGATTTGTAATAAAAACCAATCACCACCATCGACATCTGATCAGATACAACCTAGAGATGACCTGTTCACAACACCATCATATAACAAACATGACATTGATTGCTTCTTTGATTTGAAAAGACAGAAACACCACTTGGCATTCCATTTGACCTGCATGATGTAGTTTTCAGGTCGCACTGCCTTTGGTTGTGAAAATTTCCTAGCACAGAGGCATTTCAGGTAATGGGTTGGGTTTCATGGTCTGATATATTTAAGCAGGAATGGGGGATTTGCAGAGGAGCAATCCTCTTCCCTGCCAGCTTCCAGTAAAGATAACTACATCTTTCATTTCGTCCACCAGGGTATGAGAATGCTCCCCTTTTAGTTGGAAACATCTGTTTACTCAACGGCAGTACTATTGGTAGAGTTCAGGCAAAGCTATCAGCCTTTATGTCAAAAAGGTGCAGGAATGGCTTAGGGCCATGGCTTCCAAATTTTCCACCATACTTTCCCGATCCCGTCATTCAGCTGGGAAAAATTCACATGGGTATTGTTTTCAACCAGAGGTCTACATTTCAAAAGCCATACCAGCATCCTGAAAATGTTGTTGTCAGAAAGCTATGTCTCTCGGCGTGATCACCCATTCAGACTGGAAACTGATCAGAAGACTGCTACATCTGAACAGGTGTCTCGTGCAACCTCCTTACGTTGGACTATGGCTGCCATTTTTGGATCAAGATGCATTCATACCTGAAATAATCTTTGTTAAATCGGTTTGGGAGCACTGAAACTGCACTTGCTTATATAGTCTCTCACAGAAAGTTGTAAACCCTCTCAGGAAAATAAACGCTGTCTGAAACTGACTCGGAACTATTACTTAAAAATTGTATTTGGAGTACAACACCCTGGGTTATGACTGAGTTCTTAACCTCTGGTTCCGGCCATAGTTAGAATCTCCTTCTCCATCCCTCCTCTGTGAACAAGGAAACGTCAGCAGAGCTGGTTTTAAACCCTGATTATAAATCCTTATTATAGTTGCCACAGTTTAAGCTGAGATTTAAAAACTGACAAGGTGACAGCCCCGACATAGCCTCTGTGGTTGGTGGGGCTATAAATAAGAAGATCTGATTTGATTCCTTCTCTGGGGATTTGGATCCTTCCTGATCTTCAAGAGGCTGGGCAGTCTATGTGGATGGTGGAAATCCTCAGTTGTTCGGTTTCATCTTGTGGCTCATTAGAAGGAAGTCATCAGTTTGACGGTTTTACAAGGTCTTTCTCAGGACACTCTGTCAGTCATCTATCCTACAAAAGTGTTTCACTTGAAGGATCCAAGCTGAGGAAGGGGGGCTTGTGCCACCTATCATTATTGTCTACCACCCATGGATTGGTGGCTTTTTCCAGCATAGCCTTCAACTGCTTGATGTACAACCGCTGAAACTTAATAATTAATAATGAATAATAAATAAAAAATGGAATTTTATAGAGCGCATATCTTGCAATACAAATCAAGCGCTTCATTCAATCCTCTCCTACACAATGCAACCAACAATATTAACATATACCTAAACAAATGCAAATTTACATCACACACACAAACCACACACACAACACACACTCAAGCACACGCACCCACACACACACACACACACACACACACCCACACACACACACACACACAACACTACACACACACACACACACACACACACCACTCACACACACACACATACACGGTATGCACACCCCCCCTCTTGTTCTGTTACCTAAAAACTGATTCAGCAATTTCTTGGTCTGACAGATGCACTCTAAACTCCGGAGGCAATACTTGTGTGAAACATAAATCATCCAAGCGTCAAAGTTCTACCATCCTCTTATGGTTTCCATGGTGTGAACAAGGAACGCCAGTAGAGGTGGTAGATTAAACCCATTTTAATATGTATGTAATTGCACAGTTTTTAATCTGAAAATGAAGATATACAGTGGACAGACACCACTAAAACCTCTGCCGTCCGCGGCGCAAAAACAAGATTGTATTGATTGAATTGGTGTCTAACGATCTGTATACATCCTAGACAGAAGGGTGTGACATTATTCTGGTAGTATCCTTGGGAATATGTCATTCAGCATCGAAGCATGACCAACTCGCCACGAGTGGCCACGAAGGAAATCGCTATATGTAAGTAACTACAGACTGAGAAAAATATGAAATATAAAAGTGAACATGATGCTCAGTCCGTCTGGCAAGAGGAGATGGTAGCACCTCAGAAATACAATAAACTTTTTCCAGATTTGCCCTAACCTGAGAAAGCCTCCCTTTTTGTCCAAAAACAAAAGGGAAAGAATTGTGCTCACCAGATACACAGGGCCACTTTCACGTTGCTCACGTTCATCTGCTCAAAAGTGAGGGCGTGACTTATGATGAGCATCAAGGATCTGCTTTTTTTTTTTTTTTAAATACCACTTTCAGTCACGAGATTTCTCTGCGTGAATATCGGGCTGCTCTCCCCGGGGAGAGCGCGTCGCCATAAGAGCAGCGCGCCCATTTTTTTGTCTGTAACTGTAAATTTGTTTCCCTATCAAGTGGGCTTTTTTATCAAATTTTTGCCAGGGACAACTCTCTGTAGCCGGATTTCCTTTTTCGTGCGCTGAAAATTTGTGTAACACACGGGACCTCGTTTTATCGCTCATCCGAAGACCGAGACCCACCACTCCCTGTCTAATGATGGGGAAAAGTTTCGGCCCCAAACGGGAGTGTTGAGATGTCCCAGGATATAGGACACAAACATATGACTTCAGACTTCCTAAAGTTCCTGTTTTATGACGTTCCACCAGATAACATTTTCACCTTCCTGAGAGAATCTGGCATTTTCCTTGATATGAGTGAAGACGTCATAGATGATTGCTATGAACAAGGCTGGTTTTAAGGAACCTGGTTTTGGCGTTATCTCATTTTATGTCTCGTTTATGTGGTTTTCCCACAATGCAGTGCCCGTCCTGGGTTGACCTTATGGTTGACAGGGCATTGATACAAGGACTTTAGTAGAGTTATCATAACCCTTTTTGATCTATGGATATTGTCGTAAAGGGGACAGATTAATGAGATAAAAACACCCCCCGGGGTCTGACAGTTTTTAATCAATGAGATTTAGAAATGTTACGAGGTAGACAGCCCCAAAATGGTCTCTTGGGGCTATCAACAAAGATTGGGCTTGGCTGGGCTGAATGTTTGGCTAGTTCTGAACGTCCGTAGATTAACATTTCTTAGGAGTTGATTATAGAGAACTCGCACCATCTTGAGCCAAATTGTAGTGTCCCAGGTGTTGCCAATATCTTTGCAGTCTCTTCTATGCCATGCTTGAGTATATACACAGGAATGTTGTTCACTTCTGGTGACTTACCCGTTTTTAACCAGCGTACTGCTTCTTCTCTTCTTCTCTCTGCCCTGTAGTGGGTTTGATTCTTTTGTTGATGTTTTTTTCTTCCAGCATGGTGCCGTGTAGCTGTATCTGGTGGTTGTAGAACACTTGACAGTATTTTGTCCATCTGCTGAAAACTTCAGTGCTATCATTGGGCAGTGTACCTGGGTGTTTTTGTTCAGTCTTGGTGAGTGTTCCAAGATATTGGAATGCTTGCTTCTGCTTTCGTCTGTCGATGATAAAAAAATACAGCTTCAATGATTTTGCAACGTGTTTCCAAAATGCAAAACCTTTTTTGCTTCCCCTCCTGTTTGCTCGATTTTGTTTATCTTATGGTAGCTGTTTTCCGCTTCATCTCAAAGGGGAATGGGGGGCATACACAAAGCTACAAGTTAGTAGAACCTAATGTACCGAAATTGTTTATGAAAATGATTGGAAATTGGTCAATACAAGAAAAAGCAAAATGATACACTCAAACTACGAAATGGCCCAGGCCAAAAGCTCTGTAATTTATTGATGTCAGCAAAGGCCTACACTGATAGCCAAATCCTACACTAAAATGTTAATGTTTTTGTAAAAAAAAAAAAATGATGTGCTGAGATTTCCTTCCAGCCATGACAAGCTCTTAACATACCACTCTGCACTCTCCTTTAAAGGAGAAATCCTCTGAAGTCGAGTATGGCCTGCCTATATAGCGAGGTACTTAAAAAGAGTCGTCGTACACGCAAACTTCTCATCCGGTGTACTTTCTATATCACAGGGATTCCCTGGTGGGATGAGTGAGAGTGCTTGTTCTGGGTGACTCCCAGGGTGTAAAGCTTGGGAACGCACAACAACAGCACCAACAAATTGCGAAAAACACTTAAAATTGTTGATTTTAGTCTTTTCAATGTCAGATAGACATATACAATCCAAGTCATTTAGAATGGATTCGTATCGTGTTGTCAAATGCAAAGTTAGTCTAAAGTTACAAGGATCACTGTAACATTTTGGTAGATCGATATCTGTGTGAGATTACTTATCGCCTAACTTAGGCATACCAAAAATGTAAAATAACTCCCTTTTCCTTATCCCATTAAAGCAATTAAAATTGTGTTATGGACAGCACTGTCAGAAACATCCGACTTATCTCAATGCAATTTTTACATACCCATTCACATCTATCTCAATATGTAGTTTTATCATATACAATGTTTTAAACATCCCAGCATCCCCATGGACACAAAGGCAAAACTGATTAACACCATCTTCCTGCAAACGCTCACGTACCAGTGTCAGACATGGCCCCTCACAAAGGCCCTCAGACGTAAACTAGTCACATGTGAAATGAAATGCTTAAGAAGAGCAGTCAACAAGACCCGAAGAGACAAAATCAGAAACGAAGTCATCAAGACATGTAGGTGCAACAGCAGTCCTACAACACATCGACCACAGAGGATCAAGTGGTTCGGACACCTGACACGGATGCCTCACAGCCAGCCAGCTCTTCGGGCCACAACACCTCACTTCAGGATGGAGAAAGCCAAAGACGACCAGAAGAAAATGGAATGATTCCGTGGCCGACACCCTAAAAGCCCACGGCATGTCCCTCCTCCAGGCTACACGCCTCGCTGCCGACAGACAGCTATATCTCCCCGCGACACCTCCGAGTATAAGCGGAAGACAAAAGTAAAGTAAAGTAAGTAATGTTTTAAAGACCTGTATCACTGGTTTCTATGTGGTCGTTCCAATCCTGCCGCCCCTAATCTATCATTCCTTTGTTTAAAGAAAGGTACGAGATTTGCATTATTTTCCCAAGCAAGCAAAAGCACAAAAGCATTTAAGCATTGTTGGGTGTATGCCACCAAGCCCTTTTTTGTTTTTATACGGTTTTGTCTAGATGTATAACATAACAATTATAGGATTTGTGCAGTCCTATTTTTAATCTCCCTTACATCAAAACAGTATTCAACACATCCACCCAAAAGTTTTCAACCCAGGTGAGGAATTTCTTATCTCACTTTAAAACATTTCCCCTTTAGGACCATAACCCACTTTAACGACACAACACCTGTGCTTCTCTAGCTGTTAATGATTTACAGAGATACTGAAAATAACCGTTTTCTACTGTTACTGGAGAGATATCCTGGCAACAGTTTTCTACTGCTACTGGAGAGATATACTGGCAACAGTTTTCTACTGCTACTCGGGAGATATCCTGGCAACAGCTTTCTACTGCTACTGGAGGGATACACTGGCAACAGTTTTCTACTGTTACTGGAGAGATATCCTGGCAACAGTTTTCTACTGTTACTGGAAAGATACACTGGAAAATATTTTCCACTGTTACTGAAGAGATACAATAGCAACAGTTCTCTACTGTTACTGGAGATATACCATGGCAACAGTTCTCTACTGTTACTGGAGAGATATACTGGAAACAGTTTTCTACTGTTGCTGAAGAGATATCCTGGCAACAGTTTTCTACTGTATACTGGAGAGATATCCAGGAACAGTTTTCTAACGGTGACTGGAGGGATTCCTAGCAACAGTATCTCTACTGCCCCTACTGGAGAGATAACACTGGCAACAGTTTCTC
Source organism: Rapana venosa (assembly GCA_028751875.1). Classification (NCBI taxonomy): domain Eukaryota; kingdom Metazoa; phylum Mollusca; class Gastropoda; order Neogastropoda; family Muricidae; genus Rapana; species Rapana venosa. The sequence continues at coordinate 31,185,324 of CM054158.1, forward strand.
TACTGTACTGGGAGATACCATGACAACATTCCTACAGTTACTGGAGAGATATCCTGGCAAAAGTTCGCTACTGAAAATGGAGAGAATACACTGGCATACACTTTCTGAGATGGATATCATGGCAACAATTTTCCTACTGTGACTGGCGAATATCCTGACACATTCTCTACTGTTACATGAGAATTTATTGGGGTAACAGTTTTTTTTTTCACTGTTGCTGGAGAGATATCCTAGCAACAGTTTTCTAAGTCTACTGAGAGATAATCCTGCAACAGTTTTCAACGCTACTGAGAAGATATCATGCAACAGTTTTTCTACTGTTACTGAGAGATACCTGCAACAGTTCTCTACTGTTACTGGAGAGATATCCTAGCAACAGTTTTTCTTACTGGTACTGAGAGATACCGGCAACAGTTTTCTACTGGTACGGAGAGATCTCCTACACAGTATTTCTACTGGTACTGGAGAGATATCCTTACACATTTTCCTACTGCTATTGGAGAGATATCCTGCAACAGTTGTTCTACTGCTACAGGACAGATACACTGGCAACAGTGTTCTACTGTTACTGGAGAGATATCCTAGAAAATGTTTACTATTATTACTGGAGAGATACACTGGCAACAGTACTCTACTGTTACTGGAGAGATATCATGGGAACAGTTTTCTACTGCTACTGGAGAGATATCCTGGCAACAGTTTTCTACTGCTACTGGAGAGATATACTGGCAACAGTTTTCTACTGTTACTGGAGAGATACACTGGCAACAGTTTTCTACTGTTACTGGAGAGATACACTGGCAGCAGTTTTCTGCTGCTACTGGAGAGATATCCTGGCAACAGTTTTCTACTGTTACTGGACAGATACCATGGCAACAGTGGTCTACTGTTACGGGAGAGATATATTGGAAAGTGTTTTTTACTGTTACTGGAGTGATACCCTGGCAACAGTTTTCTACTGCTGCTGGAGAGATATCCTAACAACAGTTTTCTACTGTTACTGGAGAGATCCTGGCAACAGTGTTCTACTGTTACTGGAGAGATACACTGGCAACAGTTTTCTACTGTTACTGGAGAGATACACTGGCAACAGTTTTCTACTGTTACTGGAGAGATACTATGGCAACAGTTCTCTACTGTTACTGGAAAGATATACTGGAAACAGTTTTCTACTGTTACTGGAGAGATATCCTGGGAACAGTTTGCTACTGTTCCTGGAGAGATACACTGGCAATAGTTTTTTTACTGTTGCTGGAGAGATATCCTTGCAACAGTTTTCTAACTGTTACTGAAAGATACAATGGCAGCAGTTTACATACGGTATGCTCTACTTGAGAGATATCCTGGGAACAGTTTTTTATTTTAGACTGTGTTACTGGAAATACACTGCAACATTTTTTTTTTACTGTTACTGGAGAGATATACTGGCACCAGTCTCTACTTTACTGAGAGATATACGGCAACAGAATTTTACTGTTACTGTAGAGAATCCTGGTAAACAGTTTCTACCCTACTGCTACTGGAGAGATAGCACACATACACAAGGAATAATGGTGTGCATAAAGAGTGGAACTTGTAAAAACCTGGCAGGTAGCATCCCTCGGGATGGACGGGAGCACCGGTCCTTTCACTTGACCCTCAACTCTCACTTCTGGGTTCGGGCCCGTAACCCACCACACCCCGGTTAACCCTTCGCAATACTGGCGGGCAAAACGTTGTGAGGGGCTGGTGATTTCATACTCACCAGTAGGAGTCAGTGGAGAGGAAGAAGGCGCCACCAGCTTCCACAAAGCCCCACGCAAGGACATTATAGAAAAACCAAACAAAAAACATCCGATCGGTCGGGGCCCGGATCAAAAACGACCGCGTACCACTGCAAGCCTCCAGGGGGGAGTGAAAAGTCGTACGGGAGAGAACCAACTCAAAATTCCAAAATAAAGGAGAAACCCATGGAACAGGAATTGGGACTCTTACCAAACAAAGAGTACAGGAACTCACCTGAACTAAAAAGAATAAATGGGACATCCTAGGGCTTGCAATAGAGGGACTGGTTCGGAGAAACAACCCAAGAGGGGCCACAAGATAGGTACGTGGAGAAAAAAAATCATAAACTGAGTGGGCTTCATTTCAAAAGAGATTTTTCAACAGTCAGGCACCCCGTATCCAGCAACTCACTCAATCAGAGTTTCTGCAAAACCCAAAAATTCACCATCACCCAAGGTAGGGCCAACATCTGATACGATGATCCCCAGATAGAAAAATTTCTATGAAAATTTGAAAACGCTCCCAAAACGCCAAAAAAAGCATTCTTATTGTGGAAGGCGACGGGAATCAAAGGGGGGCCCTGGCCTATGACACCTGGACAGGAACCCAGGCCCTTTTGGACTAGGAGAAAAAAAAGAAGAGGAAAGCGGCTGGGGAAATTCGCAAAGAAGCACAAACTAACTTGGCAAAAAATCCACCCACAAGCCTCTAAAAACATAAACGGGCACCCCCAAATGATGATTCACAATAAAATTTGACTACTTTTCTGTCCCCAAAGTTTCAAACCACAAAACAAGGGCAACACAAAACTTTCCCCAAAGGGGCGACTTGGGGGGCCCAGACTTTGTACTTACCCCATAAAGCTGAAACTGAAAGAAAAACAAAACCAAAAAACCCACGCATAAGGTTGATCGGAAAAAAACCAAAAGACCCAACAGGGGTTGAGATTTCCAAGCCAACATTGGGGAAATTCGCTGCACCCACACCATCGACAATGATGGGACCCACTAGCCAAAACACCAAAAAAATGCTAATGACAGCCAGAAGAAACTTTGGGAAAAGGAACAAAAAAAACAACCCGGGGGACAATGGGCTTGACCTCTGGAAAAAAAGAAGAAGCTTAAGAAACAAAAGTTCAAAGTCAAGAAGCCAACAACAAATCAGGAATGCACAAGAGTGGGGAAAAAAGGGGAAGAACCAAAGAACGTGGATAGAAGAACAATGCCACAAATCAAAAGTTGGAAGGGCCCGGGGGAAACAGAAAAAAGTTAGCACTTGAAATCACAAAGAGAACCACACAGCCTAAAGCCTCTGTTTTTGAAGACAAAAAAGGGAAATCTTTTAAGGGAAAAAGAATGCCATCCCCAACGGGAGGGGAATACATGAGGGATTGTAAAAATACCCACTACGCCCAGATACCACATAGTTTCTAAAAAAACCCGAACACCAAAAAGACCCCCCAATACAAAGGTGTAAAGTAACACAGCTATTAAAACAATTAAAAAAGGGAAAGCCCCCTAAAATTGAAACATCCCAGCGAACTCATAAAAATGGGGGGAATGAAACAAAAAGGAATTCAAAACTTTGTCGAAATTCACACCCCAAAAATGGCCAAAAGAATTGACACAGTCTTTGTACCCCCCTACAAAGAAAGGAACCTCAAAAAATGCCGAATACAGAACTCATTTCATAATCCACCTCAAGATCATCTGGGGGTAGCCCCAAAACAAGAAAACCAAGGGGAAAAACTCCGGCAAAGAACAAGCGGTTTAGCCCAAAAAAACCACACAATGGAACAATTTTAAATCTGAAATTTGATAGAGAAAATCCCCAACCAAAAAGATGTTTCACAATTTCATAGACTTAAAAAAGGGCCCTTTTTGAAGGGTTGGCAGGGGGCCCCGGGAAATTTACTCAGGCACTTCAACTTGACAACTCCCTCTCGAATCAAAAGGCACTGTACAGAACGCAAAAATGCTTTTTTGTGAACAATCAGGGCAGTTTTCAAGCCAGGGTTTGGGGCCGTCAGGCTCCTCTCTCCCCTGTACTTTTAAAACCTTTTCTCGAAAAAAATCTGACAGAGACACGAAAAACCCACCACATTCTACTCCATTGGGGGAAAGCCCCTTTTTGCAACTCGATTTGCAGATACATTGACCCAGGGGGGCAGCAAACAGAACTGCAAAACCTCAAATTCTTCAGTCGAGCGAGGCTATGGCTGAGGCATCAGAAAATCAAAGTAGGGGCACACGATATATTGACAGCAGGAAAATAAAGATGAATAGAAATACGGGGAAAGGTGACCAAATTCAAAACTTGGGCCCCATCCAAACAAAAGATGGCACATCAAACAATGAATAAAAGCTCGCATTGCAAAAAAAAACATGCTCTGAAAACTTGAGAGGACATAAAAAGCAAAAACATCAGCTTCTCCCAAATTCCCCCCAAAATCCCTCTGAATCTATCCCCCTTTTGGCTGTAAACCCAGGGCCCTGTCAGCGAGTTTAGAGGGAACCCAAGCATTCGAGAAAAAGTCCCACAAAAACCCTCCTCAAAAGTCAAAAAAAGAAAACAAACCAAAAAATATGTGAAAAGAAATAAAAAAAGCGTGGGGCCCCAAGACCCTTGCTCTCCCCAAAAAGGGGAAAAAAATGAGGGGTTTGGCAACCAAAGCCCACAGCCCCTTTAGAAAAAACCATCTTGCGGGGAAAGGGTTTTGAAGGCAAGAGAAGAAGAGCCCCCCAAAAAAAAATAGGGGTTGACAACTAAAAGACTGGGGCCGCCCAACCCCCGAACACCTTCTACTAGCCCCCACAGGGTCGGAAACAGGAAAAAAAACCTGTTGCGTCTTTTCTCATGTCCCCCCTGTCCTTTTACATGGGATGAGTGGTGATGATCCGGCAACGTTTTCTACCTTTTACGGAGGGGTGACTGGGGAAACGTTTTTTTATTTTTAAAGATACCTGGCAGATTTTTTTTGACGGAGAGATATCCCGGCAAAATTTTTTACTGCTACTGGGAGTACCTGGGGAAAATTTTTTTTTTATGGAGAAAATTGGCAAAAGTTTTTACTGTTTGGAGGAAAAACTGGCAACGTTTTTTAGTTACTGGGGAATAATGGGAACTCTCTTTTCTGGAAAAATTTTCCCGACAAACAGTTTTTTTTATGCACTGGGGAGATACAAAAACAAAAGTTTTCTATGTACTGTAAAATACCTGGCAACAGTTTCTCTACTGTTTTTCTGGAAGATAATGGCAACAGTTTTTCTTATGTTACGGAGAGTATACTGGCAACAGTTTTCTACGTTTCTGGGAGGTCACTGGCAACGTTTTCACTGCTCTGAGAAATACACTGACAATTTTCTTTTGCTACTGGAAGTATCATGGCAACATTTTTTTTTTGTTTGGAAGATACCATAGCAACATTTTTACTGTTACTGGGAAGTATTTTTGGAAACATTTTTTTACTGTTACGGAGAGAATCCTTGCAACTTTTTTTCTGATACTGGAGAGATTCTAGCAACAGTTTTTATGACTGGGAGAAAAATCCGGCAACATTTTCTACTGCTATGGAAGAATCCCGGCAAAAAAGTTTTCTACTTAACTGGGGAAGATAACTGGGAGCTTTTTGCTCTACTACTGGGAGATATTCTGAACAGTTTTACGTCCCGGGGGAGATATCCCAGCAACAGTTTTTAGCTACGGGAATACCTAGCAACAGTTTCCCACTGTTTCTGGGGAGATACCTGGCAACAGTTTCCCTTGTTAGAAGGGTCAAATGGGAAAATTTTCTAGCTACTGGGGAAATACACTGGCAAAAGTTTTCTTCTGTTCTGGGAGATATCCTGGCACCCGTTTTTTTACTGTACTGGAGAATCGTTGGGAACATTTTTACTCTTTTGGAGGTAAACTGGGGCCCTTTTGTTCTGCTCCCGGAGAGTTTCAAGCCTTTTTTACGTTACTGGGAGATATCCCAGAAAAATTTTCTACTGTTATGGATTCTCCAGTAACGTAAAAATGTTACTGGGATAAACTCTCCAGTAACAGTAGAAAACTGTTTTCTTTGATATTTCCAGGACAAACAAAACGCTGCATTTTCTCTCCAAAACAGAGGGAAAAAATGTTGCCAAGATCTTGGACGTTTTCTACTGTTTTGGGGCGATACCATGGCAAAAGTTCCTACTTTTATGGGGGGATTCCTTTCACAGTTTTTGACTTTTATGGAGAGATATGCTGGCAAAAGTTTCTATGTCTTAGAGATACACTGGAAAAGTTTTCTACCTTTCTGGGGAAAATAACCCGGCAGCAGTTTTCTCTGCTATGGATAAATACCTGGGAACGTTTTCTATGTTACGGGGGAGAATCCTGGCAACGTTTTTTTAAACTATGGAGAGATACATGCAAATTTTCTACGTTTCTGGGGGAAACCCCAAACGTTTTACTGCTAGGGGGATATTCCATGGCAACAGTTTTTACTTATTGAAGATACACTGGAATAGTTTTTACTTTTTTGAGAGATACCCAGGGGAAAATTTCCACTTTCTATGGAGAGATAAAGTGGTACAGTTTTCTACTGCACCGAGAGATACCTGGAAAGTTGTCTAGGTTTCTGGGTTTAAAATGGCAACAGGGTTTCTACTGTTTTTTGGAGAGATATCCCGGCAAAAATTTTTTGTATTACTGGGAAAATCACTGGCAAAAGTATTTCTGTTAATGGAGGGTACCTTTACAACAGTTTTCTACTTTAATTGAGAGATACACTTGCAACAGTTTTTACTGTTTCGGAGAATACATGGCAACAGTTTTCAGCTCGCAAGATTTTCTGGCAAAAGTTTTTATGTTTTCGAAAAATCCATGGGAAAAATTTTTACTGCTATGGGGAGATATCCTGGGAAAAAATTTTTCTGCTACGGGAGATTTCCCGGGAAAATTTTCTTTGCTTTTGGGGGAGATATCATGCAACAAGTTCTACTGCTACTGGGGAGAACACGGCAACAGTTTTTTATGTTTACGGAGAATACCACAGGAACAGTTTTTTATGCTAGGGAAGATACCATGCAACGTTCTCTATGCTATTGGGGGAAAACTC
>CM054158.1:31192676-31347676 GCA_028751875.1 Rapana venosa
AGGTAGAGTCACCCGCAAACAGATTATATGCATCGTATACAGGCAGGTGTCTTTGCGTTTGCGCGCGCACACACACGTTCTCACGCATGCACAAACATGAATGATTGAACAGATAAGATGTGTAAGTTTAAAGTTCCTTCACAACAAAGTAAAAACTAAAGCCGGGGAAAGATGGATGGACGAGTGTTTTTTTCTTGATGAAGAATGCAGTTCATTTTAAGATTCATGAATCGTGACGTTTTTGAATCTATTTTGCCCTCATGTCAAGGTTTACAATGGAAATAACTGGCTCTGACACGGGTCAATATTTAAGGCCTTGTATATACGTGTACTTTTCTGTGACTGTTTTCATGAATGCCTGAGAAAGTGAGGTCATGGACGTTATGCCAAAAATAAAGAAAGAAACATTTCCTGAGCCACTCTTAATTTGGCCCTCGTACACTGGGCCATTCTTCTACCTCTGTGAATGAATGGCTCGCGAAAACCTCAACAATGGTGAGCTTGGAGTTCTTGCTAATGAATGAAAAAGAATAATGACACTGTCTTGTCATTACGGACGAGTACGCAGACAACCTTTTGGTACTTCTGCCATAGGCCTACTTGATGTTCACCAGCTTTTAGCGAATTTGCTTTTTCTAATTAGTGCCTGCCTCCCTCTCTCTCCCCCTCTCTCTCTTCCCTCTGGAGAAGCAGTGTGGCTGACTGCTGTATATGCTATGAAAAAAATATTTTTACGACTGTTATTGTCTGGACAATATTTATCAAGCTTACCAGTTCTCTTTGTAAACCCTGTAGCTAAAATGGGATTATAATAATAACCATATTTTTTCTAGTTAGTATGATCGTTCAAATGCAGTACCAAAAGATAAACGGCAAAGCAATCTTTGTTGAAACAGAATGAGTTGAAGCTGACCTTAATTTATTTTCTTGAATTAAACTGCTTGCCTGCTTCTTGTTACTAAATGCAAAAGATGTAAATATCTGTAGAAGAGTACTTTTCCCTTTCATTGTCATCATGTGACCCACCCGAAAGCCCAATGTTTGCACTTACTATATCATCCACACAACCACGTGAATTCAAACCACAATCATTAGTACCGCGCAACATAAACAAAACAGTTTGTTCAGAACACGAACTTGTGCTTCCAATCGTCCCAGTCTCATTCTCAGTGCAAAATTTAGCTCCCTCGATTCTGTTCCATTCTGTTCCCACCACCGGTGCCACTTTAAAAAAGTTACCACTTCTAAATTGTCTGTCAGAATTCCTGACTTGCTTCCCAACACACCAGGGCAGGCCGTTTTCCTAGGGCACCCCTACGATGCTGTCGCCGTCCTCGCCCAGCACGTACTTCTTCCAGTCGATGAGCAGGTGGTTGTAGATCATGATGGCCCTCTTCTTCTCTTCTTTGGCAGCCCTGAGGTGTGGTACCAGCTTCCTCCTGGTGGCTCTCATCCGCTGAGAGAAGTCTTCTCCAATAAACGTGCCAATTCCTTCCAGCTTCCACCTTGCTTTGAAGATGCTCACTTTGTCTTTATAAAAGGAGCAGCATGCAATTATGGGTGAGTCTTTTTCAGGCTGAGATGGTGCACCCTCTCAAAACAGAAGTCACCAGCCAGTTCCAGCTTATCTGTGATCATGTCTTTCAGTGCGTTTTCACAGTCTTCCGACGATTCTTTCTCATCTCTTGAAATACCATGGATGATAATGTTGTTCCTCTTTGAGCGACACTCTAAGTCATCTGCTTTGGCTTCCAGTTTCTTCACACTTTCTTCCAGCTGTCTGTTTGATTCTCTCAACTCTGCCATTTCTTCTCTAAGAGCACTCAACTCTGCCATTTCTTCTTTAAGCATTTCCACTTCCTCCTTCAGTCCAGAAACAGCGTCCCTAATCTCCTGAAGGTCAGCTTTGAGTTCGTCAAACCTGGCGTTGATGCTGTTCATCCTGTCAGTCATAGTAACCTCTGAACCACTCGCAACTTGATCGCCAGAGTCTGCCACATTTCGTTCCACACTCATCCTCCACAATCCACTGCTGCTGGTCAGTTTAGTGTGCTTGGCTGGCTTAGGAGGGCCTGGGTTCGATTCAACGTCCCCACATTGCATTAAAAGGTTGCTGTAAAAAATGACAGAGAGGGTCAGTCCTACCGTGACACCGTCTAGCTTGTTCTCGCTCTCAATGTCCGACATTGCAGCTCAGCTGTCTTCATGGCTCAACGAAACATGAAGCCGATAAATACGGTACAAAGGAGCCACATTTTGTTCTGAAGTCAAGTGGTAGTGAAGGCATGGTACCTTACACATACTCTAGCCAAGTCACAGCTTCTGCAGGGTACTCTTGCACTAAGAATAGTCCAAACTAGCAGGAGACTGAAAAACACGTCCTATTCATAAAGGTACATGTGTACTCTCCAAGAGAGAGAGAGAGAGAGAGAGAGAGAGAGAGAGAGAGAGAGAGAGAGAGAGAGACAGACAGACAGACAGACAGACAGAGACAGAGAGAGAGGGGGGGGGGGGAGAGAACACGCAGGTCGCGTTAGTAGACATTTCCTCCTGTCTGGCGCAGCAACAACACCATGTCAAGACCAGTCCAGTCTTTGGTTTTCTGCTTCTAGTTCTTTCTTCTTATCTGTCTTCCCCTGCGTCTTCCTCTCACAAGTGTCTCCTGCAAGATAGTCTTGGCAAGAGAGTTATGACGCGTGACATGCCCAAATCACGCCAGCTTCCTCCTCTTTACAGCAGCCAGAAGGGGTCCCTGGGGCCAAGAGTTCATGATCACTTCCCGCCACACTGGTTAGTTCTGTGGTCTCGACAGGAAATGTGTTGAAGCCTTCTGAATTAGTTCGTTTCAAAGACTTGGATTTTCCTTTCCAATTCTGCAGTCCAAGTCCAGCTGTCACACCAGAACAGCAGAATGGAAATGACGAGCATTCTAAACAACTTCAGCTTTGTGTGAAACTGATCTCCTTGCTTTTCCAAATGCTGTTCTTTAAGTTGTTGATTTTCATAATACTAGTTGTAACATCACTGGTACTGTTTACCATGATCCTGCTCTTCTCTGCAGCGCCATACCATAAGCGCTGGCTCGTTTTTCTAATTTGCTTGTTCTTTTGAAGTTCGCTGTAACTCCGTCCTAGAAGATCGTTATCCTCAGCAAACCTCAGGTTTGCAAATGGATCTACCATCAAGAGATACAGTGGTGTGGCATTCACGAGCTCCCTTGGAAGATCCCAAGAAAAAGGATAAATAAGTAGGCAGCCTCGTCAGACTCCTGATGTTCGAAAGAAATCCCCAATTTCGGCTGTTCTTAAGGACTGCACTGATAGCGTGCCTGGAAATGATATGCACTAATCCTTCCGCAATGTTGAAAGTTCTGGGGGTTTGCCATAATCCATCACACCACACTCTATTAAAACGCTTTTTTGAAGGCGATGCAATTGTGGAACAGATCTTATTTGCTGTTGGGAATGTTTCCCAATGATTAACCAGAAGTTAAAAATCTGTTCATTGTACTCCTTCCGGGTATGAAACCACTTTGTTCTTTTGTTAGCACTTCTTCGGCTTGGGTTTTTTTGGGGGTTTTTGTCTATTCAGAAAATTTTGAGCATTGATTTGCTTGGCTGGCTTTTGAGGCTTATTGTTTGGTAGTTCTAACACTGTCCTAGATTACCTTTTCTAGGAGGTGGGATTATTAGAGATTGTATCCACTCTGGAGTCCAAATGTTGGTGTCCTAGATTGTTCGACAAAGTGTTAGCATCTTTACAGTCTCTTCTCCACCGTGTTTAAGTAATTCAACAGGGATATTGTCCAATCTCTTTTAAACAGCGTACTGATTCCTCCACTACTTTTCTAGTGGTAGGTCTGGTTTTCTTCTTGATGTTACTTCTACTATCGTGGTGTCTGGCTGTATCTGGTGGTTGTGCAGCTCTTGGAAGTACTCTGTCCATCTGCTGAGAACTGCAGTTCTGTCAGTAAGCAGTGCACCTGTTTTGTTTTCGATGAATGATAATCTGTCCTGCTCGGTCTTGATGAGCCATTTTGGTTTATTGATAAAGCTCACAAAGACCAAGAAAACATTAACAATGGGCATAAAATAAGCCCAGCAATTTCTTTTTGCATACTTAAGTGTCGGCCATTTATCATTTCCCCCCGACTTCTCTTGCCTGTGCTTGCACTATAAGTGTATGGCAATGTTTGGGTTATTTTCAAGCTAAGGCTGACCACTTGATTTGATACAATCCTTATGACCTTCCTTGCATCCTTTGAATAAGATCCTCGACCGTAAGGCACAAAGGTTCATTAGGCGTTTATTTTCTCCTATTTATATATATTTTTTAGCTACACATAGATTCATTAGACGTTTATTTTCTCCTATTTATATATATATATATTTTGAGCAACACATATTTTAAAGTATCTTTTCTCTTTTTATATCGCCTTTTGATGGCAGCTTAAATAGACCACAAGAATAGAAAATTAATATTCTTGTAAATGCGATTGACACTTCTAATTTCTGAAAAATGCACACACACACACACACACACACACACACACACACACACACACACACACACACACACACACACACACGTATGTGTGTGTAGAGTTAAGGGGAAAATCTGAAATTTTGGAAAAGCGTATATTACAGCGAGATACTTAAATGTACAGCAATAAGATTAATCGCCATAATCTTGCCATGTAAACATCATACACGTGAGTGACCTCCCCCTCCCCCGAAAAAAAAAGAAAAAGAGATTGCCATTTAGAAGATCAATAACAGAGATTCTCTCCGATTACATAATCACTGACGAATTTCAAACCATCCCTTCTAGCAAGTAAAAAAGCTGTAATCAAATCTCATTCCTGCTGAAATTGGTCTCTGCAGAACCAATCTGATCAAAAATTGAAATGTTTAAGTTTGCTCTGAACTCATTTTGTTTTGACTGTACCATTATAAGCAGAGAGAGAGAGAGAGAGAGAGAGAGAGAGAGAGAGAGAGAGAGAGAGAGAGAGAGAGAGAGAGAGAGAGAGAGAGAGACTCAAGACTCAAGACTCAAGAATTTAATTGTATAGGCCATACAACCCGTTACAATTCCATGGGTGATCAGGTGTGAGTGGATGTAACATTGTGTTATAAGCACATTTTGAATGAAACATCAGATAATTCAATGGAAATAATAATGGATTTCAAAACGACATTTGCGGCGACTGTTGGCTAGCAAAATCATGGACTCAATTACAGTTTCACATTTAACTTTTGTTACAAAGTTAGCGAAGAAAACATGCTATACGTTCTGTTTCTACAATACTGTGACAAAAATGAACACAAGTGGTCTTGCTCAGAAGCATTTATAGTTCTGACATCTCCAGTATGAATCTGATCAAAGCGACACAGATAACTTGTGCAGTGTTTGCTTACTGTTTTTGCATTCAGACTGCATCATCAGTACTTTCAACAACATCAGACATACAAGGCTTAAGCATTCAGATGCCATCTGTGAAATCACTGTTGTAATAAAAGTGGACTGTCCTTGGATTTAGATGTATACACATCATAAATAATAAATACAACATACACAATACCAAACATTCTTCTATGTAGCAAGGTACAGTACGTTTGTATACATATAACTGGCAGACAATGGGTGTGTTTCTCTAATCAACGCCGCCTTTAGCACACTTATTATGTGAGACTGAACAAAGGGAACAGGAAAATAGAACATAAACTACAACACAGTTTCCAGTAGGAGAGGTAAGTGTAGAGGACCATTTCTATCACTGTCCTCCAGTAGAGCTATTGAGTATATACAGGACAGAACTTGTACACAAAGATAACACGTTTTACCATAACTGTTAAACTGTGATCTTGCCACCATCTAAGTAGAGCAATAGGCAGATCTGTCATGAATTGTATCACTCAGTTCAGGGGTTCATCTAGCTCAGAGAAAAGAACATCCATCAGAATACCACGGCTGTTTGCTTACTGCTTTTTCGTTTTGATTGCATCATTAGTACGTTCAACAATATGAAGCATACATTGAGGTGCCATCTATGTAATCACTGTTGTCATAACAATGGACTGTCTTGGATTTAGATGTAAACAAATCATAGATACATAAGAAAAAGATACCACTTTGTTTCTTAAGGTATGATCATATAGGTGTTGAGATATCTTTCACAAAATCCATACATTCATCTCTTTCAAGAGCTACTGTTCTGCCACTATCCCCACATAGTTTTGAAAATGTGTGTGATGTTGGAAACCAGTGGCTATATGTGTTTGAACAAAAATAGTTCATGAAGTTTTCGGTGAAACAAAATCATACAAAAACACAAAAGGCAGGAATGAACTCCAGAGACTCAAAAGACAGGCATGAATTATCTTCCAGTGTGGAGGACAAGCCTTCCACATTCTAGGCTAGTGTGTGCATTGATGTGGGGGCAAGTTACACTGATCCAGTTTTTCTTGGGGTCATGATCTTGATGTCATTTCTTTTTCTTTAGAACGCTGGGGTTTGGGATGTGCTTCTTGTTTCTCCGATGAGCAGTCGTCCAGTTTGTTGGCAGTTGTGCCTGCCTTCTGCGTGTCTGTCTGTCTGAAGCAGCTTGTTGTGGTGTGTTGTCAATGACAGTCCGTGCGCCACTGCATTGCTCGCCTCCAATGGTCAGTACAGGTGGGCTGTTCAGGTTTCCTTGCGACCGACCTGAGGAATTCCCGGCATGCTTCTCTGTATTTTGCGGTGCAACTGTACCCGGCTCAGTCACATGCGAGTTTCCGTCATCGTTTTTCTTCTTAGAGCTTGCCGGGGAGGGATGGGGGTTACACAGCAATCCCTGGGTGGAGGGGGAGAGGGAGGAAATTGTTCAGGCTGTCATTGGTGTGTCGTCTTTCTGTCTTTGCACAGCATGTTTATCATCAGACGTCATCACATCATTCTCCTGATCTTCTCCAGTATTTGGTGCTGAAGAAAGAGCTGGCCCAGAGCCAGCAGGATCCAGCACAGCAGTACAGGGCGGAGTGTTGAGCTCCTCACACACGGTTTCATGGGGCAGAGGGCTGACCTGTTTTGTTTCCCTTGGCGATGGACTTGGTCTCTGATCACTGGTGGCATCCACCACGTTCCTGCAAGTGGTGGAAAGACAGGGGTCTGGCTCTCCCTCAGTCCTTTCAGAGGTCGTAGGAGTATTTGCCAACACCTCACTGTGAAGACAGGAACCAGAAGTGATGGGTACCGCCGCGAGATGTGGTCCTGGAGTTTCAGGGGAGGTGGATCTTGAAGTCTGGAGATAGTGAGACCTCAAGGCTGTGTCACGTCTTCTGTTGGCTTCTGGCTGCCTCCAGTTACTCCTTTCTCCTCTAAGGGTTGAACAGCGTTCTTCCTCCTTTTGTCTGTCTCTAGGTGAAGCTGACTCTGTCAGGAAGCCATATCCATCTCTCTGGTGTCTTGCGTTTCGTTTCTCTAGACTCCCGTGGGGGTAAGTGTGCTGATCCTTCTGGCGGTTTCTGTTGTACGTAGCAGGTCGTTGATGTCGATCTTCCACCTGCAGGCGGCCTGCTCTGAAGTAGGCAAGTTTGCCCTGCCGACGATGGTGCTCCACTTCCTCCCGTTGGCGTTCAGTAAGATCTGCAGAGATCCTGATGTTACCTCGCCGCAGGAGATCTCTCAAATCCTTGTTGGTCAGGATTTCCATTTTGTCGCCCCATCTGTGCATATGGACAATCAGAGGTCGTGGGGAATCTATGTGTGTTCGGCGAGGTCCTACACAGTAACATCTTTCAATGTCAGATTCGTGCCATGTGCGTGATGATGAGTACTCGTTGAGCAGCTTGAGAACAATCTGGGAACTTTGCCAGGTATTTTCATAATCTTGTTCTCTGACACCAAGAAATTTCAAGGTGCACAGTCGGGAATTCTTCTGCAGCTCCTCCAGTTCCCATTCCAGTCGGTCCATCCGTTCGTGGAAGTAGCTCTGGTTTTGTTTGATATTGTGGAGGTCTTCCCTGTCTCCACGAATGCGTTCCTGAAGAGAACTCAGATCTGAGGCCAAACGATCTAAAGAGTTTTCCAGTTTTGTTAGTTTTTCATCCACTTTGTGGCAAACGTCTTCAGCATGGGTGTGAAGAATATTGTTAAAGTCAGAAAACTTGTTGTCCAACAACATTTGCACTTGTTGTATAAAGTAGGTGAAGTTGTTGCGGTCATTACAGGTTGTTTCGTGAGTGTAATCCCTGGGTCCCGGGTTCAGTTCAATGTCTCCACTCAACAAGAGCAGGAGAAAGAACAGACAGTAAAGTGCAGAGACAGTTACAGCAGTGCACCAGCCTGTTACTTCTGTTGTCACTGAACATGGCTGAACCAGTGGCTCCTTACTATGTTGTTGTTTTTTTCCTCTTGCAGATATTTCCACAGCCAGGCTATAGAACTGCCCAATTTTTTGTCTGTGGGTAACTGCTGTTGTTGGCATCTTGATGGTACCATTAAACAGCAACTGGCAATTATCAATCCTGCTTAATTAACAAAAAACTTCATTAAAAGCAGAGAGCCTGCAGAAAACACGTCTTGCTGCGACTGTGAACACGAGTTCAGCCCAGAGAGAGAGAGAGAGAGAGAGAGGAGAGAGAGGAGAGAGAGAGAGAGAGAGAGAGAGAGAGAGAGAGAGAGAGAGAGAGAGAGAGAGAGAGAGAGAGAATCTTTATCGGTAACAAACTAAGCATACACATATTTTTTCATCCGGCCCTTGCCCTGATTAGGGACTACCAACAAAACAAGGAGAGAAAAAACCCTACTACAACAACAACATGATTTAAAAAAGAGATAAGTGTATATTTAACAATACATAATCCCCAATTGACCTGGACATAAATGTCAAGAGATACATAGATTGGTGGGTTTTTTTAGAAAAGAGATATGCGTTCAATAAACGTACAATTCTCAAATGAATCAAACAACATGAAAACTCATACACTTATTATAAGTAAAATGGATAAAATAAAATAGAGGGGAGACATCAAGAAGCGAGAGAGAGAGGAGAGAGAGAGAGAGAGAGAGAGAGAGAGAGAGAGAGAGAGAGAGAGAGAGAGAGCGCTCAACCCAATCACCACGTTTAATTAACATCGCCCTCCTAACCACACGTATTATATCAGGGATGCCACGTCGATAAAAATAAAAGTTAAGATTTTAATTGTACAACTATATCCTCATGAAAATACCAGAATTAAAACAAAGAATTCCGTCTTGTCTTGCAGCAACGCTCCAGTCTGTCATAAGGGTCACACCCTGACAACTACTGCCTAGTGGAAGAACCACACAAAGATCACCCAAAACGTAAAACCAATAAAAAATAACAGCATTTGTTCCAAAATGATCTTGACCAGACATTCATATCAGACATAAAAAGCCTATTTACCTAAATTATTTTAGAATGATATCTGGTAAAACATCATGGGAAACCATTATTTAGTTACCTGTGAAATGGTTATATCTAATGTCCTCAATATCTCGATTCTTAATGCACACAAAAAACTTACTTTGATATACTTCAAGGAAAGGAAGAGAAGCTTGGCAACTTGTGAAATCCCTCAATAAAAAAATACTTGTTAGGCTTGGAGAGTACCATAAAAACGCACTGATGACCAAATGTCTCAACTAGCATCACAGTCATTATGCGCAATTTCCAATACCTCTGCTCCCCTATATGTGAGAAAGAGTCAAATATAGATGACTTTGAGAGTCACACAGACATCATCAACTATGGCAAAGTTAAAAAATAATCTGGAAATTTCTTTAGTCCAGGAAAAACTGACATCACTGCATGCTCTTGTTCTTTCCATCGCCCTGTATGGGTGCCAGTCCTGAACTTCAGCTGCAGATCTGCATAGAAAATTTCAAACAGTTGAAACGCAAATGCTGTAGGAGAAGCCTTGGTGCCTTCTTCCTGGTCAATGTCAAGACTAAGCAAGTGTGCACTATTTTCAGAGAAACCGCAGGCCACTATGAACACCTTAAGTCAGTCAAGACAAGAAAACTGAAGTGATATTCTCATATCACAGATCCAACACAAGTTTAAGAATACTAGGAAGGCATTTTGCTCGTTTAAGCAAAACTGACATTCCGATACAGACTGCAACGAAACAAAATTGGTTCTTTTCATTCAAATCCCAGGAAGTAAGGAATAACCACCAGGTTATCTTAGAATTAAAAAGGCATTTCTTTTCTGAAACAAAACTGACATTCCGATAATTATGGACAGCGAATAAATAGGATTGATTCTTTTCATCTAAAATGTATTTTGACCTGAAAAATATTCAAGTCATTAAAATGGCAGATCCAAAAGCAGGCAGGTTTCAAATTGAGAAAAATACAATTAGTTCTTTTTAAGCCAAATAGATTTCAAACTGAAAAACTATCTTATGCCAATCATAATACCCGTGTCGTCCACATCTGCGTCCATACAATACATATGATAAAATCGTTTTGTATATCAACGTAAAGCCTTCTAAATGTTTCGTTAAAAAAATGAAGTTTCGGACTCGGCATAGTTAAAAGGCAAAATGTGAATTCTCTTTTATTGTTTGTAAGAAAATCACAATGAAATCAACCGCAACATTTAATTTTGAACCACAGATATTCGACAAAAAGTATGTTCTTTCGAGCCAGAGGGCCCATAAAGCCGGAGCTTATCCCGGTTTCTGTAGCGTTAAGCGAACTGATGGTTTTTCACCACCCCTGTGACAGGACGCTAGTCTGTCGCCAGATACTTCCCCAGCAGAGCTGGTACCCACTTGTACACCTTGGTGGAGTGAGGAAAATAGGAGTAAAGTGTCTTTCCCAAGGACACAACACCGAGCCGAGCGGGGATCGAACCCGCGACCTCTGGTTCACGAGTTGACCGCCTAAACCACTCGACCACGGTGCCTCCATGAGTATTCGACAAAGACAACATAAAATGAATGACGGTAAGACATTATGAGATATTTGAAAATAGGTAATTCATGATCTGATTTGTGTATGGTGATATCTTAGCTAACATTTTAACCCTCTAGCGCCGAAGCCTACAAATATGATAAACCCAATCAGAGCCCTCCTGGTACCCATTTAAGTGGACACTGCCCCTTCCCTCCCAGATAGCCATCTCTAGACAGGCAAAATGTCCAGCTGTGCCCATGGACCCAGTCCTCAACATGGTACCGTTTTTTCTGTACATTTCACTCTCTACAGTGACTGCAAGCAAGAAGCAACCACTTCACGAACCCCAGTGTTTGAGCCTCTGGTATACACATGTGAGTCCTCGTTTTCTTTTATTTGGGTTTATAAAAATCACTAGTATGTGTAGAATAGCAGCATGTATTTATTTCATATGATGCAGTCTAATGTAAGTCAATACAAGGCATTACATTTTAAAAAAAATAATTATTATGACATGAATGGCTTTTGTGGAATCTTCAGGGAAAGATAACTCGTCTAGAATTTATCAGATATGATAAGAACGGTGTTAGTGGTTGCAAAAGCTCTTTTTAAAACATTGTATTAGTTACATTTAATGATTGTTTTGAAGGACTATTTTAATATCAAACTTACTTTATGATATTTCTACATTATTGTTTCCTATGTTTTGGAAAATGTTACTGGTTTCTGTTTAGATGGTGTGTGTGTGTGTGTGTGTGTGTGTGTGTGTGTGTGTGTGTGTGTGTGTGTGTGTGTGTGTGTGGTGTGAGTGTGAGTGTGTGAGTGTGTGTGTGTGTGTGTGTATGTGTGTGTGTGTGTGCATGTGTAGTGTGTAGTGCGTGATTAGTGCGTGTGTGGTGTGTGTGTGTGTGTTTATAACAGTTTGTTATTAATTCTGGATAATACTATGTGTACAATATGAAGAAAAGTAACATAATTCTTGTGACCAGTGTTTTCCTGTTTGTGACTGGTGATGACAGTGATTTTGATCCCTCTGATAGCAGTGAGGATGAGTGGATGCCAGCAGATGATGATCCTGAAGAAAGACAGGATGAGGAAAAGCTCATCAGAGGCAAAACAAAAGTGATGAAGAAGGAAAAACAGTGTCAGGTGCACAAGCAGCAAGATACACCATCAAGTGCATAAATCTATGATGACGTGGAGGATAACACCCTCTGGCAAGTCTACTACAGCAACACTAAGAGAAGATGGCATTCCTTTAGCTCAGCTTCTAGCCAGAGACAGTGTGGGTCTCAGCGCATAGGATCATGTTCTGCTGGCTGAGCTCCTTGGTCAGCATCTTGTTGATGTCACTCCAGAAGAAGTGGAGAAACTTGCTTCAATGTTGACCACAACTCCCAGCTGGATGGATGTGCCATTTGACTATGACATTTGACCCCCCCCCCCCCCCCCCCAAGTGACAAGAAAACACTTAAATAGAAGTGAATGCTCTAAAGTAGGCATTTATACATATTGATCTCAATTAATCCACAAAAAACTGCTATTGCTTAGACAATTTATCATATATGATAAAATCAGTCGGTGTGCCCTCAAAAGCCGCTCTTATCCAATATGATAATTTTTCTAACCACCATTTTTTCTTTTTTTTCAAAACTGACAACAGAAATGTGCTAATTTAGTGTATTCAACATTTTTTTTAACAGGAAATAATTTTCATTAGCCTGGAAGTACATTTAGGCGCTAGAGGGTTAAATTAATTTCTGACTGGATAGTCAATCCACTCGAAGCATTACATACGCACATGTGTGCGTGCATGCTAGACTTGCGTGTCGTGCTTTTATGTTAGGGTGTTTACGGACATGTGTGCGCGCACTTACTGAATGTGTGCCTTGCTGCAGACATGCGTTCGCTCGTGTTGTCAAGACTTCTTTTAGTTGGAAACGCATGACTGTTTAGTAATTTATGGATATGGAAACACTAATGGATCCAGAATTTAATGACTTCTTTTGTCTCTTTTTATGTACGCTGAAAAGAATTTTAATGTCACCCCTCCCCCCTTTTTTCTGTCAAATGACCTTGGTTTCAATGACAAATAGTTTTAGAGCACTCTCTCTCTCTCTCTCTCTCTCTCTCTCTCTCTCTCTCTCTCTCTCTCTCCTCTCTCTCTCTCTCTCTCTTTCAAACATACTTCATGCGCTGTTTCCTTTCCTTGAATGTGTGTGTGTGTGTGTGTGTGTGTGTGTGTGTGTGTGTGTGTGTGTGTGTGTGTGTGTGTGTGTGTGTGTGTGTTCGTTCTTGTATTTAACGTCTGTTCCCTATAAGTGATATTAGACGGGGAAAAAGGATTGATGGCAAAATATATATTATTGGTAAGGAAAGAGAGTCATGAAACAGTTTTGTAATAACCACAAAAATAACGCAAAAACATGCAACTAGAGAAAAACAATTTAAACGAACTTTTAAGAAACGCAAAAACTGGCTATGTACAAGAGTTACATATAAAAGAATATTTTCGGCCGACAGAACTGCAGCTAAATTTTCTTCAGAAGCATTTTTGTCTAGAAAGGTTTTTGGAAAGAAAACACTAAGCTTCTGGCAATGAAGTAAACAGCGCACCAGAGAAAATTGTTCACCACAAATGCACCTAACATTTTTACAAAACTTTGTTTTAAGAGCATTAAATCGTATTATGTACGATACAGTGCTAATCAGTCTCCCATAGAAGATAGAAAAGTGCGATGCTCTTTCTCTTAAAACATAATTTAAAGAAGCTATACTTTTCAGCGATACAAGCCTCACATTAGTAAGATCCTGGAGTCGCTTTGAAGAGGCTTTCTCTAACAAGAGGAAAGATTCCTTAACTGAAGGAGGTACAGAAATTTCAGACGACTGTTCTGAATTTTGTGCACCTTTTTTGCTGCTTTATCGACTTTTTCATTACCAAAGAGACCCAACATGAGAGGGTATCCAGCAAAAACTGACACCTGTACCTTTCATCCTCAGAGAGTGAATCAGATGATTTATATCAATAATCAAATCAGGTCTTGTTTCAATATCAACAGATTTTAAGCTTGTAAAACAGATTTTGAATGTGTGTGTGTGTGTGTGTGTGTGTGTGTGTGTGTGTGTGTGTGTGTGTGTGTGTGTGTGTGTGTGTGTGTGTGTGTGTGTGCGTGCGTGCGTGTGTGCGTGTGTGTTTTACACACATCTATGCTTTATTTGCGCTTTGATTTGTTGCTTTACAAGATTCAGCGCTATATAAATTCCATACATTATTATTATTATTATTTGCTACTGTAAATACAATATATTGTTTATCTATTTATTTAGGTTCTCTAAATGTAAATACGATGGCTGTTAAAAAGTTTACAGCTCAACGTAAGTATTAAACTACGCAGAAAAAATTGAACCACAAAACCACACGACATTCAAATACGGACATACAAGTTTGTAAAGATGATACCGTCATGGCTTTAACGTCATCGCACTGAATGATATCATTTCCAGGGCAGCCGAAGAAAAAAACCATTTTAATTGTTCAGTTCCATGTTGTTATACGCTTCGTGCAAAATAAAAGGTTTAAAATAGAAGAGGCCTACCTGAAGACTTGGCGAAGACAAAGTTAGCATTGTTCTGCAAAGCCCATTGTTAAGAAGTGATTAGTTGAGTTAAAGGGGGGAAGAGATAACTGAAATAATCGCCGCTCAAGGCAGAATGAACACCACCACTGCCAAAGAAACGATTGATCAGACAGAAGTTACCTCTTACCTATCCCGTAGTCTCTTGGGCCGTAGGGGCACTGATGAAGATTTTGTAACCAGCTTCCTCCACTCCCCGTGGTCCTCTGCTTTTTGTAGCAGTTTAATCCACTCAAGGCCAGTCCACTCTATGATGTTGTCTTCCCATCGTTTTCTCTGTCTGCCTCTTCGTATCCCTCCTTGTACTGTTTCCTGTCTTGGCCAGTCCAGATGTTCGTGTGACGTGCCCAAACCACTTTAGTTTGCGTCTTTTCTCTGAGTGAGATACCAAGGAGTTTGTGTGTGTTTGATTCTTATATAAAATAGAAACTCGCTGATAATCTCTTATGGAAGTGTTCGTGCTGTTCTGACGAAAGACCTTGAAATGAGAAAAGCTTCTGCGATATAAGTGGCAAAACTTTTGAACATGACTCAGAAGCACCTTCGAGCATAATATCCTATCTCAATTGATTTGCAGCAGACTAGCCGAATTCCATAGCCAAGTTGTCAGTGTATATAAAACATGGGTGCGTCATTCTATACAGCAGATGAAGCAACTGCTTAAACGCTTTGTTACTCTACTAGCAAAGAAGACAAATCCAAACCTGCCTACAGGCAAAGGAACAGTTACGGTCTTTTGGAATACAGACAGTATTCTGCTTATGACTGGGACATACTATGCTACACCAGCATCGAAATGATAATTATTATTTCCAAATATCGAGGAAAAAGTCATAAAGATGCAGCCCATCACCAAGATAATGCTCTTGCTAAGTTTGCTGTTGCCATGGCTATATTTTGTAGCGTGGCAGTGGACAATACTTTTCTTGCTAACAAGTTTGCTGTTGCCATGGCTATATTTTGTAGCGTGGCAGTGGACAATGCTCCTCTTGCTAACAAGTTTGCTGTTGCCATGGTTATACTTTGCAGCCTGGCTTTGGATTGTTAATAATCCTCCCATTCTTCAGATTTGGTTACTCTGACTTAGCCTATTCCTAAATCTAAAAAAATGATTGGTTGGTCAAAGGTTTGCATCAGGCAATGACATCATAATTACGTGATTTGGATAATGGGAACAGAGACACTGCTAAGCCACTGAAGTACGTGTGTGATCTGTACATTAAAAGATAACTGGTGCGAAAATTCATCTGACCACGCCTTTATAATTTGACTCGGATCAGCAAGAGACCTCGTAGTTTACTCAGTAGCTGCCGTATATCTTTATCTATCTATCTATCTATATCTATCTATATATCTATATAGATATATATATAGATATATATATAGATATATATATATCAGTTTCCTGAAGAATCTGATGGTTATTCTCACAGCTGAAATTTCATTTCGATGGGTTTGTACTTTGTTCCTGTCTCAACGTGTTTTGTTTTGAGGCTCGACGTTCATCCTTCAACCACTTTAAATGAGGGAGTGAAACCAAAGAAAATCGATGCATATGGCAGAAGTATGGGTTTGTCTTTTATTAAATTTTCGCATTGCCTACCTCTTTTTTTTGATACTCTACTTACCTGTGCTTTTATCGTCACTTAACAAAGTTCAGAGAATAACCGGTGAGGGGGGAAGTGACAGAGAGAAAAGACAAGTGGCAGCTTTGTTTCGTCCCATGCGGACTTGTAAAAAATTCAATGAAGCTGATTTCTATATTTTTCCTAGTCTTATCTACATAAGCAAAATTGATTGAAAACGACAAAACCCCACAAAAAGCAAAAACGCAAAATACACATAATAATAATGATAATAAATGAAATTTATATAGCGCTGTATCTTGCACAGACAAATCAAAGCGCTTGCACTCAACTCATTCTTACACAGTCATGCAACCAATAGCAAGTAATAGTTCTAACAAGTCCAAATGCACACACACACACACACACACACACACACACCACACACACACACACACACACACACGTTATATACTTTGGCAGGGTGATGGAAGTTTTGGCTGCTGAAAAGCAGGGACAGCTATAAAATGAAACAGGCGAGGAAATTCTTAGGTTTGAAACAAATATGTCTTGAGGCCAGATTTAAAAGAGTCACAAGAAGGCCTTTGGCAGGCAGCCAGTGGAGAGATCGCAAGAGAGGGGTAATGTGCTCAGATTTTTTTCTTTCTGAGGTGACTTTTTGGTTTCCATCTGTCACTAAGAGTGGCTTGAGAAGACTAATATGAAAATTTCAAGTTGGTGACTGGGATTATAGGACACTGCTGGCGACTGAGCTTTTGTTTTCAATGTTCTGTAGCAGCAGCAGCAGTAGTAGTAGTAGCATCCTCTCTGTCTGCCCCTCTCTCTCTCTCTCTCTCTCTCTCTCTCTCTCTCTCTCTCTCTCTCTCTCTCTCTCTCTCTCTCTCTTCACTCTCTCTCTCCCTCTCTCTGTGACAGCAAAAGATGCATATCCTCTCTACCACAACTTAGTTTTTCCATCCATGCTTGCCAATGCAATGTGGATGATATATTAACAGCATTTAAATATGGGCTGTACAGTGTGTGGAACTCAGAAATAGTGTATATTTCAGTACAACACTTTTCACATAGCAGTCTTTTCTTTCTTTTAAAAAAAAAATATTCAAGTGTGTGTGTTTGTGTGTGTGTGTGTGTGTGTGTGTGTGTGTGTGTGTGTGTGTGTGTGTGTGTGTGTGTGTGTGTGTGACATCTCCATTTTCACATTTAATTTATGTTAGCCTTGACTTTGTTGAAGACAGGTCGGTGGCCTTACATTAAAATATGAGTTCAGAGTCCTCCTTGCTTCAACTCTTCCGTTTCTCTCTCTCTCTATCTCTCTCTTTTTCTCTCTCTTCCCCTCCCTCCCTCCCTCTCTCCTTCCCTTCTCCCCCCCCCCCCCCCCCCCCCTTAGTTGTTTCTCTTTACAGCCGACATTTTGGAAAAATTCCCTATTCCTTTGAAACACTGCAAACCTTTTGGTATGCTTTTATAGGCTGTTGTTTTTGCTTATCATAAAAATACGCCTGTCTCTGATACAACATTTTTAACTGATAGAACTTACTTAGTGTAAAAAACAGTTGGCAGGTTCATTGCACTTATCACAGAAATCTTCATATTCAATCTTCGTTCCATTTCAAGTAAAACTTCTTGAAACAAAATGCATATGTACATATGTGCATATTTGTACGTGTTCAAATGGAATGAGATTCTCTCTCTCTCTCTCTCTCTCTCTCTCTCTCTCTCTCTCTCTCTCTATATATATATATATATATATATATATATAATAATAATAATGTATGGAATTTATATAGCGCTGAATCTTGTAAAGCAACAAATCAAAGCGCTCAGATTTTATTTCATACCACTTTAAGTCACGGCAGATTTCTCTCCGTGAAATTCGGGCTGCTCTCCCCGGGGAGAGCGGGAGAACGCGTCGCCACTTAGCGCTGCGCCACCCTTTCACCCTTTTTTTTTTTTAAAAATAATTTTTTAGCTGTATTTGTTTCCCTATCAGAGTGGCTTTTTTCTAAGAATTTTGCCAGGGACAACTCTCTTGTTGCCGTGGTTTTTTTTACGTGCGCTAAATAATTACGTGTAACACATGGGACCTCGGTTTATCGTCTCATCCGAAAGACTAGCGCCCAGACCACCACTCATGGTCTAATGGATGGGGGAAAAATTTCCGGTCCAAACGGGGTACGAACCGCCGCACACTTCAGACCCGGACTTTTCGCTTTCTAGACATATATATACATATATATATACATATATATATATATATATATATATATATATATATATATATATACATATATATATATATGTATATATATATAAATATATATATATATATATATATATATATATATATATATATAATATATATATATATATATATATATAGATATATAAATGCTTGATTTTAAAATTTTTAAGCACATGACTGAAAAAGAGAAATGAAGTTTCTCTTCTCTATGTGCTTCACAAATAAATGGTTGAACACTGCTGTCATCATAAGAAAGGAATGAACAAAATCCACTAAATGGACATAACACACTTTTTACAAGCACTGATGTTCACAGTTTTATTTGGCTTCATTGAATGTTTATTTTTCAATGACTCGTACAAAGAAACCCTCTCACTATTTTGAACAGGGCTAAGCCAATTCTACCTTCTACTTCTGTAACACGTTGTTGAAAAGAAGCTAACATGATTATTTATGAAAATATGAACCAACAAAACTGAAACAAACACCCCCCATCCCCCCCATCGCTTTTTGGCCATGGTTATTCTATTTTTCCATCTAAAATTCAACAACGACTTTATAGGTTATGGGATACCTTTACCTTTTAATGCAAATGACAAAATTGATAAATCCATACCCAAAATATCACTTGTCTTCTTGTTTGACAAAGACGGGTTTTTACTGGGTTCTTTGTCAAGCAACAAGACAAGTGATATTTTGGGTATGGATTTATCAATTTTGTCATTTGCATTAAAAGAAAGGTGTCCCATAACCTATAAAATCGTAGGGGAGCGAGGCGTCAGATATCTCACTTCTCTAGGGGCCAGCATACTGAGGGCGGCACCCATCTCCTCTCCCTCTCTGCTTTACCTTCCCTGACCCTAAAGGGGCAGGTATTCATTTACAACTGGGTGAACTGGGATACTATACTGAAGCCAAGGCGCGCAAACGGTCACCCATCTAACTGGTAACTACGCTCGACGCTGCTTAACTTGGCTGGGGGAAAGTTGTTTGAAACAACCCAAAAATGTTTTCAAGAAAGTAACCGAGACAAAAAAAATCTATTGCTGTGCGAGCGCGTGCGTGCGTGCGTGCGTGCATGCGTCGTCTCTGCCAGCCAACAGGCGTGCATTAGCGCTAGCGTGTGTGAGAAAGAAGAAAATCGGTAATGGGTAATTTAAATCCGGGTGAAAAAAAACCAGCCCATTGTGGTACGTCACAGCTCTTGGTACACATGAGTTAATATCAGTCACACATACACCAAGCCAGAAATTTATGGGTGTAACATTAGAGGACATCATTCTTCCAGAATCGAAGCTGCCCCTAATCATAATGTTTGTGTCGTGTGTGCAGGGAGCCAGGAAGCTCTTGATACCCATCCTGATGTCCTACACAAACAAAAACATTATCAACAAACATTTTCGAACTCTTGTTACACCCATTTACTCTTTTTCTCCATCCATAGAGCTCCAGGAAAAAATTGTGAGGACCAAAGGGTCCTCAACGACTGCAGAGTTCACGCCCAGACCCACTAAAAATAAATCAGTATGGCCGGGAACGCGGAAGAAAAAAATTTGAACGCATAAGCGCTACTGCCTATCATTTCAAAGTAACATATAACCACGTTCGGTTGATGTCACTTTTTTCATCTGTCATTAAATGTTCGTTGCATGTCCATAAAAAATGCTTTAAAATGGAGATAAATAAAAAATGCTATAATTAACAATATAGAATATACGTAGCTTAATATGCGTTGTAGATACATGATCTGGGTGAGTGAATTTGTAGTAAAGTAGTATAATGATGATAATAATAATAATTTTTAAAAAAAATAAACAAAGCGCTTGCATTCAACCTATTCTTACACAGTCATGCAACCAATAAACAAACAATTAATAATTTAAACAAACAAATAATGCAAACATGGTACGCTGCAGACTATGTCCTCCAAAAGGGGTCATGGCCCATTATGAATAAAACCGCCACCTCTCTCTCTCTCTCTCTCTCTCTCTCTCTCTCTCTCTCAAGGCCTTGTTAAATGCTTCAGTATACAGGCTTAAAATGGATCTTCTAAATTCAATGAATAGCTTTTTTCCCTCTCCTCTCTTCCTTAGAATGTTGAAAAGCCACGACTGTTTTAGTCCGTGCCTCTTAGGCATGTTATATTAGGCGGCAGCCATCCCTCTCTATGTAAAAGATGCATACTGGGTATGTTTGTGCTTCCGTAAACCCCCAAATACTGTCATAAATTACAGGATTGTGAATTGTTGAATGCAACTGGTAGAGAAACGTTTACAAACATACCCCTTAATGTCGTTTATGCTCGAATTATCTGACTCTTTCAAATTAATTCCAATACAGCATTTGTATACATTATCAATATGTATAATCAACTGTGTATTGAATGTTGTATACCCTCTTGTCAAATGGCCTGTGTCTCTCACCTATCGGCATCATCAGGTACGATGGTAGCCACCGCACCTAATGACACTGACATAATCCTCCTTCTCCATTTGATTCGGTCTTCGCTGACCTTGCTGATTTCACGGATGCTTATGCCACAGGATTCGGTGATGTTACCAATGAAAGAAGCTGGCGGTCTGCCTTTTTTCTTTTTATCGCATCGGTCTCGTCTTGAAAGAAAGTCTGCATGAGGTCCATATCTTGGTTTCGTAGCCCATAGCCTACATAATTATATTGATTTCCGATCATTTAGTTAATCATGTTTTCTTGTTCCCAGTTGCCTGTATATGCAATGACAATAAATTCTCTCTCTCTCTCAAACACATACACACGCACGCACGCACGCGCGCGCGCGCACGCACACACACACACACACACACACACACACACAGACTATAAACCGAGGCCCCGTGTTTGAACGCATGCAGAACATATTGCGCACACGATAAATCCTGTTCCGCTTTTCGAAAGAGTAGACCATTGTGTGCCGGTGGAAACAGATGACAAAATTTATAAAACCGCATACACACGGGGACTTGATGTAAAAAGCGCATGCATGCTTGTTCCATTATCCTCGATATAAATGAATAAATAAATAAATAAAGAGAGAGAGAGGCCTTTTCTTTAATATCCCAGTATTTTTAGGACTTACGTCTATATGTCACTACCACGAGAGGCAAGTTTGCAGATGCTCTAAGCCTTTGTGACGTACAAAGTTATTTTGGTATGGCTGTTGTAATACAAGGCATTGAACTTTCCTTCTAAGATTTCAGTTATTTGGACATTCTTTGTGAACATACCATATTTGGGAATAATTGTGACTGATTACCTTTCTAGAGTGTCTTTCGGAGATTAAAGAATAAGATTTACGTTTCTGCTTGATCTTCTGTGTTATAAGAACTTGTTCTTCAATTAGTTCAGACCTAGCTTTTCAGGAGAATTATACTAGCTTATTTATTGTCGAAACGTAGGCGGATTCTTTTTTTCTCAAGCAATTTGTGAGAAAAAGACTTTAAAAACCCAAACAAACCGGTATTTCAGAGTAAGTATGCAGGTTTGGTTTGTAGGATCAGAAAATCAGAATAGAACAATTTTGCGCCACTAGCAAATGTGATATCACAGATTGTATCAAGTAATGCAATGAAATTTGATGCTATGTCACCTAATCTAATGTTAATGTAAGTATAAACCTACCATTGGAACCTTGCCTGAAGGTATCCCAAGCGTAAATACATTGACTTATGATAATAAAAACCCAACAATAATATAAAGGCAAAAATAGTACCATTTATAACGACATATGATAAGAAAGGTGATATCACAGACTAAA
This sequence comes from Rapana venosa, assembly GCA_028751875.1. Lineage (NCBI taxonomy): Eukaryota > Metazoa > Mollusca > Gastropoda > Neogastropoda > Muricidae > Rapana > Rapana venosa. Next base: position 31,214,820 of record CM054158.1, read on the forward strand.
CTGTAAACAAATTACTTGTACTGATTTTTTTACATGCAGCGCAAGTGAGAAACTAGGCCAAATCCCGTGTGATCTGCATGTAAAAAGAAAATAAAAGCATACAAATACGTGTCTGTATTTTCAATCATGTGTTCCAAGACATTGTCAAAGGGGCATCCTATGTGGCTAATATTCCACCTGGGGAAGAATTATTCCGATAAGAATAATGACATGTTCCTGAAGCAACACACTGCTTCGACAAAACTGCAAAGAAAATACTTCTACTTTTGTCTCAAAGTGTACATGTAAGAAAGATTAAACCTGACTTTCTTTCACCATGACACAGTAATGCTGTTTTCTTGTTGCTTCTTAGAACAAACCCAGTTTATATTGAATTTTATTAGCCACTGCTGACTTTCTCTGTTAACGCCCACCTCACACAAATACATACTCGACCAAAGACGAGAAACAAAACAACAAAACATGAATATGCTGGCATAACCATCGGCAGCCTTCCAACACTCCTGTTGCCTGTCTCCCACAGGAATACACATCACCATGTAAACAGACTATTCCCGAACAGTTTCCTGCCCCTACTAATATCAATCTTGTCCCTGTGTCAAGGGAGTAAATGTGAATGCAGCATTGATGATACGCAAACAGCACTTGTCTAACCAGGATTCTCTCAAGTGGGATAGGTTGCAGAAAATGGCGCGTGTTTATCAGACAGGGATGGTGGTGTGCAGCCCCATTGACGTTCGCCTTATCGGCTGCTCTGAGGTTAATATAAAAACAAAAAGCGGTTATTTGCGCATACAGTACGGCATTTATGTTATTATCTCTTCTATCCCATTCCACCTTCTGCGTCTTTGCTCTCTTTATTTCAAGTTTTGTACGGCTTTTCCACCCTCCTCCATTTCTCCCCTGCCTCTCTCTTCCGTGTTCCGCTCATAATGTCTGTAACATAACAAATATGCTCGTTTATTCTTAATCATGTATTGCAGCAAAAGATCGTTCCGCTCATAATGTCTGTAACATAACAAATATGATCGTTTATTCTTAATCATGTATCGCAGCAAAAGATCGTTCCTTCTACGTAAATCTTGAGCTTGAACGAAAACACACACACACACACACACACGCACACACACACACACACATACATACACACACACACACATACATACACACACACACACACACACACACACAACACACACACACACACACCACACACACACCACACACACACACCACCCCGTGTCGGACTGGCCAGCCACATCTGACGCTGTACCAGAATAAACACCTACAGTGCAACTCCATAGTCTTCGGAGACTGACGGCTGCCATCCAACTACACACACACACACACACACACACACACAATTTGTCTTATTAATCACATGTTTAAGAGTTTATACACTTCCGTGCTCGTGTGTGTATGCGTTTGTGTATGTCACAGGTGTACACTTCCGTGAAAGAATGATCAAAGTGAAATCTTGTTACATTGTAAGCATTTGTATGAGAAGTTGCAATTATGATTTTTTTCTTCTGGAATATCTATATTTATGGACAGTGTTGGCAGTCACAAGAAGGCGCAAGAGGCGTTGATGATAATAATGATAACAACAACCATCACCAAAGTTAAATAACTTTTGATATTGGTAATAAAGAATAAGTCAATTTTCGTAGCAAGAACTCGGTGGTAGCCCTAATAGGAATAACGCCTTTGTGTAGAGTTACCTGTTTCTGTTTGTCAACAATTTGGTTTGGTTTGATTCACAGGTGCAATGAACAGCGTAAGGGCTTTACTTCGCCAAGTAAGTATCTACTGCAACTACAACTACTTCTTCTACTGATAAAATAATGATAAAGATAATAATAATAATAATAATACTGATGATGGAGTAGTAATAATAATGATGATGGTGTGATAAAATGTTTCTACCTCAATACCACCAATAGAGACATAAACTGTGCTCTTCCCCACAGAGTGATTTATTATAAAAGTTTGCCCAGCGATCTAAATTACCCAACAGTGAACAAACAAGGGAAAATCTATGTGCAGCAATAATGATAACTACTACTATGCTGCTGCTGCTGCTGCTGCTGCTGCTGCTGTGTGGTACTATTCTACTCCTATTCCTATTACTTACTACCACTGATAATGATAAATAATGACAATAACGATGATGATGATGATGATGATGATGATGATAGCAATAATAATAATGATTATAATACTGATAATGGCTATGATGATGATGGTATAATTTTTTTTTAAATGCTTCTACCTCGATATTACCACTAGTACTAGTGTTACTTCTGCTGCTACTATTTCCTCCTCCACAACCACCTTATAATTACAATTACAGTAGTAACAACAACAGTCAACACTGTCCTATTCGTATCACCGTGGTAGTAATCGTAATAGTCATAACTGGAGAAGAAATAATCAAAATAGTAACGATTCAAGATTTAATTCCTTTCACCCCTTTTGGAGTATGGAGGATTACAAACAAATTGAACAGGAGAATAAGCCAAACAGCAATACACCCCAAAAATTATATGAATACGAACAGGAACTGAAAAGCAAGAATCCATCTTAAAATAATAACCAAACAATATTAAAGACTCAAGACTATTTTTTTAAGTATACACATTTCTTTAAAAGACACAACCTCCACTTGTGAAAGACAATTGAAATTTCAAGAAATACCTGCAAATCTTATGAATTTTGAGAGCGACAGAAGAATTTTTCAAGATTTGCATTTTATTAGCCTACACAAATTATAACTGACGACAGCAACAAAAACCAAGGTAGGCAGCTATTTCAGACAAATCGTGATACTTTTGTGATGACCAAAACTTATTCAATCAAAACTGGGTGCAAGTAGGGCTGTTTAAGCTTTAAGGCCACATAATTATGAAGGCGGTTTCTATAACTTAATAATTTCAAGCAAAACAAAACAAAAAGATGAGACAAAATATCTTTAAAATAAGGCAACGTCTGAGAAATGCTGCTGTAAAGTTTCAACAACTGCTGCTGAGTTTTTGACGAACATTTCACTAAGCTTTCTAGAGCTACCCAAGGCGTGGTGTTCTTTTTCACCCGAGCCCTTTTTGCTGTGGCAGACAGAGTTATGATCCATAAATTCAGGTGTTTTTTTTCCAGTTCTGTTGTGACGCCTCCATTTTCAGTCAGTACTGGCTTCCTGGGGAAGGGGGGGGGGAGGGGGGATGTTCAACCAGTCTCATTCCAGCCCACGCATTGCACTCTTCGACCTGTTGGAATTCTTTTCAGTCAGCCGCCCACAAATTCTCTCTCTCTCTCTCTCTCTCTCTCTCTCTCTCTCTCTCTCTCTCTCTCTCTCTCTCTCTCTCTTTCTCACACACACACACACACACAAACGCAAGTACGCATGCACGCACGCACGCGCTCAGAGAGAGAGAGAGAGAGAGAGAGAGAGAGAGGAGAGAGAGAGAGGAGAGAGAGGAGAGAGAGAGGAGAGAGAGAGAGTACGCTTTTGGTTGTTTATGTTTACTTTGTTTTTGCTGCAGTTACAAGATATCATGTGACGTATGTTCTAGTGAAGACCTACAGAAATTACATCAATTTCAGGAGTCTCATGTTTATCACTTGTGTGTGTGTGTGTGTGTGTGTGTGTGTGTGTGTGTGTGTGTGTGTGTGTGTGTACATATGTGTGTGTTACTGGCATAATTGTGTGTCTAACATTATCAGGTATTTAGGAGGAGCGGCATTTTGGGGCTTGCCTTTTACTCCACTCTATGTTCTGCTACTTTGTGAAAAATGCAAAACAGTTGCCGCTTGATATTATTCTAAACTCTTCTTTTATGTCTTGAAAAGAAAATCCTGCATTAGCATTTTGCAATGTGGAAAACAGTAAATAATATGCCGGTTGATTATATATATATTCTACACACACACACACACACACACACACACACACACACACACACACACGTGTGTGCGCGCGAGAGTGCATTTTAATTGTTGCCGTTACTGTTGTTAAATTTCTGGTTATATTCCAGCTTTGATGAGTCTCAAAGTTTTTGCGCAAAATGTATACACATTAAAATGGAACAAAAATCAACTCAACAGGAACACCCCCCCCCCCTTCCAGGATTTTTTAAGCGTCATATCTATTTAGTTCACTTTAGAGTTAAAACTGTCTCAAATCATCTGCATATCTAAACATTAAACCGAAGGGTAAAAAGCAAAAGCAAAAAAATAAAATATTCAGCTCAAGATCAGAAAAAAAAATCAAGACCAGTTGGAAGACCTTTTCTTGCAGCCAATAAAACAATGACCAGCAGAGCGCTACGGAGATAGGAGATCTCAGCAGAAACAGAAAGATGGCGAACCCTGGTGGCATTAACGTGGAGCTCCTACTTATTGACTGTGCACAACTGTGAAATCAGTCTATTTGGAAAACGTTGCAAAAACAAAACTACCAAAATAACAAAGCTAAGTTTAAAGAATGGAACACTACTGGGTGTCACTTAAAAACAAAACCACAACGAAGAAACTGAGTATTGCCATTAGTTCCAAAATATGAGTTTCTGTTTTTTCACATTGTCCATTAACTCTTTACCAATTTGATCATGTTCTACAGACTTCCACATATAACACAGAATGAAACAGGACTGTGTTTCACCTCCAATTGTCCACTTGATGTAACTTTGGTATTCACTGCATCAGGATAATGAGGAGATTGGGAGGAGTCCACAAGCCTCCTTTCCCGACCGTGAGCACAGAGAATCAAAAAATATTTTGTGCGATGTTATCACTTCCATGAGTTGACAAATTGGCAAAATATATGATATTTCGCCTTTAAAACTGTGCAGGATTAATCTGGAGAAAATTCGTAATTGGTAACTTCTTGTCATTTGACTTTATAATCCCATTATATGAATCAGTATCAATGTCTATCTTCGTATGAAATGTATCAGAACTAGATTTCTGTGATAAAGTGCTTAATCCCTTGCAAACGAAATATGAAACGTGCAAAACATAGAAATAAGAGTATTAAGACTGTTTCATATCTTAAGTCCTGAAGACTTTCCCTGTGCAACTTTGAATTACAGTTGCAGGTGAGTGGGTGGTGATTTTCTTTCCTTTATGTGCCATTTCCTACTTATTAAAACATGTTTCTTAATATAACACGCACGTTTAGAGAAAACCGAATCACCTTATCGTATCGATCTTTACACTGACAGGTATTTCAGTCTGTGTAAAATCATGCAGTCTTTATATAGATTAAAGCAAATCTGAGTTTATCTCGGCACACAGAGAATATCAAGTCAGTGTGTGGCGTTAACTCTTTCCAAAAAAAAGAGCCCAAAGAATTTTGCAGCCTAAATTCTAAACCACACACTATTATGCCCAGGTTTGCTGTGCTGTAGAAATCCCGACAGAGCCGACATGATACTATTATCAGAGAGAGAATTCGCTTTGTAGCTGGATTCCTCTCATGGCTTTCAGTTGGTACCTGTCTTGATCCAATGCACAACGAACGCTATAGCCTAGTGGTTAAGACCGTTTGATTTCAATCTCTTGTGTTCATGAAGACGTAGGTTCAAATCTCGGCGGGTGTCTGACTAGTTAAGGGTGGGGATATGTTTACGATCTCCTAGGTCAAATTAAAAGGCAGACCATCCAGTGCTTTAATTCTCTCCGTGTTTATACATCTGCAGAAGATTAAAATAATATGCACGCTAAAGATCCCGTCATTATTGTATAACAAACACAACAAACCTGGGCATGATAGTGTGTGGTTTAGAATTTAGGCTGCAAAGCCCTGCAGAGTTACAAGCACAGGAAAAGACCAGGCAATACGCACCCCACCCAGTAAGGGAACGCAGAGAGAGACAGAAGATCCAATGCACACATGGCACTACCTCATAGTAAGCTCCTTCTTGTCTACAATGTTAGCGCAGCTGCAGTGTGTGTGGTGGCTGAGGGGGGAGGGGGGGGAGCACCAAAGTAAAATGACTATGAAACCAGGTCAACAGTTTTCTTTTATGATATGATGGTCAATGGATATAAAAAGTATACCCTCGAGAGTATGGAAAATCATTTTGGTTTCAGGTTACCTGACAAGACTGCGCTTAACGCTTCATAGCATGATACATTATCCCGGCGTCAACCCGCCCCTAGAGATACGGGCATCTGTTGGTGAAATAATTTGGCTCAAAATGGCCCAGGCAGACTCGATGACGTTCAAATCCCTGGTCCATTGTTCCCTTTAAGCCCACAGCAAACTCGCTCCGAATAAAAGTTAACCGCCTGACCTGATATCATCGGCAATATGCGATGTACTTTAAGATTCGGAGGCTACGACAGAACAAAACTGGGCGTGACTGACAAGCAGTAGTATCAGATTTACCTTGCTTGTGTTGAGATTTGAACTATCGACCGTCCAGTTAAGAATTCAACGCGAGAAAAAAAAAAACTACAGCTACAGCAGCTTGTACTGTTCATAATTTTTTACGTTTGCATATGAAATATTTCTTTCAGAGTGAAAGTTATTCAAAACAAGATAGAAAATCCCCGTATGTATGTAGGTATGTATTAGTATATGTATGTATGTATGTATGTATGTATGTATGTATGTATGCAAATACACACACACACACTTACTCTCCCTCTCTCATAAGATCATATGTCATATATTCTAAAGAGGTGGACAGAGTTCTGCTCTGAATTGTACAGCAACAGGAGACCCTAAAGTGTTAGATGTCCCTCCACCAACCAAGAACAAAAGCTACCCCATCCTAGCGGAAGAGGTGAAAGTGCAATAAAATCACTGGAAAAAAGGGAAATACGTAGGAGTGGACAACATTCCCTCAGAGCTGGACCAGGCAAGGGGAGAGGCCATGATAGATGTGTTACTCACCATCTGCATTAAGATCTGACGAACAGGAGAATGGCCAACACCTTGGACTCCGTCCCTGATTATCACTCTCCTGAAGAAAGGCAACCTAAAACTATGCCAAAACTACCGTACAATCAACCTGATCAGCCATCCAAGCAAAGTCATGCTAAGTATCCTCCTGAACAGACTGAAGCCTCAAGCTAAAGGAAATCATCAAAGAAGTACAGGCAGGTGTCAGAGCACAACATAGCAAACTTTCAACCCTAGAATATTAGAATACTCTGTGAAAAATACTTGCGATACCAGCAAAACTTGACCACGTCTTTGTAGTCTTTAAGAAGGCATTTGACAGAGTCCGGCATGCAGCTCTGTGGGCAACAATGAGGATCAGGACCATAGAATGGCTCTCTGACAAGGCAACCAGCACAGTCTACTATAAAAACAACATAGGAGACTTGTTCCGTATTTCAGTTGGAAAACGCCAAGAATGTCTGCTCTCTCCCACTCTCTCCAAAGTCTTTTTAGAGAGATAATAGTTGACGCACTTGAAAACTATGAAGGAACAGTCAGCATTGGAGGCAAGACAAGTACAAACTTACATTAATTTTTTCCGACGACATCGCCGGCCTAGGTGGAGAAGAGCAAGAGCTTATCAACTTGGTAAACCATCTTGATGAAGCCTCTTTGGCATATGGCATGCAGATGAGTGTAGACAAAATCTAGTTGATGACAAATAGTGCCAATGACATTAGCATTGACATTATTATAGACAGCTAGAAAATAAAGACCGTCCACAGCTTTAAATATCTGGGAGCTATAGTATCGGATGAAGGATCAAAACCTGAATTCTTTCCAGGATAGCCCATCCACAGCTGCAATGACCAATCTTAACGTCCTCTGGAACGACAAGAACATCACCATTAACTTCAAGATCAGACTGATGCGTTCCCTGGTCATATCCATATTTTGAACGCATGTGAAACGTGTACCATAACAGCTGACATTGAACGAAGGATACAGGCAATGGAGATAAGATGCTTTCGCAAACACCTTGGTATCTCATACAGAGGAAGTGAAAACCAGAATTGAAAACGCTATCAGGACATACGAAGATCTCTTGACTTCAGTGAAATGATGCAAACTGAAGTGGTATGGGCACGTCACACACACATCTGGACTGTCCAAGACTGTCCTACATGGAACAGTACAAGGAGGGAGACGGAGAGGCAGACGGAGAAAACGATGGGAAGACAACATCAGAGAGTGGACTGGCCTTGAGTGGAACTATTTTTGCACATAAGACTTCTTTTACACGCATTGTTCGAAAAACATACACCCAGACAACCACTCATGGTCAAGTGGATAGGAGAAAGATTCAGGCTCAGACGGGAAATCGAACCCACTACATCTGGCTTTCTAGACGGGTATGCTACCTCTACACCACCAACCCACTTTAATTTTCTTTACCTTTTGCAGTATTGTTCCTTCTCCCCCAAATTTAGTTAGTTATGTGCGCGTGCGTGTGTGCGTGCGTGCGTGCGTGCGTGCATGCGTGTGTGTGTGTGTGCGTGCGTGTGTGCGTGCGTGCGTGCGTGCGTGTGTGTGTGTGTGTGTGATATTGAGGCTATTGCGACATCTCGAGTTCTTGGCTTTTCAGATGCGCATTTTCGATTATAGTATTGTTCATTGACATTTCTTGGTGTTTTATCTTTTGTTCAACAACCCATTTCTGAAATCTCTCTCTCTCTCTCTCTCTCTCTCTCTTTTCTCTCTCTCTCTCTCTCTCTCTCTCTCCCTCTTCACTAGAGCTCTTCACTATATCCACAAAATCCTTAGCTTTAATTCAGCACATTTGGAAACATGTAACGGCATTTTAAGGTGTACAGTATGACTACACCGTCGCCTTTGTACACTGCCGATAAGATTTCATGGATAAATCCGCCGGCCTTGTTAAGCAAAGTAAAGACTGGAAGATTGCTTAAATGCTCGGGAAAAACTAGTAAAAAACACCTCTTCGTAAATCCTCAGACATTCATGACCTGGGGATGAAAACATTACCACGCTTTAGTTACATTATGAGTCACAGACGTGACGGTCTTCTTCTCCCTTTGCACTGCTAAATGATATTTTTGAGAGAGAGAGAGAGAGAGAGAGAGAGAGAGAGAGAGAGAGAGAGAGAGAGAGAGAGAGAGAAGAACGTCACGTGTGTGTTTGCATGAGCGCGTGCGTGTGTGTGTGTATTTGTGTGTGCATGCGTACGTGCGTTTGTATTCGTTCGTGCGTGGCGCGTGTGTATGCGTGCGTGCGTGCGTTTGTATGCGTGCGTGTGGGCATGTGTGTGTGTGTGTTTGCGCGCGCGCACGCGCACACGTGTGTGTATATATCTGAATAACTTAAATTTCGTGTAGTTAAAGCATTCAGATGGCGCCACCTGTTAAAATGTCAGTTTCAACCAATTGATAACTCTTATAGCCAATAACAAGAAGAGTGATAGCTGAGACTGCAAAAACTGAAATTAAAAATTAAACAACAACGTGAAGACACTGAGAAAAGCACAAGATAACCAAATGTGTTAACTAGCACAAGACTATTCAAATGTGAATGTCTCCCCAATACTCCATATAAAAATGTGGCAGTACTGAAGTCGCTTAAAAATGATGAAATTACTCTCACTGACCAAATCTTTGCAAGAACATAGCGGGGAGGCAGTAAATGATAACATAAAATACATCTGCCACAAAATCTCTTGCACAGGGAAGTGATCTACCCCACAAGCTCAGTCACTATTTGTCACTTTTCCAAAATGAGGAATTTTCCAACAGTAGCATAACTACTATTAGTCTAACCAGTCACGTCAGCTGTACAATGCTCAATCGCTCTAAAGGGATTGCAGCTGCAAACAGACAAAGATATGATATATTTATCTGCTTGCAGCTGCAATCTTTTCAGAGCAATGATTATCGCGAAAGATCAGACTGGATCCCAAAATGGTACGAGTGATATCAAACAAATCTCACATTTCTATATTATCTACAGAAACAAACCCCGCTTTCAATATATCAGATGACGCCCTACTAAATCTTTATCGACTTCAAAAGGGCGTTTAACAGTATCTGGTAGATGGAAATATCGGTCACAATGAATAAATTCAACATTGCACTGTAGCTAGTTAACACTAGTCAGCAACAATACTCGAAAGAAACCAGAGTAGCCACCTCGGTACTTACACATGGTGCTATAGTAGAGCGATTCCACACTTCAACTACAGATGTTACCTACTAGACTATCGCGAAAACAGTAAACTTGTCTTTTCCTTCATGAAATTTTGATTCAGCTATCAAAACTGCGATAGTCACATCTCTACTCAAAATGCATGACCTCGACCCTAACATTCTGAAGAATTATAGACCTCTTTCTTCCTGTTTTTAAAGTCCTTGAAAAAGGGGCTGGTCTGCCTTGAAACAGCTCAACAACGACCTTCTATCCAAGTCTTCTTCCCATGTGTCAGTCTGCCTATCACGTCAACCACAGCACCGAAATCCCCCTACATACCTTAAATACGCTTCTACATGGTATATGTAATCGCTTCTCATTCAGGAAAAATCTTCTTTCTCGTTCTTTCTCCGCTAACCTGCAGCCTTCGACACTACAGACCACTCAGTTCTTCTCTCCTGCATTCAAAAAACGTTTGGATTAATTGCATCGTCCTCACTGGGTTCAGTTCATACCTTACAGACCAATTCCAGAAAGTTACTGTAAAAAAAAATCAATCAATACCTGCCAAACTGTAATGTGGAGTCCTGCAGGGATTAGTTCTAGGTCCTATTCTCTTTACTTTCCACACAGCTCCATTGTCAAATATGATAAACCGTCATCATATCAACGATCATGTTTATGCTGATGATTCTCAGATTCAAAGCAGTGATACTCCTGAAAATCTGCCTTCTCTCTTGAAAAATATGTCTTACTGCCTTCAAGATATTCAAAACTGGATGATTTAGAACAAGCCACAGCTAAATGCAGAAAAAGTCGCAGCCATGCTTATAGGGATCAAACATAAACTCTCATCCGTCACGGCAAATTCAACAGAATTTGGCAACACGTCAGTTCCTCTGCCCACCTCTGTGAAGTATTTAGGCGTTCTTACTGTCAACACACACTCTGTGCAAAATTTTTTCGCCCAGACGTACCAGTTCTACTACTATCAACTACAGCGTATTAGTGCAATTCGAAAGTACCTGTCCACTGATGAAACACCCAATCCCTCCCTCTGTCACGTCTAGACTACTGTAACTCCCTTTCGGCTGGTCTGCCAGGATCATCCATCTACTCCCTTTAAACTGCAGCTCGACTACACCTAAGAAAGAAAAAAATCTGAACACATCACTCTTCTCTTGCGATCTCTTCAATGGCTGCCTGTCTCAAAAAGACTGAAGTACGAGTGGTTCACTCTGTTACAAATGTCTCCACAAAGTTGCACCCTCTTATTTCGACAACTGTCTTCCCCTGTACACTCCACCTCGCTCCCTCTTTGCTGCTGTTTATGCTTTCAAACACCCAGATTCAAACAGCTCAGTGTGGCCGCCACTTTTCCCCTATTTCTGGTCCATTCATCTGCAATGACCTCCCTCTCTCATTTCGCCAAAAGCCTACTTTCACTTTAACAGCCACCCTCAAATCACAATTATTTCCGACATAAGATCTTCCCCTACAGTTACACCTCTTATCTGTGCCTACTTTCAACAGACATCTCCATCCCCCTGCCTAAGCGTTGTGTGTGTGTGTGTGTGTGTGTGTGTGTGTGTGTGTGTGTGTGTGTGTGTGTGTGTGTGTGTGTGAATTTTATCCCGTTTTTCATCTTAACGTGAACTTACCTTTGAAGGTCATTCTACATATGAGTTTGTTCATAACGATGTATTGATACACTGAAATAGTGTTGTTATAGAATAGTTCTAAATCATATAATTTTGCTTTCTTTTGCTGCTCTTAATATCGTTACTACTATCAGTGTGTATGTATGTGTGTGTTGTTGTTGTTGTTGCTCCGATTTTAAGCCTGTTCACTCAAAGTGATATTAGACGTAATGTGTGTGTGTTGTTGTTGTGTGTGTGTGTGTGTGTGTTGTGTGTGTGTACGTGTGTGTGTGTGTGTGTGTGTGTGTGTGTGTGTGTGTGTGTGTGTGTGTGTGTGTGTGTGTGTGTGTGTGTGTGTGTGTGTGTGTGTGTGTGTGTGTGTGTGTGTGCGTGTGTGTGTGCTTGCGTAGCTGCGTTTGTGTTTGTGTGTGAGAGAGAGAGAGAGAGATGTTTCATTGTATTGGTAAATTGTGTGATTAATCGTTTTATTTATCACGTCTCATTTTGATTTTAATCCACGTGTCATTCAAAATCTGAAACTGAGGTAATAAGGTATTCTTGAGTCGTGTGAGCGTGTGTGTGTATGTGTGTGTGTGTGTGTGTGTTTGTGTGGTTGTGTGTGTGTGTTGTTGTGTGTGGTGTGTGTTGCGCGCACGCGCGCTAGCGGGCAAGTATACTTGTGTGTAAAAGGTTCTGACACCCAGAACGAGTTCACGAAAAAGTTAAAGACGGTAGAGCTGATAAATTGCATAAAACCTATCTCTATTTTGGTATGTTCCCCCCTTCCCATCTCCACCTCCGTCGTCTTTCTCCTCAACAGATCCCTGACTTTGGTAGTGATGCAACGTACTATTCCTATTCCTACATCTGTCTTTCTTTTACGTCCATTGCAAAAGTGTCACTGCTTCGTGGAATTGCTCATCTTGGACTACAGTCTGTTTCCAGATAAGCCTGACATACATGAAGGGAGAAACATTAGAAATCTCTCATGTTATAAGAACAGTCATTATCATGACATGGTCTCAGGTCTCACCTAACGCTGTCAACTATCAGACAGAAAAAGACCAACAAAGTGCAAAAGTACACTCCTCTGCTACCCGCCTCCTCTTATGCGTTTCTAGTTTTTAACAAATAAAATAAAATACAAAAATCTTTGGTTCTTAGCAAAATATGATTTTACAAAAAGGGTCATAAAAAAAGAAACACAGGTTTTATTTAAAAAGAGGAGTGCTGACATGGTTTGGCCAATGTTGGCCAATACCAACAATAACGCTCTACCATTTCACACAAGGGATTTTTCTTCACCCACGTACTTCTGTTTCGTCTTTGTTTCGGCAATGAATTCTACAATGTAAAATACAGAATGTCTTTTGATTTTGTTTCCCTCGTCTAGCTTATTAGCACGTTTTTATTCGAACAACATACATACACGCGCACGCACGCAGACACACACGCACGCACGCACGCATGCGCGGGGGACGGAATAGCCTAGTTGTTAGAACATTGCGCTCGCAATCTGACGACCCAGGTTCGATTCCCGTTCAAGGGTATATTTTCCCTGGAGTTAACATCAGTACAGACTCCACTCTCCCCAAAAGTCCTTCGGATGAGACTATAAACCGAGGCCCCGTGTGCGAGCGCACGCCGAACATCTTGCGCACACGTTAAATCCTGTTCCGCTTTTCGTAAGAGTAGGCCATTGTGTGCCGGTGGGAACAGATGACAGAATTTACAAAACCGCATACACACGGGGACTGGATGTAAAAAAGCAATAAGTGCTTATACCATTATCCTCGATATAAAGGTAAAAAAGGTAAAGGAGTCCCATAACCTATAAGGTCGTAGGGGAGCGAGGCGTCAGAGACCTCACTTCTCTAGGGCCAGCATATTGAGGGCGGCGCCCATCTCCTCTCCCTCGCTGCTTTACCTTCCCTGACCCTAAAGAGGGTAGGTACCCATTTACAGCTGGGTGAACTGGGGGAACTGTACTGAAGCCAAGGCGCGCAAACGGTCACCCATCCAACTGGTAACCACGCTCGACGCTGCTTAACTTGGCTGGGGAAAGCGAGTGCTCCGACCACTGAGCTATCCCGTCCCCATCCTCGATATAAAAGAATAAAATAAAATAATATACAATAAACACACACACACACACACACACACACACACACACACACACACACGCACCCACAAACAGCACGAGAGAACAGCGCGAGAGGATCACTGATAGAAAGACAGAGGCAGAGAAAGCAATTAACTGCCACCGACATAGCATCTTTTGATCAACAAGTGCTACCAAAAAGACCCCAACAAAACACTGCTTGCTTATCATTTTCTACAAAAGTCCTGCATTTTGATAATCCTCAAAAGACCATAGACCCTTCATTAAAAGATCATACAGGAGAAGGTGATAAATTTTCAGTTCTTTAATTTAGCTGGTTAAATCAATTATATTGAGGTTATTGAGCGGGCAGAGTAATGATTAAAGTCAAGGGTCGCAAGTTTAAATCTCAACGATATCTGATGTAGTAAGGATGACTTCTTGTTGATTGTTTTTTGCTGTTCTTTTTTTTTACGATTTCACAAGTCAGCTTATGTGCAGACTTGTTAGATTTTTTTCTCTTTTCTTATATACATGCTCCAACAATACGTGTCAGTGTTTGATTAGTTAAGGAAACTCGATAGCAGCTTGCGTGCGGTTCCTGAGGCTTCACTGTCGCTAAGAATTATGTAGTTGTTGAAGTATCCGCAAAGCGGAATTTTGGCAGATATGGGAATGCAAACATTGAACATTCTAGATGCTTTGATTTATTGAATAAACCAAAAGAAAAAAAGAAATGCCAAAGATTTTAAATAAAAACAAGTCATTGTCATGGTAACTCTTTTTTTAAAACCCATTTCATGTGCTAGGGAACGAATGTTCGATGTCTACAGCTTACTATAGCACAGTTATACATAATAGTTTCTTCTGAAAATACCAACTGGAAATCATGAGTCGTTGCGCAATAATAATACGATTATTTGGGTTTTTTCTTTCGGTGGTTTTTTTTTTTGCACGGATGCTACTGAGAACTTCATAACAAAAAGTTAAAGTGCATGCAGAACAATAGCAGAAAGTTTATATTTCATGAGCTGGCATTCCGAACACGTAAACTTTGAGCAGACCTTTCCTTTGATAGGTTCTAAAATAAAATAAGGTATTCTAAACGGCTCCTTCGTAAGCCTCAATTGTGGGACAACTGTTTAAAACAAAGCCATAAAGCTATATATCAAATTTAAGAAAAAAAAAACTTTTGCTGTTATCAAATCTCTTTCTCTCTCTCGCTCCTCCTCCCCCCCCCCCCCCCCACCCCTCCACCCCCCACACACACTAGTACCACCATCAACCACCATCCACCACTACACCATCAAGAATAGTCTATGAAACCTAACCCTCTTCTGCCTTCCATTTCTTGCAATTAATAATTTTTCACCTTCATTTTCATCTATCCTGAAGTCTGGTCGACCGTTGGCGCATCCCTGAAGATTTTGGCAACCAGCTTCCACTGCTCCTCGCGGTTCTCTTCCGATACGTTGTTTCAACTCAAGGCAGTCCACTCTCTGATGTGTGTCTTCCCATTGCTTTTTCTGTCTGCTTCTTAGTCTCCCTTCTTGTACTGTTCCCTGTAGGACTGTCTTGGCCAGGCCCGATGCGTGTGTGAAGTAGCGTACCACTTTAGTTACCGTCTTTTCATAGCAGCCATAAACTTTTCATATAGCCTAATGGTGTTTTCAATTCTGGTTTTCACTTCTTCGTTAGTTATGTGATAACAAGAAATTTGCGGACACATTTCATCTCCGTTGCCTGTAATCTTCAATGTCTGCTGTTATGGTCTACGTTTCTCACGACCACAATAATATGGCCATGACCAGGAAATGCATTGGTGTGATCTTGAAGCCGATGACTACAAATCTATTATCAAATATACTACGAGTTTTAAATAACTTGTTTGGGGTTTTTTTTAGTTTTCAATAACTTATTTGTTGCTTTTTTTATACACTTTAAGCACTTCTGTTGATAAAGTTTGAAACAAGCTTTTCAAAGCACGTCAGTTTTGATTATTAAACTAAGAAACTTTCGAAACGAAAAAAAGACATCATTGTCATCAAGGTGAGAACACCTGCCTCTCATTCACGTGCTCTGTGTCGTCGGCAGTCCCCCATCCCCACCCCACCCCACCCCCCCAAAAAGTCGGAGCGATAGCGCGTATTTTATTCTATTGTTTTCTTATAACCACAGCATCTTCTCTGGTCGTTGAATTCTCAAACCGAGAACAACCGCAAGATGATGGTACCGACTAGAATCAATCTCTAATCAAATCTCTCTTGGCCGTCATGTTTTCGCAATGGTATTCCCCCTCCACACACACACACACACACACACACACACACACACACACACACACACACACACACACACACAAATACATACTGCATATGCGTCTGACATGTAAAATCATCATTACTTTGATCATTTTGAAATCATTTTTGCTTGAGTGAAATACCAAACCAGTGACTCTTTAACTGTCCTCAGTTACTTGCTTAGTTCTTGGTAAAAGCAATTTTGCTAAACAGTTTTACAGACGAAACACAACTGAAAAGTGTGACCATGCAACATAACACCCGCAAAGCCAGCTATAAAAGTTTGCTGGTGAAGAACACAACGGGGGGGGGTGGGGGTGGACAACAACTATTGGACATCAAGTGGGACAAAATAGAATTGGGGTTAAGGAAAGGTGAGCAGTGAAGTCTTAGACGTATGCGCGCGCGCGCGCACGCACCACACACACACACACACACACAGGGGAAGAGGAGGGAATGGAGACAGCGAGAGAGAGGGGGGGAAGGGGGTAGAGAGAGAGAGAGGCGGTCCATCTGGTCTGATGGCGAAAGCTTCCACGCCCATCCACCCACACTGAAGCATAGAGCCTATAAGGATTGGCAAACCTGGTGTCTCTTCTAGCAACCTGAGTATATATAACTCGCCCATGCGTTTTAGCTTTTCTTGTCTCTAATCATGCTTTCTCCACGTTTGACTTCCCCCATCTGTCTGTTCTGCCCCCTCCCTTTTTACTGTCTTCTTTTTCTTCGACAGACCTTAACAAAATGTTGCCATCTGTATAAAACTGGCAGCACAAGCTCAGCCGCTTACCAATCGGACCGTTCACAGTACGATGCGTGCGGAGCGATGCGTACGACACCGACCACGGTCCTGCTCTGTCTAATGTTCCTCGCTGATGTGCCTTCAGTCTTCCCTTCGCCGCTGTCTGTCTCACACATTATGTCTCCCGAGCCGTCAGCACCAACGCTCCAGGGTGACCGTCTGCTACATGCCTTCATCTTACAGGCACGGGACAGCAATAATGAGACCAAGGAGAAACGGAAGACGAGGTGGGATGAAGAAAGTTTACTGCACCGACGAGCCCTTTCAAACGTGCTTCAATCTTCGTTAAATTACATTGGCCACCCCTCTGCAGGTTCCCAAGACGCTGTCAATATCCAGGCTACAGGTTTTGCGAGACGAACCAGACACATCAGTATGGTAAGTACGCAACTGCTTTCTTTGTATTCAGTGTACTGTTGAATTTGATTGTGCGCAAGGGGTAGGGAATAGGCTTTATATCACAAGAACTGATGCCATACAGGTTCTCTCTGTTCAGATACACATCTCTTCTATTGTTAAATCAATATTTTCATGCTGTTTAGCACGGTTAAAATCATTTATTTCTCTCCAGCATATGTGTAGTGTGCATGAGTACGATTCTCTGTCACCAGAAGTGATTTTACCCAAATGTTCTCTCATCTCAAATAAACTGTTCTATTGCTTAATCAGATCTTTTGTCATTATATTGATTGTGCCTTACATGGTTCCAAAATCTTTCATTTCTTTTGATCATGTATAGTAGTATTATGGATTGTACAGTGCCCATGAGAATAATCGCACACGTGTAAGCGCATGTATGTACTCTGTGAGTGCGTGTGTGCGTGGGTGTGTATGCACGCGCGACCACACACACAAGCGCGCGCGCACACACCACACACACACTTTTCTTTCTTTTATTTTTTGCTTTCATTTTTTCGTTTTGCTTTGAAATAGTGGGACTCTAAAGTGAGAAATGACAATGTCTTTGAAATTAAGTTCCTGATTCTGTCTGTTGTCTAAAAGTATTAGATCAGATTTTTGATGGATTCCGCTGTAATGCGGTCTTGACTGCAATGAGTAGACAGATTTTTTTAAAACTGAGGATAATAGAATAAGCACTCGCGTGTTTTTTACATTCAGTCCCTGTGTGCATGTGGTTTTTGTAAATTTTATCATCCGTTCCCACCAGCACACAAATGGTCTTCTCTTCCAAAAAGTGGAACAGGTTTTAACGTGTGCGCAAGATGTTTTCCGTGCGTTCGTTCAAGGGACCTTGATTTATAGTCTCATCCGAATGACTTTTTGGTGGAGTGGAGTCGGCACTGATGTTAACTCCAGGGGGGGGGGGGGGGGGGGGAATCTCCTTAAACGGGATTCGAACCCGGGCCAGCAGATCGCGAGCGCAATGTGAAACGCAACGCAACTTTCTAGCCACCAGGCTATCCCGTTCTTTATCTAAGCGAGATGGGAACCGTCATGCTATCCCGTCCTGTTCTCTAGCTACACAAGATACCTGCACTTTCCCGTGGGGATACTCGGGGCCTGTCAGTATAAATAGCATCCCCGTCTTCTGGAAATTCTCTCTTTTCTATTCTTCTCTTTGTTTCTGCCGTGTTCCTTTTCTTCTTGTCACCTTCTCGTCTATTTTCTGCCTTTTGGTCCATTCTCCTGCCTTTTTCCCAAGAAAGACTTACAAGATAACAATTCTCTCCCATGCCGAAGTCGGAAGTGCTGGGCCTGATTTGTCAGGCGCTTAACCGTAGCACAATTTTTGCTCATATGAGAGACAACTTTAGTTGCTGTCTGAGCGTTCGAGGCCGACGAAAAAGAAAATACCTGCTCTAGTTCAGGCCTTAAGTCTATCGTCATATAATAATATAAAATAATAATAATAATAATGATGATGATAAATAATAATAAATGGAATTTATATAGCGCTATATCTTGAAAATACAAATCTGAGCGCTTGGATTCAATCCGCTCCTACACATGCAACCAATAATCATTAACAATATTTTAACAAATTCAAATTACACACACACACACACACACACACACACACACACACACACACACACACACACAGAATATACATTTCAGCAGGGTGGTGGAATTTTGGCTGTTAAAGGCAGGGACAGGTGTGAGATGAAACAGGAGGGGAAAATATTAGGTTTGAAATAGGTATGTTTTGAGGCTGAATTTAAAGCTGTCGTAAGTAGGCTTGTCACGAAGGGAGAGAGGAAGGTCATTCCAGATTGATGGACCAGAAATAGAAAAAGAGCGACAGCCAACAGTGGATTGGTTGAATCTAGGTATTCGTAAGCACAGGGTATCCGCAGCAGAGCGGAAGGAACGAGAATGAGTGTACAGGTGAAGACATTCACAGAGATAGGAGGGTGCTGTTTTGTGTAGGCATTTGTAAAAGAGGGTACTGAGCTCGTACTTTAGTCTCTTTGGCACAGGCAACCAGTGGAGAGATTGAGAGAGAGGGGTAATGTGCTCAGATTTTTTTCTTTTTGAGGACTAATCGACCTGCAGAGTTTTGTATGCATTGAAGGGAGTGGATAGATGATGCTGGCAGACCATCCAAAAGAGAATTACAATAGTCCAGACGTGAAAGAATAAGAGATGTGACAAGTTTGGATGTTGCATCAGTGGACAGGTACTTTCGGATTGCACTTGTACACCGTAATTGATAGTAGCAGGACTGGCAGGTCTGGAAGATGAATTTTTGCATAGAGAGTGTGTTGTCGATAACAACACCAAGATACTTGACTGCAGTGGATAGTGGAACTGACGTATTGCCAAATTCTTTTGAAAATGTGATGGAAGAGAGTTTGTGTTTGGTCCCTACAATCATGGCTTCAGTTTTATCTGCATTTAGCTGTAACTTGTTTTGTATCATCCAGTTTTGAATGTCTTGAAGGCAGAGTGACACATTTGTCAAGAGAGAAGGCAGATTTTCAGTAGTGCCACTGCCTTGAATCTGACAGTCATCAGCGTAGAAATGATGGTTGATCTGGTGACGGTTATAAATATATGAGAGTGGAACAGTGAAGAGAGTGAATAAAACAGGGCCCAGAACTGATCCCTGTGGGACTCCACATTCCAGTTTGGCAGGAATTGATTGAATTTTGTTACTGTGACTGTCTGGAATCGGTCAATGAGGTATGAACTAAACCAGGGAAGGGCTGCACCTTTGATACCAAACGATTTTTGGAGACGGGAGAGAAGGATAGAGTGATCTATAGTGTCAAATGCTACAGATAAGTAGATAAGAGTGAGAAGGGAGATTTCCCCTGAGTCAGAAGCGTTGAGGAGCATGTTTAACGTATGGACTAGGGTGGATTCAGTGCTGTGGTTGACACGATAGGCAGACTGAAATGCGGGAAGGAGACTACTTGAATGAAGATGACTGTTGAGATGTTTCAGAACTACTTTTTCAAGGACTTTGGAGATGAAAGGTAAGTTAGAAACAGGCCTGTAATTTTTCAGTATGTTAGGGTCGACGTCGTGCTTTTGGAGTAGAGGTGTAACTGTTACAGTTTTGAGATGTGATGGAAAAATTCCCGAAAGAAAAGGTGCGTTTACAATCTTCGTGATAGTTGGTATACACTGCGGAAGGCACTGTGTGAAAAGAGAGGCAGGCTTAGGATCAAGATCACATAATTTTATGGTCATTTCATTTAGAATTTTCCTGATTCCTTCCTCACTTGTTGGTTGAAAGTAAAGGAGAGGAGTGCCAGTAAATTGGGGATCAGGAGGTACAGGTTGGAAGGGAGTCTGATCCAGTCTGGAGCGAATGTTACGGACTTTGTTAGAAAAGAACGAAGAAAATATATCAGGAAGTTCAGAGTGACTGTGGACAGTAGGCAGAGGGCTTGTCTTTGCAGATCCAAGAAGAGTTGAGGTGAGGGAAAAAAGCGATTTCATGGACGTTGCATTGAGAACTTGAGCAGAGTAGTAGTTTGTCTTGACTTAGTGGATTAAGGTTTTGACTTTGTTAGTTTGTTTTCGAAAGAGCTGTTTGTTTATTTCAATTTTTGTGTTTCGCCAGTGCCGTTCTAGTTGGCGTTTGCGCTTTGCCATCAGGATACCATGGGTGTACCATGGAGCGAAAGGTCTATCGGGCAGAATATGGTCAGTGGGAGGTGCATGTCATCAAGCAGTTGGTTGAGAACAATGTTATAGTGTTTTGAAGGGTCAGTGTGGTCAGGGGTTTGTGATAGGCGTTCAGCAGCTTGGGAAGAGAAAGTTTGAATATCAATAGCCTTGAGGTTACGACGGGTGATGCACTTCTTTTTTCTGATAGGTTTTGCAATGTTAAGGAAGAAAAGAATGGCAGAATGATCAGAAAGCAGTTGGTCAGTGACAGAGGCAGAGGTGACGAATTCTTGTGAAACATCGGTGATGAACCAGTCTACGATATGTCCTGATCTGTGTGTTGCTTCATTAACCAGCTGGGAAAGAGAGTGATTTGACAAAGAAAGAGAAAGACGCTTGACATCAGGAGAAGACTGGTTGTCGAAGTGAAAATTAAAGTCACCAGGTATGATAAGCTTTCTGGGGGCATATGAAAGTAGTTCTATTTCTTGCAAAGTCTGTAAACTCTAAATTCATCAGAACTTTCAGAAGTCTTTTTTGTTTACAAGATTTAGAAATGATAATCTGCCATTTGTATTTAAACGCTTGGAGTACTAAGTTTTCAAAAATATCGCATGTGGTTGTTCTGATATTACTTAAGTCCGCTATGAATCATTTGATTGCCTAGTGTTCAATAGTTTTACAAAATGAAATGATAAAATTGGCAATATTCAAGGTGTTCTGTATGAAATAATGTTTCAGTCAACAGCAGAAGTGCCGCTATTGAATCTCTTGCACACATTTCACTCCTTTACTCAACTATTCACCCTCTGCCCCTTTCTTTACATTAATTTTTTAAAGGTCTACATAATTGTCTAAATCACCTTGCAGTGAATGCGCTAGCGTCCTGTCCTTTAAACCTGTTTACTTACTCTCTCTCTCTCTCTCTCTCTCTCTGAGCGGTGTGTGTGTGTGTGTGTGTTGTGTGTTGTGTGTTGTGTGTTGTGTGTGTGTGTGTGTGTGTGTGTTTGTGTGTGTGTGTGTGTGTACATGTGTGTGTGTATGTGTGTGTGTGTGTGTGTGTTTAACGTCTTTCCACTAAAGTGTATCAGACGGGAAATGTGTTGTTGGTGTGTGTGTGTGTGAGAGAGAGAGAGAGAGAGAGAGGAGAGAGAGAGAGAGAGAGAGAGAGAGAGAGAGCGCTTTCATTTTGTAAAGCACTTACAGTTCTAAATCTACCAGAGCGAGAGTGTTGTATAAATGTAGCACTGCTGTTTTTTGCTATATTTTACACAAACTTATAGACTGCTCTGTCTCTGGATGACAAATTCCCACCAGGCAAATAGTTAAGATTTTTGTGAGAATTAATTTTCGCTTTTTCCTTTTCCTATTTGATAATGTTTGAATCAAAATCGAAGAAACAAACAAGGTTTGTCTACTCTGCTTTCTTTGTAGGACTACTTTTGCCCGTGTCACCATTGCAGTTCTGTCTACTGTTGTTAAAGAAGGATTTAATTGCTCTGATCAAGTTCATCATGCAACAACTAACTCTGTTGTTTTATTTTCAAAATCAGATCTACAAAAGGAAACAAGCGGGATTTTTTTCTCTTTTCTATACTTGGAGGTTTACTTCTGATATATTCCTTAAAATGCTTTGTGAATGCTACATGATATTTGAGAATGAAACAAAGTATTGTGTCAGACATGATGATGGACTTGTGAATTGTACCCGTTCCTTTTTTTATAGTAAGATTAAGCAAACCACTGTTGTTATACATTATCGTAATAAAATCATCATTTTCCACCAGAAAGCTTCAGATTCATGGCTTTTGTTCGTAACTATACGTATTTTTCAAATCCAGCTTTGAAACTGTCTTTTATAGGGGGATCTAACATTTTCCATGTCATCAGAAAAAATTGCTCCTCAAACTATCCTTTCCTTTCTGCTTTCATCAACCGAATGGTCCAACGTTTATGTATTACACAAAATTTTGTCTGATTTCAGGTTGAAGCTTTATATATATGTACCACAAAGTTTTTCTGAATGTGAGAAGCATAAAACAGCTTGAAGATTTCCATGCCAAAACTCAAACATCACCATATTATTCAATTGAGATTTGAAGATTAGATACAATAGAAAATGAAGAGAAAGTGCATATGAAGGCATACAAAAGGTTTATGAGTGCTCCAGAAAGGAGACTTGATCATAGAATGATTGATGGAGAGATCTACGTAGGTCTGTTTACTTGTCCACTCATCGGTCCATCTACCTATTTCTCAAAACAAAACAAAAACTATGTCCAATCGTCCGTCTGTCTGCCTGCCTACCTGCCTGCCTGCCTGCCTGTCTGCCTGCCTGCCTGCCTGCCTGCCTGCCTGCCTGCCTGCCTGCCTGCCTGTCTGTCTGTCTGTCTGTCTGTCTGTCTGTCTATCAAGCACGTTTCCGTGAACTGATTCGGCAGTACTGTCCGGACATTTTAACAGCTCTGTTCATCCTGTGCATAATAATGTATGGATAGACTTTTGTATCTTAAACATTTTAATGATTATGCCTGTATACTAGAGAGGTACCTTGGTGTACTTTCTGTGGATATGAAATTGTCCAATTATACATGTGCGCTCAGCAATTAAAATGGGACAGATGTTAACCAAATACGCCGTTTTTCTTGCTATGTTTGTAAGAGCCAAATGAAACCTTTTTGATATTTATAAGCATTTTCAACGTCATTGTCTTTCTTTAACAAAAAGATTGACTTATCAACATTTATTTCGATGAAGCGGAGCAGCGATGTTGCTAACTGCTTCATGATTCCTGGGTTATTTCATATCTGTCTTTTCTTTCATCAATGTAACAGGGTGTATTATTCATCTATTCAATTATCAATCTAGCTCGTTACGTATATCAAGACGACACCTATACCTAAATGCTGCAACGGTCGAGTGGATCAATGATGCTACTACTTGATAACTTCTGACTTATTTGTCCGTTCTAGACTGTTGGTCTGTCTGTCTCTCTAGATATCTATATGTCATTCTTTCTATCTATCTGTCTTCCTGTGTTCCTGTCTGTCTGTCTGTCTGTCTGTCTGTCTGTCTATGTGGATCGGTGGTCTAGAGGTAACGCGCTTGTCTAGAAAGCGAAAAGTCCGGGTCTGAAGTGTGCGGCGGTTCGTACCCCGTTTGGACCCGAAACTTTTCCCCCATCCATTAGACCATGAGTGGTGGTCTGGGCGCTAGTCTTTCGGATGAGACGATAAACCGAGGTCCCGTGTGTTACACGTAATTATTTAGCGCACGTAAAAGAACCCACGGCAACAAGAGAGATGTCCCTGGCAAAATTCTTAGAAAAAAGCCACTCTGATAGGGAAACAAATACAGTTGCAGACAGGAAAAAGAAAAAAATGGGTGGCGCTGCTCTTGTGGCGACGCGCTCTCCCCGGGGAGAGCAGCCCGAATTTCACGGAGAGAAATCTGCCGAGACTTAAAGTGGTATGAAATGAAATGAAATGAAATCTATCTATCTATCTATCAGCATTCTATAACTGTGTCGATGTCTAACTATTTGTCTACTTATCCATCCATCTATCCATTTTCAAAACATTCTACATGACTATTACATTCGTTTGTCTATCGTCTGTGGTCCAACATAAGCATAATCGAATCAAAATGTCTGTTAGATTTTATTAATGTCTGGTTACTAGCGTGTTTATCCCCAGTCATTTACATTACTATTTCGGACGAGGCACACACAATAAAATAGCTGTGATTAACTGGCCGACTATGAACGTTCTTCAGAAGTTCTCGACAGTGGCAAAACATGCCAATAATCCACCCTATGTACTGCGGACAATGGTTCACTGTTTGTTGTCTGACGGAAGTCGTCGAAATCTGGGAGGGTAAGACGGTTTCTAGCAATTTTCAAGAAGTTCCCTCCATCATGGAAAGTGAGTTTCTTGCAATGTCGAGCAGCTTCTCTGCATTCTGTAGTCACTGATCAAGACGCTGCTGTCACAAAAGTCAGTCTTTCTTTGTGATGATTATAATGCTTGGAGAAAAACAAGAACAACTTGGCCTCACACTCTGTTTCAGACCATCTGTCAGTCACAGTCAATACTTTTTGCAGTATTAACTTATTTCACAATGCTTTTTGGAAAGGTAAAGCCATGTCAGTCATTTGAGACGTTACACTTCGATATGCACAGCATTTTATGGATCTGGGTTTGAGTGTGTAGAGCTGCCCTACTCCCACGCATCCTTCCTGTTTAAAAGTTAAGAACTACATTCTCTCTCTCTCTCTCTCTCTCTCTCTCTCTCTCTCTCTCTCTCTCTCTCTCTCTCCCTCTCTCTCTCTCTCTCCCCCCCCCTCCCTCTCCCCACGAAAGCACTATATCATTTACTTTTCTTAGTCTTTTTTTTTTTTAATCATAGCGAAAAATCAATTATAATGGTCACTACCCGTATCTGAGAACTGAAATCCGATCCTTCGAAAGCGATACGGGAGTGCCAATCTCTCTTAGTAGCCAAACGTAGTCGGATCTGTCTAATGGGAGCATAAGCTGGGCCAACTTAAGAATCCTAGTTTGTCTGCCTTCACCTCCACATCCCCAAGAAAAACTACAACCACTACCACCACTACCCCCCAAAAAAGACAAAAATGTGTTCTCATCACTGTCTGTTGTACGAAGCCAACCAAAGCTACATCGCTGACAGTTAAGTCTTTTCTAAGGAATGGCCATCTATTTTTCTGTGCCGTGCCGTGCCATATAGTCGTTGTCTCCACCTCCAACCCCCCTATCATCACCTCGCTCCTCATCCCATCCAGTTTTCCCGCCCCCGCCACTTCTCAATATTATTGTGGCTGCCCGCTCCTTTTCTGTTTCAGTTGCTGGCCTGAACAGGCTGTAGGCATTATCGGCCTGTTGTACTGTTGTATTGTATTGTATTTAGTACGTCGTTATAAGAGCAGCGCCACCCTTTTTTTCCCCAGTCTACATAAGTATTTCTTAGCCTGAGGTGTTGGCTCTCTCTCTCTCTCTCTCTCTCTCTCTCTCTTCTCACACACACACACACACACACACACACACACACACACACACACACACACACACACACACACACACACATTTAGCCAGGCACAATTTCCCGATTGTCGTGGGTTCTTTCATGTGCACAAAGTATCTTGTACGCTAGACATCGGTTTATCGCCACATCCAAAAGACTTTTACCAGCCTTCTACTCACTATCTGTGCAGGATTCAAATTCGCTTTCATGTGGGATTTGATGCCGCCACCACTCGTTTTCGAGACGAGTGCGTGACTGCTAAACAACTGACCTACGCAGACGTAATCTATACCCCCCCCCCCCCCCCCCCCCCCCTCATTTCCTTTATTTAATTTGATATTGTTTATAGCGCAGCTGCATCAATAATGTTAAACAAAACAGCATTATTTGTGCGGCGCGTGTCAAATGGCCTACCACCACCCGAAAGATCTCTGTCATAATACCTTTTAAAACAACAATTTCAGGCCGAAACAAGATCTGAAACAGTATTTTATGCCTTTTCTGCATGGCACACCGTTTTCTTAACTTCTTCCATCCCTGACAGCCTCTTTTCTTCCACACACGTAACCCCCACCCCCACCCCCAGTAGAATGACAAACCTGAGAAATCAGCAGCTTAAAGATGTCTGCACGCAATGAGGGAGTGATTCAGTCTGGTTCTTTGAATCTATTTGCAGCCACGAAAGCATAAATTGCACAAAATATTATCATAAAATTATGGGAAACTGAGGGTTAGGAATGTTAAAAATAGCATAAAAAGGAAACAAAATGATACTGAACAAAATCATTTAAAACCAAAAAAGACAACAAGCAAGGTACGGAAAAGCAACAAGAGTCGCTTGTATTCTCAAATCTGACGGGCTATATAATGTTTTCCAGACACGAAACAGGAACAATGATTATCATCTTTTGTTTCGATGTGTCGGAAACTGACAAATCCACATCTGCCAATTATCCTTCCAACTTAAGCTAGCTGCAGGGCTCTGTGAACTTACTACTTGGCCTGACAACTTTGTCTGGCAATCACAGATATTGGTGAGAGTAGAAGAATATAGATGTGTGTGTGAGACAAACTCGAGAGAGACAGAGAGGGAGAGAAAGAGGGATGGAGAGATAGATGGAGAGAGAGAGAAGGGGGATATGAGACAGACTGAGACAGTGATTAGCTGACAGTGGTTATAATTCATAAAATAATAAAATAAAATTATACATATATATAATCAATTATTTTAATGTTGTTATGTAGTGTAATCTTCCTAGTTCTTTATTTCATAAGTCAGACACACAGAGAGAAGAGAGACAGACAGACAGACAGCCAGACAGACAGACAAAGATAGAGACACCCGAGAAAGCCAGATATAAACACGTTTATGCGTCCGTACGAGTTGGCAGTGCATACTATGCTCTCTGTTTCTCTTTTTTTTTTTTATACATATGTGTGTGCGTGCCCATCCACCCTCATATACTCAAGCCCGCATGCACTCGCAGGTAGGTGCATGCACACTGACTGACAGCAGCATCATGTAGTCTGGTGGCATTAGAAATAAAAGCTTTTTGTAACCTGTCAGTCTTGGCGCGCGCGCGCGCACACACACACACACACACTCTCTCTCTCTCTCTCTCTCTCTCTCTCTCTCTCTCCTCTCTCTCTCTCTCTCTCTCTCTCTCTCTCTCTGTCTTTCTCTCTCTCCCTCTCTCTCACGCATACCTAAACCGGGGTGGGGGTAGGGGTAATAATAATAATAATAATAATGTATGGAATTTATATAGCGCTGAATCTTGTAAAGCAACAAATCAAAGCGCTCAGATTTTATTTCATACCACTTTAAGTCACGGCAGATTTCTCTCCGTGAAATTCGGGCTGCTCTCCCCGGGGAGAGCGGGAGAACGCGTCGCCACTTAGCGCTGCGCCACCCTTTCACCCTTTTTTTTTTTTTTTTTTTTTTTTTTTTTTTTTGCTGCAGCTGTATTTGTTTCCCTACCAGAGTGGCTTTTTTCTAAGAATTTTGCCAGGGACAACTCTCTTGTTGCCGTGGGTTTTTTTACGTGCGCTAAATAATTACGTGTAACACACGGGACCTCGGTTTATCGTCTCATCCGAAAGACTAGCGCCCAGACCACCACTCATGGTCTAATGGATGGGGGAAAAATTTCCGGTCCAAACGGGGTACGAACCGCCGCACACTTCAGACCCGGACTTTTCGCTTTCTAGACAGGCGCGTTACCTCTAGACCACCGATCCACATATTAAGCAAGTAAGATCCTGCTCATCATAATCTTAAGCAAGGTGAAAGAAAAACTAAGAGTTTAAACCGTCAGACTGTCAGTCAGGCTACAATATAAACAATGTATACTTGTCATTAGTAGAAAGAGAGAGAGTATCCTAGCCTCTTTTTCCTCGAAATATTGGTCATAAACCACTAAAACGAGAATGGAATGGTGTGCAGGCAAAAGCTCTAGACAATGTCGGCAGAGGCAATATTTTCTTGGCTTTAAAATCAGACATGAAGACCGTGAAATTGAGGCGACCTTCAAAGAGCTGAAATCCAGAAAGTCACCAAACCTCAATAACATTCCTGGAGAACTGTTGAAGCATTCAGAAGAAGGTGGGCTGAGAGCTGCATATTACCTATGTTGTAAAATATGAACGACCGCTCAGTGGCCAACAGACTGGAAGTCACTTGAATTTTCGTCATGCTCCATAAGAGCGAAAATGTAAAAGTCTGCAATGAATACGGGACAACAGCCTTTTTATTAAGCAAGTAAGATCCTGCCCATCATAATCTTAAGCAAGGTGAAAGAAAAACTAAGAGTTTAAACCGTCAGACTGTCAGTCAGGCTACAATATAAACAATGTATACTTGTCATTAGTGCTTTAACACATCATTGAAAAGGTGAAAAGTACGAATGGAGAACTTCATAGAATCTAGCAAAACCTTCGACAGCATAATCTACCAGAATCTTTTCCAAACAAAGCATGAAATAAGCTTTTCAAAACACATCTCATTACTTTTCTCACTTTATAAAAACCAAATGAGATCTATCAGATGAGGCAACCAAAATTTCCTTTCGATATCTTGAAAGGATGCATCCTCTCACCTCATCTTTTCAACATTATAATTATGCAGAGCAAATGATGAGAGACTAAACTGAAGACATGCGTCTTAAGATAAGTGGTAGAAATAATAGCAAAACAAATCTGGGCCACGCTGATGATACACTACTAGCGAAAAGCATCACTAGCACGAAGAGAGTTTTACACAAAGTACCCACAGTAGATGTAACAGCAAGAAGAGCCGATTTCATGCTTAATGCAAAAAAGACAAAAGTGCTGCATGTTGCCAAAACCAGTTGCCAAACGGAGCATGAAATAAAGATTGATAAAACACCTTTAGGAAATGTCAAAGACTTTAACCAAATCTAGGTTCAGTCAAAACAAATGATGGACCATATACCAAAGATCTAAGAAAAAATAAGCATGGCTAAAACCAGAATGTTCCAACTAAACAAAATCTAGGAAGATCGCAGCATTTCTCTCCATCTGAAAAAGAAAATATTGAAATGCGTAATATGGCCATGTTATATAGCTGCGAATCCTGGACACAGAGAAAAGACGATGACAAAAGAATAGTAGAAATTTAGATGTGACTTTTTAAAAAGCTGCTCATGGTCAGTTGGACACGTAGAAGAACAAATTTAATGAAAGCATACTAAAACTAGGAACAACAACAACAACTTCTATTATTAATAAACGAAAGGGGATGAAGATAATGTAGGCCATGCACTACGAAACCAAGTGACTGACTTCATGGAGACTACCTTTCAAGGTAACACTGGGGCAAAAAGAAAAAAGAATCAGACCACAAGCTTCTCTCACTGGCAACATGGCGAATCCAGTGGCATGAGAATCCATGAGTTGGGCAGGATCAGCGAAGGCCGGAACAGATAGAGAAAAAGAACCCTTGCCGACATGTGAAGTGAGACAGGTGAACCAGACATGTGGCAAGGGGGATCAGCTTACACGTCAGTTGTGGAAGAGCACTCCAGTGTGACAATGGGCGAACAGATCAAATGACAAAAAAGTACAATTAACTGAAAGATCTGTGTGTGTGTGTGTGTGTGTGTGTGTGTGTGTGTGTGTGTGTGTGTGTAGCACGAGCTTTATGCCAATTCGTTTGTGCATGACCATATATCGTAAAACAAGCGTTTGTGACATTGTAAAAATGTTCGTGCACTGTGAATAATTATATGTAGAGGAGTGTAAACACACACGTGTGATGAACTGCACCCATCTGTAGCTAAACTTGGTTATGGCCACAACAGTGGTGCATTGTTGATTAAGTGACACTCCTCACAAGGAAGAGCTGTGCACTTAAGGACCTGGAGGAATGATAAAGCTGTTTACTGCAGGCCAGACAAACGCCTCCTAAAAAGAAACAATGGCCTTACACGCCACAAGACACCTCTTTGTTCTGACCTTGCAGTCAGTGATTATGAAAATAACCTTGCTGAAACAAGATGAACCCAGAAAAAACACCAGCCACCTCATGCACGCGTACTTGTGTCTATGAGCGTGTGTGTGTTTATCCTTATGTGCGTGAGCGTGTGTGGGGGATGCGTATGTTGGTGTGTGCGTGCGTGGGTGCATACTTGCCGCGCGCGCGCGCGTGCGTGCGTGCGTGCGTGCGTGCGTGTGTGTGTGTGTGTGTGTGTGCATGGGGCGAGGGTGGATGTTCTTTACATGTACGTGTGAGTGATATTAAACTAACCTGAGAAAAAAATGCGTATGAAAGGGAATTTTGAAACCAAAAAAATCTCCATCAAGTTTATAAATGAAACAAATGAGTAAAAATCGTGTGTAGGTTCTCTTAAAATGATACAGAAAAGAAAACTAAAATTGAATTGAGAGACTTTGGGATAAGTGGCTTTGCTGAGGAATCAATTTAACTGTGATGGAGATGCTAGCTAGATTGTCATATTCTTTGCTTGTAGAGCAATTGCTAGGAGACGAACATTTAGCACTTACTAGAAAACTTACCTTTGCTTGTAGAGCTATTGCTAGGAGACGAACATTTAGTACTTCTTAATAGAAAACTTACCTTTGCTTGTAGAGCTATTGCTAGGAGACGAACATTTAGCACTTCTTAAAAGAAAACTTATCTTGGTGCTTCTTGTCAAGAAACTAAAATGGCTGTTGTAGCTGACTAGTCACTACTTTTAACGCATGACCTCTCTCTTTAAAAGCAAACAAACGTAATACAGCCGCTTCAGCGCAACAGTCCTGGTATTTTGAACTCTTGGTTTGAATGTTGCAGGTTTGAATTCCATGAGTCATGAGGTGTTTTGGGGCTCTGGCTGGCTCATACTTGGGGCAAATTTTCTCTGGACTCAAGGAGAAGACTGGCATAAGAGTTGAGCATTATCAACTTTTTGCGTGCAATTTAAAAGGTAGCTCAAATTACTTGACCAATACTGTAGGTTTTTCTGTATCCACCAGTCCTGAATAATGAAGACTGTATTAAGAAAGGAAGTTTATAGTGCAGGTCTTGTCAAGAAGTCTTAAAGCTGGTGCACTTCTATGGCATCATCCTTGCATTATCCTTATCATCATCGACAATAAAACAATAAAAAAGAATTGTCTCTGATGTTCTGATCTCAAGCCGAAGTCGAAAATCTGATCTTGACTTGATCACTCCACTCACAGACCTAATGGGTATGGGAGCAAAGTTTTGTACTTCAAATGCTCGCTTAAGTGTCACGATCACGAAAAATTATTTTTTAAAAGGAAGAAATAGTAATAATGATAAAGCAAGTTTGCTTTTTCGGTATAAGGGGAAGAATGGGTGGCGGTTCACTTTTACCGACATGACTGCTTTGTGTGCATCAATCATCAACACACACAAAATGTGTTGCAGTATAGCTTAACTTAATCCATGGCTGATATTCTCCTATGTGATTATGTAAAGTGCGGCGAAGATGGCGAGAAAAACTGTGAATGTCTTGGCACAGTTTGAGCAGCAAGTGGTAAAATATGCATAGGCTGTAGACATTCAGCATCACAAATGACCCCCGTGTCTGATGCATTCTTGACAACTGCTAGTCTGCACTCTGTCTAGTTGCCGGGGCGGACGATTTCCCCTGCCAAGCAATTCCTGCTGCCAAACCAGTTTTAGGTATAGTAATGTCATTGCTTGTGTTAATTTACCTTTAATTGGAACACCTTCTCTCTCTCTCTCTCTCTCTCTCTCTCTCTCTCTCTCTCTCTCTCTCTCTCTCTCTCTCTCTCTCTCTCTCTCTTGCCCTGCCTTGCCTTGCCTTGCCTTGCCTTGCCTTGACCCTCCCTCCCCCCCCCCCCCTCTCTCTCTCAAAACTGGGAAACACAAATACGGATTTGCCTATTCAAATAATTATGGCTTTCGATATACAAGGTTAAATCAAGGTGTTGGAAATCTAAAAGAGTTTATTGCTGTTTTTAGACAAAGATTGACTGATTGTCACTGGCAACGATGGAACGACCACTTTCAAAAAGTGACAGATATAAAACTTATTGTCATTTTGCAAG
Organism: Rapana venosa; assembly: GCA_028751875.1. NCBI lineage: Eukaryota > Metazoa > Mollusca > Gastropoda > Neogastropoda > Muricidae > Rapana > Rapana venosa. Next base: position 31,247,437 of record CM054158.1, read on the forward strand.
CTTACATGACGTCAAACCTTATCTAAAGCTGTAATTGGATATGAATTTTAAAAGAATAATGGTTACATTCAGACTGGGTGTCTTATATATATATATATATATATATATATATATATATAATATATATATATATATATATATATATAATATATAATATATAATATATATATATATATAATATATATACATGCATACATACATACATACATACATGTATATATATTTTTTTGTGCCTAACATCATTAAAGGCGACCTAAGACAAAATGCACTTCATCGTCTGTTGCTTCATTACATTAAGAAAATGTATCAGATTCACAATGCATATATTATATGCATTGTGAATCTGATCTCTATCTATCTATCTGTCCCGTAGTCTGACAACCGTGGGGGCACCTTCAAAGACTCAACAACCAGTTCCCTCCATTCCTCTCTCTGTTCTGCCTTTCTCAGGGTTTTGTTGAGTTCTAGGCCTGTCCATTCGCTGATGTTATCCTCCCAGCTCTTCCTTGATCTGCCTCTTCTTCTTCCTCCTTGGACAGTGCCTTGTAAAACTGTCTTTGCAAGTCCTTTGGATCTTGTGACATGCCCATACCATTTAAGTTTACGTTTTTTCACGATCGTTAGAAGGTTCTCATAGGGTCCAATGGTTTGCTGGATTCTGTTATGCACGCTTTCGTTGCTTATGTGGTCTTTGTAGGAGATACCAAGGAGTCTCCGAAAGCATCTCATCTCCACCGCCTGTACTCTTCTCTCCAAATCTGCAGTCAGGGTCCATGATTCACAGGCATACAGAAATATGGATGTGACAAGGGAGCGCATTAGTCTGATCTTGGAGATAAGTGAGATATTTTTATCTCTCCAGATGGTGTTTAGTTTTGACAAAGCTGTTATTGTCTGTGCAGTCCTGCATACTACTTCTGGCTTGGATCCCTGGTCTGATACAATGGCTCCCAGGTACTTGAAGCTTTGAACTGTTTCCAGCTTCTGGTCATTAACCCTGATATCAGTGCTAATGCCGTTGGTGTTATTAGTCATCAGTTTGGTCTTCTCTGCACTGATTTCCATGCCGTATGTTTTGGAGGCCTTATCCAAGTGTTCTGTTAGGCTGGCAAGCTCTTTTTCTGATCCTGCTATTCCATCAATGTCATCTGCGAAGCGGAGGTTTGTGATCGTTCTGCCACCAATGCTGACTGATCCTTCATGATGTTCCAGTGCATCAGCCATGATTCTCTCAAGGAAGATGTTGAAAAGAGTGGGTGAGAGTAGACAGCCCTGCCTTACTCCAACCGTTGTTCGAAACCATTCTCCAATGTTGTTGTTGTAGTACACTGCACTGGTGGCCTCGCTGTGAGTCTGATACATTTTCTTAATGTAATGAAGCAACAGACGATGAAGTGCATTTTGTCTTAGGTCGCCTATATGCATTGTGAATATGATACATTTTCTTAATGTAATGAAGCAATAGACGATGAAGTGTATTTTGTCTTAGGTCGCCTTTAATGATGATAGGCAAAAATGTATCCCAGCAAAATATGCCAACAAGCCTAATCCATTTAGATTCTGCTCCTGGGATATATTGTAATCCTAATATCATTAACAGTTTAGCTTTATATTTATGTACATGTAAAGCCTTTAGAATAAGATATATTATGATGCCGTAAGAGGGGTTTTTTGTCTCCACCCAAGTGGATTTGTTTGCATTTTTTTGTCAGAGCTGTACTTAACCGTGTATTCCTATCATTATTCAATGAGTTGTTCAGCAACTCTCTTCATATAAGGGTCAATGGCCAATTTCAAAACTAAGACTTTCCCCAATTGTTTCATCTCAAAATTATCTGTCCCTGCCTTCAATAGCCAAAATTCCCATCACCCTGCTGAAGTGTATAGCCTGTGTGTGTGTGTGTGTGTGTGTGTGTGTGTGTGTGTGTGTGTGTGTGTGTGTGTGTGTGTGTGTGTGTGTGTGTGTGTGTGTGTGAAAACTGTTAATCACTGTTGGTTGCATGTGTAGGAGTGGATTCTTTTTACAAGATATAGCGCTATATAAATTCCATTTGATATTATTATTATTACTATTATTATTATTATTATTATCATTATTATTATTTATGAATACATCTTTCAGAGTTCATAGCTCTCTCTCTCTCTCTCTCTCTCTCTCTCTCTCTCTCTCTCTCTCTCTCTCTCTCTCTCTCTCTCTCGCACACACTTTGCGCATTGCGCTCGTGATCTGCTGACCTGGGTTCGAATCCCGTTCAAGGGCGATTTTTCTCTTGGAGTTAACAGCAGTACAGACTCCACTCCCCCCCCCCCCTTAAAAGTTCTTTCGGATTAGACTATAAACCGAGGTCCCGTGTGCGCTTTTAGGGAGAGTAGGCCATTGTGTGTCGGTGGGAGCGGATGACAAAATTTACAAAACCACACACACTCTGGGGCTGGATGTAAAAAAATCACATGCGTACTCATTCCATTATCCTCGATGTAAAAAAAAAAAAAGTAAATCTAATCTCTCTCTCTCTCTCTCTCTCTCTCTCTCTCTCTCTCTCTCTCTCTCCTCTCTCTCTCTCTCTCTCTCTCTCATATATCTCTCTTCATATTGTATTAAAAAGAATCTGAAGTGCTTGACTTTTCAATACTAACAATGTTCTTTGTACATGTCATTATTTATCGTGATTCATCGTGATTATTATGTTTTTTTAATGTAGCATTTCATGATATCATTTCAATTCCTGATCAATGTGGAATTGGACATTAAACCTCACACACACACACACACACACACATACACGCACGCACACACAATCACACACGCACGCACGCAAACACACACTCACTCACACATACACTATTCCTTTTTTGTGAGGGCAGGATGAAAGAAAGTTGTGTAAACTTAATCTTTTGCCCTCAATAAAAATTATTTGGCTTGACTTGACTTGACTTCACACACACACACACACACACACACACACACACACACACACACACACACACACACACACACACACGCACGCACACACAATCACACACGCACGCACGCAAACACTTGCACATGGCTTGATGAAAAAAAGCAAATGCATTGCTTATTCAATGTACCATCTGGAAATAAAATTTTGACTTGACTTGACTTGACTTGACACACACACACACACTCACAGCCATCAGTGCTTATGTACTGTCCTCGGAATAAAGAACACTGCTTTGTCTTCCCTCCCTCCCTCCCTCTCCCCCAGAATTTTGTCACAGATAGAAATCAATCAGAATATGCTATATACCTCTTCCTACATATATTCGTGGGAAACAAAGCGACAAAAGAGCCATCTGCCATTACCTAGACTCAACACAGATCAAAGCTTGCTTGTGCTTTGTCATTTGACAAAGCGATTCTGGGACTTCTTTTTACAATTCTAAATAATCAAAAAGCTTGCTGATAGCCTGCTGTCGTTAAATTTTGACGTACTTTTTTCAAAGAAAAGTGAGCATGGAATCATTCTCTCTCTCTCTCTCTCTCTCTCTCTCTCTCTCTCTCTCTCTCTCTCTCTCTCTCTCTCTCTCTCTTTTGTGTTGTGTTTGTGTGTGTGTGTGTGTGTGTGTGTGTGTGTGTGTGTGTGTGTGTGTGATGTATGCAGTTCTGTTCTATTCTCTCCTTTCATTCATGAATTAGCCTCTCATGTAACAGAGATCTTGCATGGTTTATAAATACATCTGATATTTTAGAGTTATAAATCCTTCCTTTTGGCGAACGATGTAATTTTGATTTAAGAAAAAAAGCCTAGTACTTGGCTACAAACACAAATACACAGCTTATTTAGAGCAACAACTGTTCTTTTATATATATATATATATATATATATATATATATATATATATATATATATATATATATGTATGTATGTATGTATGTAATATATGTATGCACATATATATATATATATATATATATATATATATATATATATATATATAATATAATAATACATACATACATGATATCCGGATTTTATTTAAACAGTCTGTCTTATTTTTGTTTGCAAAGGAAACAAAAAATTCCCCATCTGTCTTATTTTTGTTTGCAAAGGAAACAAAAAATTCCCCATGTATGTAAAACACATATATACTTCACGTGGAAAACATATCAAAGGGAAGATTTGTCAAAAGAAATGTCTTGAAACTGGCTTTAAAAGCAGACAAGCTTAGAGTGTGACACACGTTGAATGGCAATAATTGCAGATTTTTGTTATTATACATACATACATATATGTATGTATGTGTACTATATGTATAAATATTGATACATGGATAGACAACAGACAGACAGACAGACAGACAGGTACATAGATAGGTAGATAGGCAGATAGATAAATAGATAGATAGATAGATAGATAGATAGATAGATAGATAGATAGATAGATAGATAGATAGATAGATAGATAGATAGATATTCCTGTTTACTGGCTATTCATTGCTGTTATGAAAGGAACTTTACCCATGGCACTAAAAGTTTAAGACGCAAATGCCAATAAATTGGCAGTCAGGAAGTCAACTCTCTCTCTCTCTCTCTCTCTCTCTCTCTCTCTCCTCTCTCTCTCTCTCTCTCTCTCTCTCTCTCTCTCTCTTGCTTTTAAGTTTTGAGTGACAAGGATTCCCCTCGCTGTGAAAATCCTTCTTTTTTTCAATATACGGTATCTTTCTTGCCTCCCACTCCTTTGCCCTCTTTTCATCCCCAAATAATCTGGCCCATTACGGGGGACAAGTTTCATATCAACTTGACTTTTAGGGGTCTTCTTTGTGTGTATGTGAAAGAAAAAGAACAAATACTTTCCTGTACATAAAACATGAGTTTGAAGTAATTTAAAACATAGATAAAAGGAAACACTCACACACATGCACGCACGCACGCACACGCGCGCACGCAAACACACACACACACACATTAAACAATCCACAGGTACTGGTCTCGTTGATTTTATAGAGAATCAAGCAAAAGCTCAAACATACTGCACATTGACATATGAAATACTTAACTTAAAACAATTTCAGCTAATATTCACTGTTCCAAAATCACAAAATACAAATAACTAATTCTGTGTGGGAAAACCCAATCAAGCCGCGTCACGTTTGTCCAGGGAAATAAAATGTTGACACTTGTAAGTGTATTAGCACATACAAATTGTTAATGATGCAAAAATCGGCCACTTATGTCTGTATATATCTGAAATATTCGCTGTCCTATAATATATGTCTTATTTTATGTTTTCTGTTTGAGGTGCCAGTTTTAAACATTAAACTTCGATGTACTCTCTAAAACTAATTTTGGCTCAAATGATTTAGACGAAGAGGGATATTTTGGAAGTTTTAGCTACTAAGTTTAAATGTCATATTAAATTTGGGTATTCAGTTTTATATAAATAAAGTTGATGCCAACTGCTTGTAATGTGAAAGGAGGTTTTGGGGAATTAAAATAGTATAGTCTAAATGAACACTAGGAAACAGACCGTAAACAGCTTACTACAGCTTAAAATCTTGTTTTTAAAGACTGATTACCTTATGTGTTTAAACTGGCCACTGTGTGGGAATGTATTGAAACTAGTGATCTGAAAGGCATTACATCAGTTTCAAATTGTTTCAGAACTCATCTAATATTTCACTCAATCAACTGCTCCCAGTAGCAATGCCACTCAGTGCAGCCTTTTACAACAACTTTGATATAGTCTCTGTGATCAATAGGCAATAAACAAGAAATTAACGTTATCAAGTACTATGCTTCAAGCTTGCACTGGCTCAAGAAGACATGAAAATTGCAGCACAACTCTAGACAAAGAGAAAAAATACAGCAAACTTTGATTCTGATAATTTAACAGTTTCTTATTTCAGAGGTAGTGCACGCAAACAAAACATAACTCTTTTCCCGTCACAATAAACGTCTCTTCAATTTCAAATTCTGATTTACAGCAGATGAGAATAACTGAAAATAAGATATTCGCACATCAGCTGCTCTAGGCTTGTCATTTCAAAATAAGAACCCTTCAATCGACGTTTCAAAACAGAAACCAGCAATTAGGCTGTAATCTTGCTTGGACAATTTGCAGGGAAGCAAGGACGAAATTCTTGTTTGTCTGGTTTTCCTTGAAGGCCATCTGCAAATTATGACAGCAGAACAGGAAGTTTGTGTTAACTGACAAACATGTCTTCTTGCGCACGCTCGTGCGTCAACACCCGTATAGCTGTTCAATACTGTGGGTTGAATAATGTACAATCGTGAGAAGCCAATCACAGATACAGGCACTTTAATCCACTATGTCTATTACTTCAAATGATCAAGTTGATGAATATCACCTGTGAAAGTGTCATCATGTCTGTTGTGACTACAGATTACATGGTTCACTTATGTTTTCGTACAAAAATTTGGGAGAGAGATTTGGGTATTTCACGTATACTAACAACGAGACAAAACGACATAAAAAAAAATTATGGTAGTAAAGGCATTTTGTTGCTGCTACATTTTGTCACAGAGAGTGAGAGAGAGAGAGTACGTGTGCAAGTGTGCGCGCGCGCGCATGTGAGTGAGTGTGTGAGTGAGTGAGTGTGTGTGTGTGTGTGTGTGTGTGTTGTGTGTGTGTGTGTGTGTGTGTGTGTGTGTGTGTGTGTGTGTGTGTGTGTGTGTGTGTGTGTGTGTGTGTGTGTGTGCGCGCGCGCGCTTGCTTCTGTTTCCTGTCTGCCTCAGTTTTTAACTTCTCTTGTTAATTGTGTGTCCAAAGACAACTCTGATCAAAGCCATATTATCGATAGCCCCTCTTTGAGAAAATTAATGTGGACAATGAAGAAGTGGACTGCAAAACCTGCTAAATTTAGTTTCTTCCGGTTTTTTGTTTTTTAACATTTGGACGATTCTAAAAGACTTTATTTTGGGCCTGGATGTCCTTATCTTCTTGCCGGAGAAATCGGACAATGCGTTTGATTTTGTATTTCGTCTGTCTGTGGCACGGTGGCCTGCAGCCTGGCACACTCATCTGACAATGCCATTACTTTAACTTTAGGATTTTTGTCTCCAGAAGCCAAAAGTACACCACTTCTTAAATGAGAAGGCATGGGTGCTTCCACAGTGTCTTGACTTTCCCCCTCGTATTATGCCTTTGAACAGACTTCACAGACTTTATCACTAGTGATCCCACGTTAAAGACTCTGAGAGGCTACGGAACATTATCAGGTCAATGACTGTTGAGCTAACCTATCTTGACTGATATAGGAATATAGAATATAAAAAGTGACTTTTGGGATCCCTAAACCTCATTCCTGATTTCTGACATCTTTGAATCCGTGCATGCCTGCTCAAACTGAATTTCTAATTCTGATATCCCATAATTATGGATTTCTACATTAGATGGCTCCAGTCATTATTATCTAATGACTTGTGAGGGGTCATCCAGAAGTGGTATCCGACCAACTGCATCCAAATGTGAATGGAATTGAATTGCTTTTTAGTCTGGCACATCACAAGAAGGAAGGCACTTTTGAGTTGCTGTGGGGTTTCTTTTACCGTATTTGGTCTCAAGAAGACCCTTTGACCCTTTTATAATGACAAGGGGGCTAAGTTCTGCCGATGGACGACCTGGGTTAATTCCCTCAACAACCAACTGGTCAGCCAAAAGCCCGCTTTTTGTTTCCATTTCCGTATGCGATTCATTAAACAAGTGACAAGTTGACTCTGATCCACCTTAGTTACTTTTACGTTTTGAGGAAGGTTTTTGTTTTGTCATCTGTTTCCATTGGCACAAATGCCATACTCTTCCAAAAGGAGGAACGGGCTTTTATTGTGTGCACAAGATGTTCTGCGTGTGTGCGCACACGGGGCCTCAGATTATAGTCTCATCCCAGAACTACACCCACGACGTCCATACGACTAAAATCTGAACTGCATAAATCTAGATGGTACACTTTTACGACTGGCTCACGTACAGCCATTCGTCCTCTAGGCAAGTTCCTCAAGTATAATTGGGATTACGGATTGCTCACGGCAACCATTTGGCTGGCAGTAGAGGAATAAAGACTTTAGAAAATCAACTTCGGAAGAGGAGGGGGGAGAAGGGAGGGGGAACCTGATGACAGAAAAAGACCGAAATAACAGGAGATACTACAAAGGAAGAGTGTGGATGAGATTGAAAATGGGAACAGACAAGGTAATAAAGGTGTCAAAACCGAGAATTTGTTCGCAGGACTTTGTTGAATTATGATGGGAGAATGGATAGAATAGACAGAACGTAGGCGAGAGGGGATGGCAAGGAGAAAAAGAACAAGGAAGAAACAAAGAGAGCGGTAGAAAATAGAAAAAATCCTAGTGTTGAATTTCCGGAAGGTGGCGACACTATTTTTACTAGAAGAGCCCCTAGCAGTTCCACAGGGGAGTCTGTAGGCAACTACCTTACTATCTTGAGTGCTTTCATATACGTCACCTCAATTCTATCAATTTTTTTTAAAATTCTGGTTAAAGCGAGTGTTTTCAATACAAGCCTGAAACTTCCTACACCCTTTCTTCCGGTGATGATTTCTTGAACAGGGGTCGTATAGTTGCAATTTTAACGAGAGACTATAAAATATATCCAGAAGTAAGCAAACCTTTGATTCCACAATATCAATGATAAAAAGGAGGCTGGGGAGCATAATTATTTTATGTTATCCAGTTTTTATTTGGAGGATAATGGGATAAGCACTCGTGTTTTTTTTTACATCCAGTCCCCGTGTGTATGCAGTTTTGTCAATTTTGTCATCCGTTCCCACCGGCACACACTGGCCTACTCTTCCGATAAGCAGAGAGGATTTTAGCATGTGCGCAAGATGTTCTGCGTGCGTTCGCATACGGGACCTTGGTTTATAGTCTCATCCAAAGGACTAGCATGTTATGGTATGTTTAGACAATCTCCCAAAAACACAGTGGCAAGAGGATTTAGTTGATATATTTTCTTTGAAGCCAAACCCTTTATTACACATTTCTCAGAAACAGGTGTTGAGAAGTTGAAGAATAAGAATGGTCTAGTGACGGTTCTATCACGATGTGGGGAAGAAGGAACAATAGCTGATTCGGCTTCCTGTTACGGTTTTATTTCTGATGAAGTAAAAAAAAAAAATTTTAAACCAGGGTGGGGAGTTCAGGATTTGGGTGGCCTGGTCTCACTAATCGGTACCAGAGAGACGCTGACAACGCACGAAACGACGAGACACACTGCACCAAGGATGGCATGAAAAATGAACAGTTGGCAGGCAGACGACTGGGAGAGCGGTGAGAAGCAGGGAGTGGGTGTAATGGAAAAGGGGGGGGGGGGGGGGGGGTTCAGGCAGTCTGCAGCTAAGTTAACCTTGACGGCTTCCTTGCATATGGCTGCCAGCCCACATACCTTAGAGACTTGGGGAATAGAGCTTAGAACGACAGCAGTTAGGATGCAATAATGACCCAAAACAGGGAAATCGGTTGACTCCTGTTGATGAAGACGTTCTCTTTGACCACTCAGCAAGGCGGCCACAGACAAGTCTGAAAGCACTGGTAATGACAAGAATTTTGGCTGTGTACTTTTCTAAATGACAGTCAAAGTGAAAACTGAAATCTCCCCATATTTTAAGTATCTTTTTCTGGCTGCTGCCGTGTGCAGGAAATTTTTAACAAGCTACGCTGAACATAAGCGTTAAACAGTGTTCTTGTTGATTTGGAGGAGGTTCAGTGGACGTCTTGTAGATTTCAAAACTAATGCTAGGATGAATTTATGTGGTCGAACGATAATGAATAAGTTTGCAAAGAATGACTGGTGGTTATATTTGACTAGTGTGTGGGCGGGTTTTTTCTTATGCAATCGAGATCTAACTATTTCCATAAAGTAAGTATGACGCATGAGAAAAATATGCTGATGCAACCAGGAGGCCGGGGCAATCAATTTCACTTCAGTTAAAGCACAATACAGCAATGTCTACGTAAACCTTATTGGCTTTTCTAATTGTATACATATTTTTGTGTTCATAGAAAAATAATTATAAAATTCTGGTGCGCGCTTTTGTCCAGATACCCCAAACAATGCCACAAAATACTGCAAATCCATGGCAATTCATCGGTAATTACTTGAGCTTCTCAAGCAAGAGTACTACTGCATGCATGAGCACGAAGATTTGGCTATGTATAGGAAATGAAGGATGTTGAAAACGTGTCTCATTTTAAGCAACAACTGTCGGACGCATTTGCCAAGTATGGCTTGTTTCTCTTTAATCACGCTGTTGATTACAGCACGTATCACCCAAAGATAATAGTGAAAACTACAACTACATAAGTGAGCAACATCTACGTGGAAATCATTGTTTTAAATGAGGTAAAATAAATTGCCACGGAGCGTGTGATCCATCTAAATCAACAAATGCCAGTTTGTAGACAAAATGATAAAAGAGTGTATTGGAGATCTGTGCCAGTTTATGCTGGACTTTCCAAAAGATTTTGCCCCTTCGAAGTGTTCAACACTGCATTGTTATTGTTTCAAGTAAGAATTATTATGCAATAACATGGGAGAAAAGCTAGACTTCAAAGTTGTGTATATTGCGAAATTGAGTGTGAAACAATTACTCCTTCCTCTGAAACGATATGCTTATATTTTTGCTCTTAGTGTATCCATATTGCGTCAAAAGTCTTATGTCGTATAGTCTTATTTGCTCACCATATGCTATATTTTATACATACATACTTTTTGTTCATACGGGCCAATGACCTGCCAAAACGGCATAAACCATTATTGTTATTGCTTGTTGTTACTGTGACACATATACACATGCACGCACACATTCACATAGGTGTGTGCACTGTATTTGTGTTATGCTGTTCCATTTCAGTCCCTAATTCATTCAAATTTGAGTAGGAACCAGCTAGAGTTACAAACATGCCATACAGATAACAAATCCCCAACGGGGATCAAACCTACAATCTGTCAAATGACACTCAACTGTGCGAACTCCTAGACTGCTTTTAGGTTTGCTGAGTGATTGTAAATCTGTACTGCATTTGTTCATTATACCTTGAAGGACAGTCTTAAAAGTGATCACAAACAAAATCTAAATTTTAAAAGCCCTTTTATTCTCATCCCCGCTCCCTTTTCTTTGGTCTCCTTGAACTTTTGCAGTGGCTCTCCGTCAAATGTCTGGAAGAGACTCTACAAAATTAATGTGCAATAAAAACGGCAATTTTCCAACCGAACATCTCCTTTTCAGTGTTCCCGTTGTTAAAACTGTATACAGTAATGCTCTTCTCCTATGTACACTAATGGCACCTGAAAGAACGTGAAAGTGTAGATCTCCCATTAGAGCGCACATCGGTGTGTTATAGTTTGCTGCCAATCCCTTTAAACGAGCATATGATTAGGTAGAAGAGAAGGGAACGGAAAGAGTGAGGTAGGGATTAAGTAGGAGGGAGGGAGGGAGAGAGAGAGACAGAGAGAGAAAGAGAGAGATTCTGAGCTTTACCTGCATATAGAATAAAGACTACTGGCGTTAAGCTGTTTCCCTTGTCATTCCAAAAAACACCCCCAAGTCTTTAACATCTTTGTGGTAGAAATCAGACATAGGTAAGTTATCTAGAATAGATGTACAAAAATGCACCTGGCCTAAATGAAATGACCGGTGTTGCAGAACAAAAAGAGATTGCACTTCTTGGGGGAAATTTCCTTGAAATTGATTTTTTTAATGCATAAAATTTAAGATATTAAGCTTCAATGGTTGCAGGTGATGACTGTCCATCTCGTCGCTGCTACTAATGTTGTATTGATTGCTATAATAAAAAACAAAACACCACCTGTATGTTGTGAAATGATGCAAAAGACTCGTTTGTATAGTTTTGTCGGACTGCACATATGCAAAACCTTTCTGGGGAAGATTAGAACAGTTTCTCAATGAAAAGTGTTGAAACACTTCTAATGTCCAGTTCTTTCACCAGCTTCTACACCTGACTCTCAATCCAAAGTTTTGTCTGCTCTTCTACTTTCCACATCTTTACCATCGCCTTCATCCTGTTCCTCTGACAGTTATCCAAATTCACCACAGTTATCATCAACCTCTGCCTCCTTCAAACCTCCTTCACATGTGCTTAACCTCCTTCACATGTGCTTGTTCAACGTGCAATCTGTCTGCCCAGAAGGTAAAGCTGATCTAATTTCTGATTTCATCTCTGAACGGAATATTGATCAACATTTCTTACAGAAACCTGGTTAAAACCACACGGTCATGAACCGAAAATAAAACAACTGACACCACCTGGTTATAAAACTCTTTCTCTTCCCCGACCCTCCCGTGGAGGTTGCATTGCCATCGTTTATAAAGATACACTCGAACCTGCTTTTTCTTTCTGTCACTCCCTTCCTTTCTCACCTGAATCTTTCGAAGTCTGTGAACTCAACTTCAACACACCCGGCCACTCTATTACTTTCTGCTGTCTTTACCGTCCACCTCCAAGCTATAAGAATAATCTGACATCTTCCATTTTCCATCAAGAGTGTCAGTCACTCCTGGATCACTACAGCTTCTCTCCCATAAAGCTTATCATTCTCGGTGACTTTAACTTCCACTTTGATAACCAGTCTTCTTCTGATGTCAAACGTCTTTCTCTTTCTTTGTCAAATCACTCTCTTTCTCAGCTGGTAAACGAAGCAACGCACAGATCAGGACATATTTTAGACTGGCTAATTACCGATGTTTCCCAAGATCTTATCAAATCTATATCTATCACTGATGAACTACTTTCTGATCATTCCGCTGTTCTTTTCTCTCTAAACATTGCAAAGCCTATCAGAAAGAAAAAGTATGTCACCCGTCGCAACCTCAAGGCCATAGATATTCAAACTTTATCTTCACAAGCTGCTGAACGCCTATCACAAACCTCTGACAACAATAACCCCTTTAACCCCTACAATGATGTTCTCAGCCAACTGCTTGATGAGCATGCATCTCCCACTGATAGTCCATGTGCGCCATGGTACACCCATGATATCCTGGTCGCAAAGCGCAAACGCAGGCAACTAGAGCGGCAGTGGCGAAAATCAAAAACGGAAATTAATAAGCAGCTCTTTCGAAAACAAGTAAAGTCAAATTTTTAATTCTTTCAGAAAAAACAAAGTATTACTCTTCTCAAGTTCTTGAGGCCACGTCAATGAAATCTCTCTTTTCCCTCACATCTATTCTTCTTGGATCTGTGAAGGCAAGCCCTCTGCCTTCCATCCACAACCACTCTGAACTTCCTTCTATATTTTCTGCATTCTTTTCTGAAAAAGTCCATAACATTCGCTCCAAACTGGGTCAGACTCCTTTCCAGCCTGCACTTCCTGATCCCCAATTCTCTGGCATTCCTCTTCATTTCTGTCATCCGACAAGTGACAAAGAAATCATGACAATTCTGAGAGAAATTACTATAAAATCATGTGATCTTGATCCCATACCTGCTTCTCTTTTCTCACAATGCCTACCACAACTCATACCCGCTATCACGAAAATAGTAAACTCATCTCTTGTTTCAGGAAATGTTCCATCAGCTCTCAAAACTGCAATAGTCACACCTCTACTCAAAAAGCATGACCTTGACCCTAACATTCTGAAGAATTATAGACCTGTTAACAATCTACCTTTTATTTCTAAAGTCCTTGAAAAAGTAGTTCTCAAACAGCTCAACAATGACCTTCTCTCCAACAATCTTCTTCCTGAGTTTCAGTCTGCCTATCGCGTCAACCACAGCACTGAAACCACCCTATTTCACACTTCAAACACGCTTCTACTCGCTTCTGACTCAGGGAAAATCTCCCTTCTCACCCTACTCGACTTATCGGCAGCCTTCGATACTATAGACCACTCAGTTCTTCTCTCCCGCCTTCAAGAAACGTTCGGTGTTACTGGCACAGCCCTCACTTGGTTTAATTCATACCTTACTGACCGATTCCAGACAGTTGCAGTAAACAAGATTCAATCAATACCTGCCAAACTGGAATGCCGAGTCCCACAGTGATCAGTTCTAGGCCCTATTCTTTTCACTCTTTACACTGTCCCACTGTCACATATAATAAACCGTCATCAAATCAACCATCATTTTTACGCAGATGACTCTCAGATTCAAAGCAGTGTTACTCCTGAAAATCTGCCTTCTCTCCTGACAAATATGGCCCACTGCTTTGAAGGTATTCAAAACTGGATGACACAGAACAAATAACAGCTAAATGCATATAAAACCGAAGCCATGCTCGTAGGGACCAAACACAAACTCTCTTCCATTACAACAACTTCAATAGAACTCGGCAATACATCAGTCCCTCTATCCACTGCTGTGAAGTATCTAGGTGTTGTTATCGACAATACACTCTCTATGTAAAAATTCATCACCCAGACCTGTCAGTCATTCTACTATCAATTACGACGTATTAGTGCAATTTGAAAATACCTGTCCACAGATGCAACATCCAAACTTGTCACTTCTCTCATTCTTTCACGTCTGGACTATTGCAATTCTTTTTTGTTTGGTCTGCCAGCATCATCTATCCACTCCCTTCAACGTATACAAAACTCCGCAGCTCGACTATTTCTCAGAAAGAAAAAATCTGAGCACATTACCCCTCTCTTGCGATCTCTCCACTGGCTGCCTGTGCCACAGAGAGTAAATTATAAGATCAGTACCCTCTGTTACAAATGTCTCCACAAAACTGCACCCTCCTACCTCTGTGAATGTCTTAACCTGTACACTCCTTCACGTATCCTCCGCTCTGCTGCAGATACCTTGTGCCTACGAATACCTAGGTTCAACCAATCCACCGTTGACGCCGCTTTTCTCTATTTCGGGTCCATCGACCTGGAATGAGCTCCCTCTCTCTCTTCGCCAGAAACCTAGTTATGACACTTTTAAATCCAGCCCCAAGACATATTTATTTCAAGCCTAAGATTTCCCCCCTCCTGTTTCAATATCAGAACTATCCCCCCATCCCTAACCCATGTCATATTACCCTGCTAAAGTATATGACCTGTGTGAGTGTGTGGTGTGTGTGTGTGTGTGTGTGTGTGTGTGTGTGTGTGTGTGTGTGTGTGTGTGTGTGTGTGTGTGTGCTTTTTAAAAACATTTGACTATTGAAATTTTATTTCACAGATTTGGTCTGCAACGTACCATGTTTGAAATATCTGTTTGTTTAAACTATCGATTATTTGTCACTGATTGCATGACTGTGTAAGATTAGGTTGAATGCTTGCACTTTGATTTGTCTTTGCAAGATATAGCGCTATATAAGTTCCATTTATTATTTTTATCATTATTATTATTATTATTAATGTTAAGTTCACTCGAAATCTTTTAACTTTTGGAGAAGACTTTTGTATTACAACTTGTGCTCTTTTGATTTTACACTAATGTTAGCTAACTCTAAGTGGAGCTCCACTTATTGCAGGATTAGATTGAAGACTTTAAAAGAAGCTTTAAGGAGTCCTTTTTAAAGACATTCAAAGCTGATGTTCATGCAGCATTAGATCTGCAGCCTACACAGACTAAGTTCTACAATGGATCCAAAATAAAATTGGCAATACACATGTATGCATCTCTCTCTATCTCTCTCCTCTCCTCTCTCTCTCTCTCTCTCTCTCTCTGTGTCTCTCTCTCTCTCGATTTGTGTGTGTGTGAATAGAGAGAGAGAGAGAGAGAGAGAGAGAGAGAGAGAGAGAGAGAGAGAGAGAGAGAGAGAGAGAGAGAGAAGGGGTGGGGTGTATTATGGATGAGAAGATGAACAAAGCGTAAATGGAATAAACATAAAGACAGTCTCTGTAGGGCATGAAGCATAAAAGCGCTGCCATTTTATAACAATGATGATGGTCAAACATCACCAGCCACAGCATTTTCGCAAATTATCTGTATATTTGGTTTCTTCTTGCTGCCAGTTATAAAACATAACTGCAAAATTATAAGCAGTGGGTAAACTCCAAAACCATGTAAGCCATCCTTGCAAAATGCTCAACAGATTCCAAGAAAAGGCGGAAACAGAAACAAATTAGAACGCAAAAAACTAATAGATATGACATAGTTATTCTTAACAAAGACCATTAAGGAAAAAAAATCAACCTTATATCTTCTATATGGTGTGTAAAAAAAGGTTTTCTCATACCCTCTAGAATACGCACGTAAGCTGGCTTGAAATAGAATGACAATCTACTGTTTAGCTTTGTCAATATACTGGGTTTATCAATGATAGAATCAAAGCAAGTGTGTTTGTTTTTATGGCTTCAACCTTTTGAATTACGCTGAAAACCGGTATGGGATTGTCGAAAATAACAAACAAAATCTCAAGATGCGAGCTTTTAATATCTGTTGTTGTTTTTTTACAAAGGGATGCATTGTACTTACTTAGAGAAATCACTAGAAATGAGTATGTTCCAAACAAATTTGTTTGCTGTCCATACTTCTTCCTCTTCCTTTCCCTCTCTCTATCTCTGTCTCTCGCTCTCTCTCGCTCTCCACACACACACACACACACACACACACACACACACACACACACACACACACACACACACACACAAACACACACGCACGCCCGCTCGTACGCACGCGAACGTACACACACACACTTCTAACAAAACTCAACAAGAATTTTGAAATACAGTACGTTACGTCTTCAACAAGAAACGACAGCTTTCCATTATATTTCCATGTTTTGAAAAAAATAATTTCAACAATTCGAAAAAAGATAACAACACCTAGATTAAGAATCTGGTTAGATGACTGAACATTTTGCTGTGAAAAATAAAAGGGGTGTCCCGTTGAAATTTTCTTGGTCATTCCATTATTTGACTGTTGCTCTTGGCATTGACATTTGAAAATACATTCTTCTTTATACATACTTGAAAAAGAGAAAATTATTTGAAGCGGAACAATTTAAAGTCTATCGTCTGTTAAGTTTACCCTACCGAATACAAAGAATTAAAGTAACTTAATTTCTCAGCTAAAGCTCTGGGATTTACCATTCGGAAGATTTTTTCAAACATAATTATTTTTCTTCCTTCTGTAAAAGTCAAACAACTCTGTGTTGATGATGCCTTAACACGACACCAGTGTTCAAGAATTTATATAACCCATTCTTTGGCACCCAAGGTTTCTTCATCTTTAACTCCTCTCAGTTACTTTGATCGCCTTTGCCTGGAGGATTTGGTTTTTTGGAAATGTGTCCCGCAACTGTTTGGCAAAGTATATTTTGAAACTCTCTCTTTTTTCTGGACACATAGGCCTTTTACCAAAGAACTTTGGTCCATAACTACGCCTTTTATTATCATTTTGATATCGTTGCGTGGCTTACTGCTTTTAATAATAATAATAATAATAATAATAATATATGGAATTTATATAGCGCTGAATCTTGTAAAGCAACAAATCAAAGCGCTCAGATTACTTTTTTATCGAGGATAATGGAATAAGCACTCATGTGCTTTTTTCTTACATCCAGTCCCCGTGTGTATGCGGTTTTGTAAATTTTGTCATCTGTTCCCACCGGCACACAATGGCCTACTCTTACGAAAAGCGGAACAGGATTTAATGTGTGCGCAAGATGTTCTGCATGCGTTCGCACACGGAGCCTCGGTTTATAGTCTCTTCCGAAGGACTTTGACATTCAGTTCGATTTTTTTGTCAAACTGCGAAGAAAGGGCGAGGCTGGGAATCGAACCCAGAAGCTCACGGTTTAGTTGTTGGCAGGCAAACGTCTTAACCATCCTGCCACCGTCCTTTAAAACGCAGAGATATCAAAAAGTGTTGAGATTTAACAGATGGAATGAAATATGACAAAGTTGCTAATGCATGCGCTCTCGTTTGATCCAGTCTGGAGGGGAATCAAACTCTCCACAAACGTTGGCTCCGAATAAAAAGTAATTTCCAGTCTGGCCACCGCAAGAAAGATTCAACCCTGTGACTCGAAAAAGTACACAGACGAGAAGAAAATCCAAAAGCAAAAACAAAAACATTGCGGGCTAGGGTGACAGTCTCAACACTGCATTCCGTTCTTCTGACGAATGAAACAAAATAGTCCTTGCTGGTGAGTTCCCTTTCTGCACTTTTTACTTTCGCCTGAAGCAAGGATCGTGCAGCTATCATAATACCCGGATAATTTTCTAACCATCCGAAGAAAGGAATGAAGACTTGCCAGCTATGTGAATGAAGGATTTTTTTCCCCTCGCCAACCTGCAGGCAGGTATGTCTCACAGTGACATCAGAAAGCGCAAACCGTTTACAAAAATGTTATACGTTTTACCACGCTTGGCAAAAGAAGATATATAGAGACATAAGGATGAGTATCTTCTACGCTTTTGGCTAAGTCGCGTTATTTTTTGTCAGCGACAATTTCCAGTGGACAAACCCTGCAGTTGACAAGAAACAATACTTTGTCTAGTAATAACAATCGATAATTATGAAATAGGGCTAGGGTGCTGGAAGACTGTTACATGGCTCAAGAATTTCAGAGAAATTGGGAAGAACGAAGGGGACAAGGCAGAGAGGTCTGTCTAAAGCTCCTTTTCTCCTTCCAAAACACTTAAATGAGAAAACACACACACACACACACACACACACACAACACACACACACACACACACACACACACACACACACACACACAGATGGAGTCGAAAAAATAAAGGAAACAACAAACAACAACCCCCCCCCCTTCCCCCACTACCACCAAAAAAAAACAACAACAACAACACACACACAAAAGCAGACTAGGTTAAAGGCAGAAACACGTTCATCTGAAGGCAGACTGACACTGAAACAAATAAAAAAAAATCCAACGATTCATCTGGCCTACAGTTTAACACAGAAATAGCGATTGGAGAGAATGAATGAGAACTAAACAAACTTTCACATTCGTTAGCTATCCTCGTAGGCTACTATGTATATCTCTGACAAAAGTATTCGCGCGCGCGCGCGTGTGTGTGTGTGTGTGTTGTGTGTGTGTGTTGTCTGCACGTGTGTGTGCGTGTGTATGTGTGTATACCCGCGCGAGGCTCGCCGGCACATGTATCGAATCTGGTATGTTCAATTCACGAACTAGTCTGCCCGACTATAGCTAATGACTACAAAAAATGAGCAATCATTGAGAACATTCAATCCTGGTTGGTCGACACAAAGGAAAAGTATCATTTACACTGTTTGCAGACAAATCCCTAAAGAAGGACATAGCTTTTATTCAAGGAGACTGGAATGTCAAAGGTGGTGCTGATGCTCTGAAAAACTGGAAAGGTCATTGTGGACCAGCTTGCAACGCTGTCACCAATTTATTTATTTACTCTTTTATTTCGAGGATAATGGAATAAGCACTCATGTGCTTTTTACATCTAGTCCCCGTGTGTATGCAGCTTTGTAAATGTTACCATCCGTTCCCACCAGCACACAATAGCCTACTCCTCCGAAAAGCGGAGCACGTTTTAACATGTGCAGATGTTCTGCGTGCGTTCGCACCCGGGACCTTGGTTTATACTCTTATTTGAAGGACTTTTGGGGGGTAGAGGAGTCTGCAATGATGTTAACTCCAGGGGAAAATATACCCTTGAACGAGATTTGAGCCCGGGTCATCACATCACGAGCGCAATGCGCAACGCTCTAACTAACCTGTGTGTGTGTAAGTGTGTAAGTGTGTGTGTGTGTGTGTGCGCGTGCGTGTGCGTGCGTGCGTAGTGCGCGCGCATGGATTTGAAATCTGTTGAAGGAGAGTTGCATGCCTGTAAGTGATTGAGTGCAAGCGCTTCGATTTGTTTGTTTTCTACAAGATTCAGCGCTATATAAATTCCATATATTATTATTATTATTATTATTAACCTGGCTATCCCGTCCTCCAATAATGGATGGAGACGGCGTCTGAAGTGTGCAAGTTATAACAAGCAAAAAGAAGTGGCAAATTCCTACCATCCTAAAATAGCCAAGGATATATCACAATGATCTAATTCGTTGCATCTTACAATCGTGGGTTGGCTCAAATTTGCGCCTTGTAGATTAAGAACTAGGATAAATATACAATATACGATATACAATGACATTATTTCTTTATTATGTATACAAGACAATGACAAAATGTGATGCAAAAATGGGTGGAACATAGATTTCGTAACAGGAATCAGACCAAAATTGCTGTTATTTATTTATTTATTTTATTCTTTTATATCGAGGATAATGGAATAAACACTGATGTGCTTTTTTCATCCAGTCCCCGTGTGTATGCGGTTTTGTAAATTCTGTCATCTGTTCCCACCGGCACACAATGGCCTACTCTTACGAAAAGCGAAACAGGATTTAACGTGTGGGCAAGATGTTCTGCGTGCGTTCGCACACGGGGCCTAGGTTTATAGTCTCACCCGAAGGACTGGGGAGAGTGGAGTCTACACAGTGGAGTTCCTTATTTAAAAGTTTAACCATTTGCTTTCATGAAAAATCTATACTTTTTCTTATAACATGAAAAAGTGTAACTGCTTATTTCAAAGAAAGATTAAAGCACTTGAAAGGAATGAGATTGTCTGTACATTTTATTTCTTTTTTTTAAACCTTCAATTATGACATAGTCACTATGGACATGAAAAAAACCACAATAAAGTGTAATTTTTCCTACTTACGGTAAGCATTAGGAAAATACAAATGCATCTAAAATCAGTCTAAAAGGCAACCAAGAAGGCCAGGCTTTAGTGGTATCATTTCTTTTAAAAGAAACGCGATTCAGAATGAAAAAATATAGGAAATCTTGTAAACAGCTGAATCACTTCCACAGTGAGAATTTAACAAAGCTACTCAAGTTTATTTGCTGATAATGTTGCTACTATTTTAAGAGATAAACTGTTTTATATTACTCCGGTATTTTCTACAAAATTTATAGAAATTTTCACGAGGTCTGAAAAGAAAAGATTATGACTGTGACTGTTTTCATGGGTAATAAAATTTTCAGCAGTTGTCTTTGGCGCTATTCCGTTAACGTAAACATGTTGGGGTGGGTTTTTTTTAGACTATCCATAAGTAGGGAAAATCTAAGTCTTTATGATCTACTCCGGTCGATCTTAAAAGAGTGATAAGGTAAAGGTAAAGGTGTCCCATAACCTGTGTGGTAGTAGGGGGTGAGGCATCAGAGACTTCAACTTCTCAAGGGGGCAGCATATTGAGGGCGGCGCCCATCTCCTCTCCCTTGCTGCTTTACCTTCCCTGACCCTAAAGAGGCAGGTACCCATTTACAGCTGGGTGAACTGGGGGACTGTACTGAAGCCAAGGCGCGCAAACGGTCACCTATCCAAGTGGTAACCACGCTCGAGGCTGCTTAACCTTAGCTGGGAAAAGCGAGTGCTCTGAACACTGAGCTATCCCGTCCCCTTAAAAAGAGTGATAGAAAAAGAAAAATAGTTTTCTTGCACAACATCTCCAGAAAACTACCATGCTATTTCACGTATACACGCGGACGACGATGGGTTCGACAATGAGACTGACCGACCCTTACATGTAAATGAATATCTATACGGATAGGTAGCCAGACGTAAGTCTGAAAGTATGATCATTTTATTAATCCATCAATATGTGTGACTGTTTCAGCCAAGATGCGGTCCTTTGCGAAACAGGTGCCGGAGGATTCCCATCGGCCGGTGCTACAACATGTGCGTCAACAATGTTGTAAAATACGTCTGCCGTCTTCGCAACAACCGGAAAGGAAGACCTGTGTGCTCTGTCCGCCCACGACGCACTTGACCTCATGGACTTCTTCAACCATATTGCATCCTTTCTTCTCCTGGCGCTTTCTTCCTGCCCCATGTCCATCCAGAGACAATATCATTTTTGGACAACGCAAATCTGGTGACTACTTTACAGTGCAGAAGAGGGAAAAACGCGTCTGAATGAAAACAACAGAAAAGGACACATAGTCTGTATATCCTGATATTTTTGCATCCGCCAATCACAAAACGCTTTTCTCACCAGTATTGTCATGCCAGGCAGAATATATTTTTATTTCAGTCCTCGAACAAAAACAAAAAACAATACTGCTTTATCAAATGCTTGATGAACCAAGATATTATGGATTATGCTTCAATAAGCATGTCATTGCATTTCAAACAAAAAGAAAGAAAAAGAAACCCACTCTCGCTTGCAAGCACAAACTACGTGAATTTGCCCAAAACACATACGCGCATTACATGTTTTAGTAACAGCTTTCGGAGTCTGGCGGCTGCAATTAATGTTTCGAATCCAATAACAGCTGGCGAAGAAGACGGTGGAAGGTTTTGTTCCAGAGAAGGAGAAAAAGGACTTGTCTGAACCCAAGAAAGGTTCTAATGCTCAACACTGTATTTCAAATAATTATTATGTGCTTCTGGAACAGGAAAAGACCACACTTTCCTCGATGGTGCTTTTAGTGATTGCTGAGTATGTCTGCGTCTTGCTGTGATTGTGCCTCCTTTGTTGTGGCTTTCAGTTGTAGAGAGTAGCTGGTGCGTATAAAAAGACTCGAATGAACTGTACAAATATATCTGTCTTGTTAATGTCGTAATGGCAAACGGCATTATATCCTTTCAATTGGCCTGCAATGCTATTCTACGACTCAAGAGTGATTTAAAATGCAATACTAATATAGTATGGCTCCCTTTTAATGTTGCGTTGCTAGCTGGTTATCCTTTCCTGTGACGTTGAAATCTGTTGGGCCTTGTCTGTTGTAAGAGGACAAAGGATTAAAATCTACTCCTTAAAAAATGTAGCTCACCTGCATCCATCAGTTTATGACAGAAAAAAAACATCAGCCAAAATTTTTCCGTTATTTTGGGTGTTCTTATGGGCTTGATTATATCTAATGCTTTCCTTTTGATGTGGAGGTTTTCGGGGTTATGGTGATGGTGGAGGGATTATTGATATAAGTGTGGTGGTGCTGGTGGTAGTTCATGAAAGGGAGTGCGTCCGGATTTTTTTTTTTTTTTTGGGGGGCTTGCTTTTTGGGAAAATGGTAGTTGTTAGCCAAGTTTTCGTTTTCAGCCTTGAAAATATATACACTTTGATCTTATGAAGAAAATAGTCCGTGGGGATGCTACGGCCTCCTTCAATACTAAAATATCCTACATTCTAGAAATTTTGTGCTAGAAAATTCCCCTTCTCAAAAACTCTCTCTCTTCAATTTTTAGCCTTTCCAGTTCACTCTTCTGCCTTTTCTCAAGAAACATTTTACAGTTTTTTCTTTATACAGTATTATGACATTTTGCCGTGAGGGTGGGGGGGGGGGGTGTTCTAAAGACCAGATATTGAAATTGTAAACATTGCGATAGGCACCGGATGTCTATTCTCCTATGCTATTTGCCTTTGAGGCATTTTATCTGCATTTTTTTCATTACTTTGAAGTGTTCGTTGCCTTTTTTTAACATTCCTTTTTAATGTAGGGGTGATAATTCAAGCTGAATGGCTGTTGAATGGCCTGTTTCCATTTGCCTTTAAGAATAGAAAAATGATGGTAATATGCCATTGAACGCGTGTCCTATTTGGCCTTTAGGTTGACAATGTTTGATACTCAGAGGAATTACCCCCTGTTAAGTTTGATTAATGGTCATGCGAGTTTTGGAATTGAACGGGGCAGCAGCCCTTGTCTGGCCTTTGTGACTAGCATTACGTGAATATTAACACCGTAAAAGAAAAGCTGTTCAAAGCAAACAGTTGCAAAATTTTACCTCTCCTGTGTGTGCACGGGTACATGCGCATACACGCGCGCGCTGGGGGGGTGGGTGCGCGCGCGTGCGTGCGTGCGCGTATGTGTGTGTGCACGCATGCATGCACGCACAGGTGTGTATGTGTGTGTATTTTAAGGGGTGTACATTGCATGTATGCGTCAGTGAGTTTGTGCGCAAGTGTTCAGCCCGTGTATGTGATTGTATGCGCGTGTGTATGTGGACACGCACGCGCGCATGGCATGTGTGTGTCTCGTGTGTGCGTACGTAAGTGGTTATTTAGATGCATTGCGATATCAAAGCATCAAGATCAAACCTGACTTGTATAGGAGCAAACAAAGTGGTGGGACGCAAAAACAGGTTTAATTTTATGTGCCCATTATGTTTAATAACACTTTTTTAAAGATAGCTTGTAAACAGTCCTAACATATTTTATTGTTTAAACAACACTACGTCTATAATCCTGAACAAATTTAATGTCCACTTCATTAAGTGTCAAAATGATAACATTTTAATTTCACTGGTATTAATGCTAGGACTATGGAAACTTGCTTGGTGTTATAATTTTTCTTCTTCCCAGAAGTAGATTATCAATGCTGTGACTTGCCCTGTGACTTGGCCCTCTGGTCGATAGACACAGACAGACAGACAGACAGACAGACAGACAAGTGAATAGACATACAGACTGACAGACCGACATACAGACAGATAGATAGATGGGAGGCGGAATGATTGGCTTCACTAGTGATATGAAATGTGCGCATGTTCGAGTCGTCCCCGAGTTGTCTGTTGAAGGTAGTTCCCCTCCCCACCCCACCCCTGCAACTATCACGGCTTTGATTCTAGTCCCGGGATAGCCTTTCGGAGGAGACAATACAGCAAGACCCAGAGTGCGAACCCATGCTTAACATTCTGTATGCGCCTTCAAAATCTACTCCTGTTTCACAGAAGAGGAGGCCAGCTATGGCCGACGGTGTGAATGGCACAGAAATACTCTGCATGCGATCTGTTTCTTCTCGAGAGGGATGCGTTTTGAAGGGTTTGACTTGCACTAGACAGCTTGAAAGTTTAACCTCAGCACCCTCAACCCCCCAAATCTACCAAGTACCTAACATTGGGAAGCACTTCTTCCACGTGAAGTATCAATTCATAATCAAGAACTCCATTTTTTAACCAAATAGCTTGCCCTGATTAACAATTTAGGCACTGCCTAATGCATTATTTTCAAATCATTGTTGCTGCGTATCTTTGCCAAAACGAAACTAGTCTTTCCCCAAACTAAAACTGTCTCATATTTACTCTGTTACAACTTGCTAACTCATCAGTAAATTTATGTTGTGCATGGCTGACCGTATTGTTTATGTAAAAAAAAAACTGTTGCACCAAATTTTTACTCCATCTCCCCTCTCCCCTCCTCCACCCCCTTCTACTCATTCCAATCGAAACGGCCTATTACCCATGATACTTTCTTCTTGAAACTGTAACAGTATTTTTGAGTTTTAAAACATGACACACAGATGCAGTTTTTCACGCATGCGTGTGCTTGTGTGTGCTTGTGTGTGTGTGTGTGTGTGTGTGTGTGTGTGTGTGTGTGTGTGTGTGTGTGTGTGTGTGTGTGCGCGCGAGTGCGTGCGTGCGTGCGTGCGTATGTGTGTCTGTGTGTGCGAGTGTGAAATAATCACTTTCAGGAAATGGCAGGGGGATTTTTGTTGGGTTTTTCCCTTTTTTGACTTTGTACAGTTTAGATACATGTACCTAGAACTACTCAATGCCTTTCAATATTTTTTTCACGAAATGTTTATGGCTAAAACCTAGGACATTAATTTTAATCTATTTGAACCATCAATTATGTTTGCATACTCTTTTTGGTTCAACCATGTACAGAAATCTCTCTCTCTCTCTCTCTCTCTCTCTCTCTCTCTCTCTCTCTCTCTCTCTCTCTCTCTCAATGAAATATTTCTGGTTGAATGGACTAAAAGCAACGCAAACGAATGACAAACGAACGGAGGAAGAAAAATAAAGTCTCCTGGATAGTCTTGTTATGGTCTCTTTCATAACATGTCAAATTCTTTTCAGCCACATGGTGAATCTGGAAAACTTATTTCAGCTAGAATGCGCGCATGGTCTATTAGTTTCATTCTACTTCACTAAATAACGCCAAACTGAAGAATAATCCTCATTTCAAGTCTTTGACAGATATAGATAGTATGGTCAAAGTATAGTCATTTTCAAAGGAACAGTAATGTTTTACTTTGGCGCGTAAGACGTGCTGTGTCGGCCGCAGAAACCTTTTTTTCAATGCTGTCCAAAATATGCAACAAGCAACTCTCATCAACTTGTGTATAAAATCTTACCTAAATCTACAAAAATCCTATCTAAAATTCAGTTCTAGTATCAGGTGGGGGAAAAAATCTCCGTTGTAACGGAAAGATATTAAGCAGATTGTCTGTGAACTATTATGCCTAAAATCTGTAATAAAATTGAACATGCTTTACAGTCATTTCACTCATGCAAGCTAATATTTATTTTCAGAATGTAAACAGAGTTTTGTTTGTTCTAACAGGCATTGCAACCAGTGCTGCAATAATGCCTAAGGGGGAAAATATTTCATACCTTCTGTATCGTGCATTAATTAATTCCTGTTTTCAGTCAGAAAACTGTATCCTCAAAGAGTCAAATAACTGTTTGTTTGTTTTTACTTACTGACAACCTGGACCTGATACCCTTCAGAATAGGAGAAAACCTAAAGATCCATTTTTCTTTTATCAAAACAGTAGTTGTTTACGGTCAAGTAAGATTAAACCTACGATATTTTAAAGGTGATTTTAAAGCTGAACACCTTTAAAAGAGGTTAATTTACTCTAAGGATCAAGCACAAAGACACAAACAAATCTCCAAACACCCAAGCAAAGGAACTAATTCAGTTTCATTTCCCGATTCAAACACAAGGGGAAACTGCATTTCAAATAGAATTTGTATGTGTGCAGTTGTATGCACGAGCGCGCACACGTGTGTGTGCGTGCGTGCGTGCGTGTGGGGGGGGGGGGTGCGCGCGTCGGTGTGCCTTGGTGTCAAGCTTGAGTGTGCATACATATGTTTACACGCCTGAGAGCGTGACCATATAGCATTTCACGTTCGTGGCAGTAGTTAACATTCTTTTAATTCACATTCTGGATTGCATAAAGGTTAACTTAAAGTCACTGCAGCATGTTGATAACAAAATTGAGACAAAATTATGAAATTTCAACCAACTCAAAACAAATTGAAGGAAACCTCCATTTACTTTTAAAGTTTGCTACCTTGGCCAACTCTTGGGCAAAAAATTACAAAAAACATATAATCATTTGAAAGTAAACCAGTGAGTAGATAAACCTACGGGCAGTGAGACAAGGGAGCTAAGTAATTTGAGCTGTATAGCGTTTAGAACTAAAGCTTCAGAGAACCAGTTATGAAAATTATGTCAATGGAGGTAATATGCACACAATTTACAAACAAGACGCTAAATTTGATCAGTCTTAGAAATACATTATTTGTTTATCGTTTCTGCCTCACTTCACTTTATTATCATATGGCTTTGCAAGCACTTTCAGTTGCTTACAAAGAATCGTATCTTTGGGTACTATCTTTGGGTGGATCGGTGGTCTAGAGGTAACGCGCCTGTCTAGAAAGCGAAAAGTCCGGGTCTGAAGTGTGCGGCGGTTCGTACCCCGTTTGGACCGGAAATTTTTCCCCCATCCATTAGACCATGAGTGGTGGTCTGGGCGCTAGTCTTTCGGATGAGACGATAAACCGAGGTCCCGTGTGTTACACGTAATTATTTAGCGCACGTAAAAAAACCCACGGCAACAAGAGAGTTGTCCCTGGCAAAATTCTTAGAAAAAAGCCACTCTGATAGGGAAACAAATACAGCTGCAGAAAAAAAAAAAAAAAAAAAAAAAAAAGGGTGAAAGGGTGGCGCAGCGCTAAGTGGCGACGCGTTCTCCCGCTCTCCCCGGGGAGAGCAGCCCGAATTTCACGGAGAGAAATCTGCCGTGACTTAAAGTGGTATGAAATAAAATCTGAGCGCTTTGATTTGTTGCTTTACAAGATTCAGCGCTATATAAATTCCATACATTATTATTATTATTATTATTACTACGCAAAGAAAATGTTTTGTGTCAGACAGAAATTAACGTCACGTTGAAGTATTTGTGCTAGCCCTGGTAACTGCAAGGCAAAGGCAAAAATCGAGCAGAGAAAATTGTGACAACGCAGGGACAAAAAAACAACAATCTCGAAGAGGACATTTTTCACGTCTTTTTTTTCGGAGACCTGATTGTAAAAGCGTGGAAAGAAAATTAATAACAAAGGGTAGCTTCTATGAAATCTGAAGAGTGAAGACTTTAGAGTGTACTTATTTCAAGTTCAATTAGATGAAGAACTTCTTAACACCGAAAACGCAATTTGCTCGGTATCTAAAATAAACAGCATAATAGCTAAACATGACTCTTTTCAACTCCGATCAATGAATTGTTCTGTTAAAACCATTCACTTCGCGTTAATTGTACAGGGTTGTAGGGACAGGGAATTGGGAGCAGTTGTGGAAAATATTCTCAAAAAGACAATTAACAATGCAAGATCCGTCTGTTAAGCTGATTGTTATAATTATTCAAGTATCATACAAAGAAAATATTCCAAAATACATACTGAGATTACGATGTGCAATAGTGTTGTTATATTCAATGTCACCACCATTCTCTCTCTCTCTCTCTCTCTCTCCTCTCTCTCTCTCTCTCTCTCTCTCTCTCTCTCTCTCTCTCTTTCTCTCTCTCTCCGCTCGTATGCCAGTATGTGTGATCCAGAAAGCTAAACTTGTATTTCAATGGGGCACTTCTGCTTACGTATGATTTCCCGAGTGCACACTACTGTTAGTGATCTTGTATCCACAATGATAGAACCTATGTGATGGTTGTTAAAATACGAAGTTGACTTTTGGCTCGCTCTGTCGATGTAGTTGATATTGATGGCTTATTGTGGCGAGAATGAATCAACTCCCCTTGTCCAGTAAATGATTGATAGGCTTTATTCATGTATTAGCTGTTTCTCAAACAAGGCAAAAAGGACTTCCACCGCGTTGTGACGTACGTACTATGATTGGTGGTTTTGTGTGGTGAAAAATAAACAAACAGCGCGCTCTTGGCTGTGTTCTTATGATGAAGGCTTTCAATGACTGAATGATTATGTGATGTTTGTCAGATATAAAGATGATTTTCGCCACGTTGTGATGTTAAAATCATAGCTCATGTTTATGCGGTAAAGGCAAAATAAACACCTTTTGTTCTGTGAAATCAGTTTTTCGCGTATTCTTTTCTACTCTCTCTCTCTCTCTCTCTCTCTCTCTCTCTCTCTCTCTCTCTCTCTCTCTCTCTGTGTGTCTGTGTGTGTGTGAGAGAGAGACAGAGAGACAGAGAGAGACAGAGAGAGGGGGAGTGTGTGTGTGTGTGTGTGTGTGTGTGTGTGTGTGTGTGTGTGTGTGATAGACAGAAGGTGGAAGGTGAAGACAGAGAATGCGTTCCTACGTGCAAAAACATCACTTAAAGCTTTAGCTGATACCAAGAGCTAATTACCCGAATCTAGTACACTTTACTTCTCCGACACAAGCTGATAATTATGGTCGTATTTAGTTAAAATACATCTCAGGAGCAAATCTGATAGCTCTATGGCTTCCTTTTGCGTAGAAGACCCCTTGAAAAAGCACAACACAGGAGAACAGCAAATATGAAACAAAAGTAAATGGGAACGCTTTTTAAAAAACAAAAATTGTAAGAAACAGACTTACCTTTTTCGATTCACTGATCACCGAAACGTGACAGACGCACGTGGTTGTGTAGAACTTCACCATCCACATACTTTGTGACCCATGACTGCAGTGGGCGGTCCCATCAAGTCAGGAACAATCCTGATAAAAATAGTCCACAGCAAGGTCACCTTCAAGTCTTCATTTTTGTGTTATCTTTTGATTCAGATTGAGACTTATTCGCTTATTTAGTGTTTCCACCCAAGTATGTATCCAGCATCCATCCTTTTAAGGAGGATAAAGAACTGAACCTAGTGTTCCGTCCATAAGGCAATGAAACTTATGTTAAGAATCCTGATCGGTATTGTTACTAGGATTTTTTGTTTTATTTTGGTTTAGGTTTGTTTGTTTGATTTTTGTCTGTGGCTTTTGTTGTTGGGTTGGGTCTACCCTAATGCATGGTGTTTAGGTCCTCACGGTTTCTCTTTTCAGATTCTCCTCTAATCATATCACGAATCACGAACGAAGGCACAACAGTATCACGTAAACAAATAAACAAGCTTTAATAAAATAAAATAAAAATTGGATGCATATGGTCATTAGATGTTGGCGTGTGATTTACAAAACCAGATGAATGAGCAACACAAAATGGCTCACTGTCAGGAAAGAAAAATTGTCCGCTCGTGATCGTAAAATTTGCAGAAGTCAATTTTGGAGAAACAATGGCCTGAATAAGCAGAGAAACTTATACAAAAATGACAGTTGAAAGGGGAAGGGAGAGGAAGAATGCTAATACTTGCTAGTTTTACAATAGTTTAATCTTTGACACACAATATATTTCAACTACCTCACTTCATTTCTATAAGAAAAAACACCTGATTTTACACACACACACACACACACACACACCACGCACGCGCGCGCGCGCACGCGCACACGCGCACGATATGTGTGTGTGAGGGTGGGGGGGTACAAGTGTGCATTACGGTTTTTGTTTTTTTAGATTTCTTACATTGCCAAACGCAGAGACTGCCAGGCTAAACTTAGGTTTATAGCCAACATAAAACTGATTCAATTCCTATGATAGTTATGTCTTAAGTAACGTTACTGACACAACACTTGTACAATGTTAATCATGTTGTAATCAGTACAGCCATTTTGCTTGTTCAGAAGCTGAAGCGTAGGCCTATACCTGCTGTTTAAGAGTAGCCTGCAGCTCAATGATCTCGTCACATAAACGGCGATATTAGATAGCCGGCTTATCTCAGCCTGAATAACTTAACAGGCAAGAGCTTGTTTTTTTGGTAAACATTAACAAGTTTCAGTGGTGAGAAATGTGTTTGCTTCTGACAAACAGTTGATGTTTTGGTAACCTTAGCAGGAGTCGTAGATTATTCCACATGAAGCTAACGAGAGCACCTTGTCCGGCTTGTGATTGGCTGCTGCAATCACGTGCCCGGAATCCGCCATCTACTGCCTACTTGTTGAAATATATAAATGAACTTGTTGGCTGGATTCATATGATGTGGTGTGTGTGTGTGTGTGTGTGTGTGAGAGAGAGAGAGAGAGAGAGAGAGAGAGAGAGAGAGAGAGACCCAAACACTTGTACTGAAAGATAAGGCCGTTTTAGGAACACAGTAGAGTTTCAGTTTCACACTGTGGCAAGATTTGAACTTCAAGAAGTACTCTACAACTTGAACTTCAATCTGTGTCGCCGTGTTCTGTTGTCGGACGAAAAACAAAGATGGCGGATTCCGGACACGTGATTGCAGCAGCCAATCACAAGCCGGACAAGGTGCTCTCCTTAGCTTCATGTGATTCTTCCTGTCAATAATGAAACATCAAACGAATCAAAAACATTGTACTGTGTACAAATCCAAGCTAAATGATAAAGAGGATATTGATGACAACAGTTATCCTTATTGTTATCATTATTACCTCTATCACATAAAGTTATTGCTATCATTATTACATCCCCTATCACGTCGATATATCAAGTCACTTTGCTGAAAATAGCTATTTTACTGGGGGGGGGGGGAACTAACGAGTAAATGATAGGTAGGCCCTACCTGGATGGAGAGGGGAGGTTGAAGTACAACCTTTCTGAACGAGATCTAGCCTCGACCTCTCCTCCTGTGAAGTATTTCTAAACTTCTCGACACTGCACTTCTCATACCATTTTGATCTACTATTAGATCGAGATCTCACACTTTTTGCTTTGGCTTGGACTGTCACCCAGCTGCCCAGCTGCAACAGCACGATCCCTCCTGCCTTGTTGACGAAATGGGTCAGCGTTTAGCTTGGTGGAAGACGACCGCGGACGGCAATCAACGGAAGACTATTTTTTCCTTCGCCTCCCCTGATTTAGCTCCCTTTACAACGCATAAAGGCTGGCTGGGCGAATGGGAACATTGTGTGATGATCCTGGTTATCATCTGTTGCAGCAAACGGGATTTTGAAATAATCAATTCAAACGACTAACAAATCATGTCGTTTAGTAAAGTCTAAGTTATACTTTTGCCATTTTCAATGCTCCGTCACGGGGTTTTTTTCCCCTCAAAGGCAGAATTATGCCTGCATATTAATAACGTAAAGCCTCTGTGTTAACGAATTTTTAAAAAATTACACTTTGTATGTGTTTCCTGTCACTCGAGGCTCTTGCGTTTGGTAGTGGTGGTGTTGGTGATAGCTTTTTTTTTTTTTTTAAAGAAAGTAGGAGAGCATTTGTTCATAAGTAATGCTACTTCATTTTCTTCTGTTTTCATCGCAAAAGAGTGGTATGTTTGGGACTGGGGTTGGTTTTGTTTTCTTTTGTTTTGGTGGTGTTGTTTTTTGGGGGATTGCATTTTTAGTAACGGGGTGTTGTTGTTGTTGGGAAGGGGGGGGGGGGGCTGTTTTGTTTTGGAGGGGGGTAGGAGTTGTTTTGTTTGTTTTGGGGGAGGATGGAAAAGATGGTAGTTTTTGTTGTGCTCTCTGAGACATGCCAGGCAAGCTGCTCTCGTGTAGCTCTTTCCGGTCACATTGTTAATACCCACCCAAACGAAAGCTCGACCTGTCTTACGTTCAGCGTCATTAGTTTACAAACAGGAGCTATCATTGCAAGGCCAGGAAGCTGGAGATGCCCTTTGCCACAGCCAGGTCAAATTGATGGGGTTCAATACAAAACATCACCGACTAAGCTCCCTGTTTCTTCATCTTTTATCTAATCGTTTCTTCCGAGGATAATGAAATAAGCACTCATATCCTTTGTTTTACATCCAGTCCGCGTGTGCATGCAGTTTTGTAAATTTTGTCATCCGCTCCCATAGCTAACTCTTGCTAGAGGCGGAACAGGTTTTAACGTGTGTGCAAGATGTTCTGTGTTCGTTTGCACACGGGATCTCAGTTTATAGTTTTATCCGAGGACTTTTGTTGTTGTTGTTGTCTTCAATTTAACGTCTGTTCACACTCAGTGATTTTGTCGGCACTGATGTTAACTCCAGGCGAAAATCCTTTCCAATGGGGTTCTCGGTGGTGGCTCATTTTTTTAGTTTGGTTTATATGGTCGAAAAGGGGTGAAACAATTCTGAAATTGAACTACAAAACAATAATAGTTAGAAATAGTTCAAAATTTGATAGTGAAAAACTTATTACTGATTTTCTGCTTTCACCTCTCAATAGTGTCTATCAATATAGGCCTAGGGCAGTGACTTTGCTTTGGATGTGCTGCAGGAGGTGGGATAGCAGAGCCAGGTCATCAGCAAAATCGAGATCTTCCAGCTTTGTCATGAGGGTCCATTGGATACCTTTCCCGGAACTTGTGTAGGCCGTCCTTGTCACCCAGTCCAGCACCACAAGGAAGAGGAGTGGAGACAACAAGCAGCCCTGTCTGACGCCGGAAGAGATCCCGAAGCTGTCGGAGAGTCTTCCACCGTGGATGACCTGGCAGGAGAATCCTTCGTAAAGTTGTCTTATGATGTTGACAAACTCTGATGGCACACCATAGTGGAGAAGGATGTTCCAGATTGCTTGTATGTCCACGCTGTCAAAAGCCTTCTCAAAATCCAGATCAGGCCTAGTAACGTAGGCTATTAATAAACAATCTCCTCTAAAAAGTAAGAGTTACACATCAAATAAAACCTCCACAGCTGGCTGACAATGCAACACAACATGATTATATATATATATATATATATATATATATATATATATATATATATATTATATATATATATATATATATATTATATATATATATATATATAATATGTGTGTGTGTGTGTGTGTGTGTGTGTGTGTGTGTGTTGTGTGTGTCTATTATATATATGTGTGTGTGTGGTGTGTGTATGTATGTATGTATGTGTGTGTGTATGTATGTACAGATCCATACTACTGACAAGGCACTTAAGAAATCATATCAAGTCTTCCAATCAAGTTTTCGAAGTTTGAGGTATGGATTGCTTGCATATATTATACAGCTGACTATGTGCTTTAGGAATAGGCTTTAGTGTTTTATTTTTACTTTCTTTTTTTTATTTCGAGGATAATTAGTCACGCATGCAGGACGCTATGTGCGAAACAAAAACAAAAGCTAGTTGTCAGCTCGCTGATTTACTGCTAAGGTGGGTTGACAGGTGTGTCACACGCCTTCTCTGGTGGAACAGAAACGTGTGCGTCGCAACGATTAAGTGAGAACTAAAGCAGGATAATAACACGGTATCAGGTGAGGTTTTGTCAGTACATCAACTGGAAGTGAGAATTGATGCTAAACAAATGAGAAGAAATTAGCTTTGTCGGGAATGCGTGGCACTTATGGTCTAAACTTCCAGACAGACAACTGGGTTTTCTACTCGCCCTCAATCCAGCTTCCAGATGGGAAATGTGATCTGTTATAAGTGCTCTGCTCTGCAGGAATCCCAGACCATATCGCGAGCAGACAGGCAGTTAAAGGAGTTATTGTCCGGTTATCTCTCTCTCTCTCTCTCTCTCTCCTCTCTCTCTCTCCTCTCTCTCTCTCTCTCTCTCTCTCTCTCTCTCTTTTCTCTCTCTCACACACACACACACACACACACACACACACACACACAGAAAAAGACACACACGTATACACACACACACACACACACACACACACACACACACGCACGAATAGGTCCCCATGTCGATTGTCGGTGCTGGCGCCGGATTGTCTTTCTTGGCAGATGCCGGATTGTCTTTCTTGATAGACCTACAAGAAGGGAGTTCACTGCTATTTCTACATCTGTGACGCATGTATGTGACGTGTGTGTGTGTGTGTGTGTGTGTGTGTGTGTGTGTGTGTGTGTGTGTGTGTGTGTGTGTGTGAGATATTTATTCTTTTATCTCGAGGATAATGGAATAAAAATTCATGTGCTTTTTTTTTACATCCAGTCCCCGTGTGTATGCAGTTTTGTCAATTTTGTCATCCGTTCCCACCGGTACACAATGGCCTATTCTTCCGAAAAGCGGAACGCGTTTTAACATGTGTGCAAGATGTTCTGCGTGCGTTTGCACTCGGGACATCGGTTTATAGTCTCATCCGAAGGACTTTTGGGGTGAGTGAAGTCGGCACTGATGTTAACTCCAGAGGAAAAATCCTTGTGAACGAGATTCGAACCCCGGTCAGCAGATCATGATCGTATCACTCAAACCGCTCGAGAGAGAGAGAGAGGGGGGGGGGGGGGACCAGATGTATGACGTCGTCAAAAGACAAAAGCCGTATGAGGCTTAGCATCTTCTCTGATCTTATGGACTTCATCCCCCAAAGTAGCCTTTTTTTTTTTTTTACCAGGCATTTTACAGGCTTTTCTGGAGTAAGCAAAGGCAATGTCAGTATAATGTTGATTTTGTTGAAAAAAAAGTTTGGACAGAAGAATACAAATTCAAAATACCGTCTAGCGAGTATGATCTGATCGAAACCCACCTTGCCAATCACTAGTCACTCCCTCACATTCCATATAAAAGGAATGCTCGATTTAAGACATGCATGCAAATCATGTTTTACCTAGGCTGTTTGTAAGTAAGTGCAACTTCATGATATCTATCTGTTGGAGTTAATCGGATTGCCATTTGATGGACAGCTTTGAAATGACAATAAACTTCTCCCGTTCTGAGGGGAACAAATATTTCTATCAATCTGTTGAGTAGAACAACAAGAAAATGACCACCACCAGCATTAGTGTCCATAACTGCTCCCCTAATATAAACCAGCATCAAGCTAATGCAGTTGATAAATGAAACACGCCGTTATTTCAACAAACCGTCTTTAATAACAAACAAACCATCAATATTATTATTTGGAATGAATGTCTATACTTTTCATTCATTTATCTGATCAAGCATGGCCTGGTTATTTCCAACCCACAAGTTTAACTCATGTATCCTGTCATTATTCCTGTGGGGTGGGTTCTCGCAGTTGGTCTGTGTGTCGAGTGAAGGACACCAAGACAAATAGAGAAAGGAAGACTTAAAGAAAAGAAGAAAGAGACAGAATCATAAATGAACACACAGAACGAGAGAACACATCTGGGTTTAAGACTTTTTAAAGGGAAGATGAGTATAGTAGCACTATAACGGACACAAACAGGCTTTGTAGGGTTTCTTTTACTATTTTCCAACGTGGCTTTACAGGCTTGGATAAAATGACACACCACATCAACCACTTACAGACGGAAGACAGGCAGTCCGAAAGATAACGAATGATCATGTATCATAACCTGCAGCATCCCTGGACTAATGACTGGCAATACTCTATATGCCCACTCATTCCTGTCGGAATTATGCTTGCCATAAATCCTTAGCCATCAGCAGAAAAAGAACAGAGAGCGGTATCTAATCGAATATCTTCCGGTACGCATGCGTGTCTCTCTGCATTGCCATGTCGTTCTCATTTGATGCTTGTCAGATTTCATTAATTCGCTCCCAACTTGACCCTCTGGCAAAACAGTGTCCTGATCCTGTGCAGTGCTCGTTCTGTCCTTAGTACTGACATAATTATCATTATCAGAAACTTTTGCTGAGAAGAGAAGGTCAATAAGGAAGTGTGTATCTGAACAAGCTCGTCCCCGGGCTCCCATTTTCCCAAGCAGCAACCGATGGAATAGATATAATCCACCACTGTGTAAAAGGCAAACCAACTTCACCTACCAATACACAGCTGCTAAAAACATTCTCTTTGGAATTCCCATGGATGTCAGGAAGGTAGGCCTACTGTTTTAAAGTATGGTAATAGATAAAAATACGAATTCGTGAAATTGTTTCACCACACATGCAGAGTACAAAACAAATGGCTTACCTCAGTTCAGATTGTGGAAGTCCAAATACGGGAACAAAGAATGTGTGTACGATAGTAAAGAGAGGAATTACCGAATGAATATCCAGCGTCTATTTCTGTTTTTTTCTCGCTGATTTGTTAACTGCAGGTACTTTCGACCATTTTTATATCCCTCATGAACAGTTATGGGGTTAGTATTTAAAATTTAAAAAGACACCCCCTCCCCCCCAAAAAACAACCCAACTAAACCTATGCAGAAATTGATTAATATTGTTTTGCAGCTGCATCAATTCTTTTTCTATCATGCACATTAAAATGCGATGGTGTCCAACGAAAAGTACAGTTATTCTGCCTTTCAATATAAAGATGTAGATGGTAATATTTCCGTAATAACTAAAGGCACGTAAGTTCAATTTGCCCAAGACACATGGCCCGAAAATTTCAGTGTGGTGCCCCAATGACTTCTCAAAGAGTCGATAAAGAAGTTAGTTAGTCTGTCAGTCAATTAATTAATCAATCAGTCAGTCAGTCAGTCAGTCAGTCAGTCCTTATTCCTTCACGAAACGAACGGAAAACTCTTGAGACACTGACAGGGCTGGCTGTAAGGAAAACATCCTCAAGGTTACCTGAAAGAACCATCCACAGTGTACCATGTCAAGGAGCAAACATGCATGCCCGACCAACTCTGAGAAGACATGATGGACTGTGACACACACACACACACACACACACACACACAGAGGAAAGGGAAGGAGAAACAGACATACAGAGACACAGATAAACCGACAGAGAGACACTGAGGCAGACAGACAGACAAATCAATAGAAGAGCACTTAAACGAGCGAATTAACGAGTCTCCAAGGCCGCAGCGCCGTCGATATCCGACGAAGACCTGATCTGCATATTGAATTTGTACCGACCTCATCAACTTAAGCATGAGAAACAAACTTTCGTTTTAACACATCTTTGTTTATCTTGTTCTATTCTATTCCTGTCTTAGCACTCAGTGCTTTGTCTCGCAACCAGCCCCGTCAGACAGCTGAAGGACATTGCACTAAAGGGGTTTCGTCTGAATTGGATGTTATGACTCGATGCGCACTTTAATGTCTTGAAGAAAGAAGAGTGCGAAAGCAGCAGCACCCTCATATGAAAGGGGGAAAAAACATCATCAAATAAATGGACCGACCCGAATAGAGAAGGACGACTACCACAATCTCAGAAGAGAAGAACAGGTTATCATTCTAAGACTCTGCACTGGCTACAACAGGCTAAATCGCCACATGTTTACAAAGATGAAACTCGTTCCTTCTCTCCTGTGTGCCTGTGGTAAAGGAAACAAGACTGGTGAACACATCCTGCAAAGATGCACGCTATACAGCGACCTGAGGAAGATGGTGTGAGGCTGAGGGAGAAAACCCTGCAAACCAAGCGGTAAGGCCCACAAGAGGAGCTGGAATGGATATACCATTACTTTTCCCTGCCATTTCTGATGGTGTAAAGCAAATGAGGAAAGAAGATGTATCGAAACTCATATTTAGTGTGTCACCTGCAATACAGTTGTATCTCAATTTGCTCTCTCTGCTCAAGGTGCATTTGAATGTGCTGTGGGTCGGGTTACTTTTGTCGTATTAGAAACGTCCCATCTCTTCTTCCAGCTGTTTTCAGGGATGCCAAGCACTTGTTGCAGGAGGCTGCAAGAGCTTCAATGTAGACGCACGCGGCGTGTGTGGTGTCGTTAAATGATTTTCTGATTGCTAACTGGAGCAAAACCTTCAACTGCCCCAACCAGGTCCAAAAAATGGAAATAATTTCTAAACTCCTCAGCACGTCTTTTTTTTTTTTTTTATCAACACGCATGAAAACAAACCAAAAATAATGACAATTAAAAGATTACTAGGAAAGAGGAAAACTTATTTGAGACTGTGAACCTAAAATGAATACTCCTTAACTTTCCCAAAGAAAATTGGTTGTGTTACCTGATTGACACGCTCACAAAGACAATAAGAACTGTCGGATTTGGAATCGTTTGTCTTGCTATTTGCAGTCTGTGCATTGGCAGCCCACCTGGTGAACGGAAGGAAAAGGTTAAGTTTCCACATGAAATTTGCAGACCCTGGGAGGATTTCTTAGTTCCAGTCTAGCCACTTTATGACACCACAGGCGTGATTTAGCATTACTATTTTTAAAAATTGCACAGAGCAGACGCTTGACCTTCAGTTAAAAGTGAATGAACAGTCACATTTTGATAATTATTAGAAATAAGAGTTGTGGAGGTGCGGGGGGAGGGGGGGGGGGTGACGGGAAGATATTCCAACAGGCTTAAAAGAAAGAAGATAGAACACTGCTTTCTTTGCCAGAAAGAGACTGGGAGACTCTGAGAGAGAGAGAGAGACAATGACAATGACAATGACAAAGGTTTAATGTGTTAAGCAATTAAATTATGCCCATTCACATAGGGACAGTGGGGCGAGGACTGGGCACAAAACACATATATAATTAACAACATAATTAATCAAACACCCAAAATGGTCCACATGGCATGAATTCCAAACCATGGTTTTGATATAGTAGACTATTGATATTGTCTATAAATACTGTTGGATATTCCAATCACAGTGTCTTTACGTTAAGTTTGTGTAGAAGTCTTTCACACAGTCATCAAGGCACATCTGTAGAAAGCTT
The DNA here is from genome assembly GCA_028751875.1 of Rapana venosa. Taxonomy (NCBI): domain Eukaryota; kingdom Metazoa; phylum Mollusca; class Gastropoda; order Neogastropoda; family Muricidae; genus Rapana; species Rapana venosa. Next base: position 31,286,844 of record CM054158.1, read on the forward strand.
TCCTTTTGGTACAGCAGTGGCTCCATCAACCATGCATTGTTTCAGTTCTTGCAGCATGGACCTAGTATTGTCTACATTTTTTGAAAATTCTTGTAAATATTCCCAGACATCACTGACGGGCACACTATCATCACTTTCTCGCATTTCACTGCTATTTTTCACATGTTCAGCACACTCCCCACTTTCTTCCTCAGTCTCATTCTCTTCACACTCTTCCTCACTCTCATTCATTGCACGTTCTTCCTCACTCTTATTTTCTGCACGCTCTTCTTCAGTCTCATTCTTTGCACATTCATTTCCCCCCTTACACCCATTCCCTTCACCACACACTCTGTCTTTCACTTCATTTTCACAAGTATAGACAAAATCTATCATTTCTCTCGCATCATTACCGCACGAAATTGTTACTCTCTGTCTGTCTATATCATGCTCTTTCATATCAATACAGCCTTCATTCGGACAACTGCTTGAAGAGGGAGGGTAAAGTTCACCACACTCAAACACATTGATAGGAGCGTTGCTATCACAGTGGCTCGCAGCATCGTAATATAAGCTAGGTGGGGTGGGTAAAAACAGAGGAGAGGGGGACGAAGCCTGTTCATTATTTTTTCCTTCTTTATTTGTTCTGTAAGCTTCCGCTCTTCTTCTGTCCCTGTTCATCTGAGATGGGCATTTTTTCCTATATGTCGTATTCAACACTGGTGTGACAGGGGAATGGTCGGTACTATTACCTGTCAAACGAAGAATGACAACAGTTTGACGTCCTCTCCCTTCCACCTTGAACGAAGACAGCGTGTGTTCAAGAAGTGCTGTGTTCAACATGCACTCTAGTGTTGCTGGTAGTCCATACACAGGCATTTTGATTTCAAACAACTTGCAAACCACAAAAACTCACACACAGCTGGAGAGAAAGCGTCTTGCTGGCAGCCAAGCAAGGGAAGCCACTCCCGAGAGAGAGAGAGAGGGACTGAGAGACAGAGACAGGGGGGGGGGGGTGGAGGAGGTTACTGTGATAAGCTTGAGAGTGCCTGGGCGTAAAAAAGACCACACACAACATTATACACAAAGAACATGATAAATTGCAGCCTTAAATAGTCAACATGGCATGGACTCCGCAACAGGGTTACCAGGGAGACAGACACAGAAGACACAGACAGAAGGCAGACACAGACAGACACAGACGGAAAACAGACACAGACAGACACAAACAGAGACAGACAGAAGACAGACACAGACAGAAGACAGACACAGACAGAAGACAGTCACAGACAGAAGACAGTTAAACAGACACAGACAGACACAAACAGAGACAGACAGAAGACAGACACAGACAGAAGACAGTCACAGACAGAAGACAGTCACAGACGAAAACAGACACAGACAGAAGCAGACACAGACGGAACAGACACAGAAAGAAGACAGACAGAAGACAGACACAACAGAAGACAGTCACAGACAGAAGACAGTCACAGACGGAAAACAGACACAGACAGAAGACAGACACAGACGGAAGACAGACACAGAAAGAAGACAGACACAGACAGAAGACAGACAGAAGACAGTCACAGACGGAAAACAGACACAGAGACAGTCACAGACAGAAGACAGACCCAGACAGACAGAAGACAGACACAGAAGACAGTCACAGACGGAAAACAGACACAGACAGACACAGACAGAGACAGACACAGACAGAAGACAGACAGACACAGAAGACAGTCACAGACGGAAAACAGACACAGACAGACACAGACAGAAGACAGACACAGACAGAAGACAGACACAGACAGAAGACAGACCAGACAGAAGACAGTCACAGACGGAAAACAGACACAGACAGAAGACAGACACAGAGACAGTCACAGACAGAAGACAGACCCAGACAGAAGACAGACAGACACAGAAGACAGTCACAGACGGAAAACAGACACAGACAGACACAGACAGAAGACAGACACAGAGACAGTCACAGACAGAAGACAGACACAGACAGAAGACAGACACAGAAGACAGACTCGGATCGAAAACAGACACAGTCAGAGACAGACAGACTCAAACAGAAGACAGAGGATGCTGCCGCAGATGCAAATGTAGTGTATCCTCATATGCCACAGTACAACCTGATGGGGGCTAGTGCAACAAGAAACTGTTTGTTACTGTCCAAGCGCAAGACTATTCAGCGGACTTTAATATATCTGAGGGGAACACAAGAGACTCAGGTGAAAGACCTTGCCGCATATAACCAGCCCAGGTCATACAATTCTTGTAGACTTAGGTGAAAGACCCACCTGTAGGGTGTGCCCAGTCTGCCTGCCACAGTCTAGCACTACTCTGTGCAGGGCGTAACCACGGTGGGTGTAGTCTGGTTCCCACCAGACTACATCAGTTTGCATTGACAGTGTTTCAAAGAAAGCCCCATATCTGTGTAGCAACTAGAGAGAGAGAGAGGGAGTGTGTGTGTGTGTGTGTGTTAGTATGAGCGCGCGTGTGTGTGCATGTGTGTGTGTGTTTGTTCACAGGAGATCAAGAAGCCCCAGTTTTTACACAGCGTTTGCCATGATTCAGAGTTCATTTCATAACCCAGTCACGTATGTCCATGGTGTGTGCCAGTGTGTGTGTGTTTGGCTTTGATAAAAATGTGACGTCCAGAAACTTCAATTTTTACCCATGTGGAAACCCCCCTAGCCCTTCTCTCCAGGTTTAATTTGTAAAGTTAGCTAAAACACACATACATCAAAATATAAAACAACAACAAAAGCCTAGCCTTTTCACCAGCGACATATAAACAATTTGTTTCTTTAGTACTGTGTAGTTGTACAAGGGAACAGCTTAAATTTCATCCAATGTCTGCATGCAGATAGGAACCCATGTATGGCCAGAAATGTGAAGTGATTGGTTTTTAATCGGAACAGCTGCCAACATTGTTGCCACAGAGGATAATTGAGGACACGGAGGACCGTTTGATTTGTGCAGACAGCACAGCATGATATCAGAGGCCGGTGTCTCGCGTATCGTGATGTTAAAATGCTGAAGGTTTTCTTGACCTAAGTGGATTTAGGGCCTTCAACAGCACGAACCCGGTCTAAACGTGATGGGGAAATTAAGTTTTAAATTTCTTAGCAACTCGTTTTCTATCACCATACATGAAGACGTGACCAAAATAATGGCTGTAAATAGATATTACCTCAAGAAAAACTCGGTCTAGACAGCTGCTGTGGACATCTGAATCTCTGTGTGTGTGTAAAGAGAGAGAGAGAGAGAGAGAGAGAGAGAGAGAAGTAGAGGGAGGCAGACAAACAGACAAAGACAGATTCATGGAGAGAGGGATGTGGATGTAGGGCTTCTGTGGGTAGTGTATGTTTATCTGTCTACTGCTATTCAGCCATGAACTGGAATGAACATGAAGAACCATAAACAGAGCCTATGTCGAAACCTGACAGATGCAATCAATGCAAAATACCATCTGATTTAACCATCTGCTGAAAAACCCAAAACAAATTGCCCTTGACCTCTTTCAGTCAATCAAGGCTTCAACTTATCATATTAGCAAGAAACTTGATACAGTAGTCATTTCTTTTTTTGATTGTCCTCTGTATTCAGTGAGTTGTGGGATACCATTCAGCGGTTTGAATATATCTAGGTGTATTTACGTGACTTTTTCAGTCTCACGATTACAAATATTTTATGATCTCAACAAGAAATATTCCTGAGAGTGTTTTTCCTTTTTATGCGTTCGTTACATGGATAGCTCAGACTCTATGACAAAGGCAGCTGTATGCTGCAGGTCCTCCCAGTCTCCATAGAGCTTCTTGGCCACTGGGGTGGTATGGGTCAGTCAGGTCAGATCTTCCCTCAGAGTGCTACCTCATGTAGCGGGCAGGACTGCAGCACGCGTTCTGTTGACTGGCTGTCAGTCTTGCAAGGGCACTGCTCTGTGAAGCCTGTGTGGAGTTCTGTGTACACAATGGTGGTTTAGGCAGTTGTGGCCTGTCCGGAGTCTGAATAATATACAGACCTGCTCCCGTCGTGACAGCAGGTAGTAGGGGTCTGACGGGTAGTGTGGATGTTGTTGTATCCACTTGTTAGGCTACTTGGCCTTGATGATGGTCTTGGCTTCAGAGAAGAATTGACAGACCTGTACATCCACCTGCTCTTGCCGTGTGCCTTCCTTTGCCAGGGAGTCAGTCAGCAGTCTCATTGCCAGGCACATTGCAGTGGGAAGTGATCCAATGCAGGACCACTGTGTGACTCCTGCAGAGCGAGGCAAGAGTGGAGGACAGGTCGTTTAGGTCAGCATTTCTGTTGGACTGTGAGGTCTGTAAGACAGGGCAGCTCTGTCAAGAAGACTACTCTGTGGGAAGTGTATAAGCTGACCATGATGTGGCTTGCTGCTCTTTGAATAGCTTCAGTCTCAACTTTGTAGTTTGTGGAGTAAAGGCCAGTTGTGAGACTAATCCTATCCTCTCTGCCTTCAGGGTACTGGATGTAGATCCCTGCCCCACCATTTATCACTGCATCCTCAGCAGAGCCGTCAGTGTAGACACAGATCCACAAGTTTTTTGAGTAGTGGGTCTGGAGGTGTTCAAGGGTGTAAGAGTTTTTTCAGGGCCACTCTGAGATTCTTTTGGTCCTACACAAGGAATGTTGCACTGAATGAGGGAAGAACACCCTCACTCCATGCCAGGACAGCTTGACATCGAGAAATCTCTTTGGGGTCATGGACAAAGATGTCCTGATGTCGTTGTTCAAGCATCCTGCTCTAGTGAACGAAGCTGCCAGAAGTTTATTTGACTTCCTACATGTTATGAGTTGACCTTTATACATACAGCAAGCCATAGTGTCTATATTAGTGTCTGTCATTGCAATCTCAACTGGAAGTCACTGACTAACACTGTGAAGCCAGCTTGGAAAAAAGAGGAGAGTTGGGTAGTGTTTATTCACCTTCCCTGCACCATCAGTGGCCGGGGATGGGTTAGCTTTTCTCAAAGTCTACAACGTGTTGTGAGTGCTACAGGACAACGTATAACCCAGCAGTAATGCAGGGCCTCTGCTGGTAAGTGACCTCGCAATGGCCTAACACCTATAATTTCCTGTGGGGTTCTGACTCTGGGGATACAACAGGAAGGAACCTGGGCATGGCTATGACGAAGAAGGATATAAAAATCGCTGTTAACTGGCAACACACGCACCGCACACTTTACCATGTTTTCAACCACAAACAGTTCCAGAGTTGCTGTTTATTGGGAAGCATTGACAGAGAGGTTTTAGATGATGCAGCATCACATCCACTACACAGAAAACAGGCAGAATTTAAAGCCACATCGTTCCTCCACTCAAACACAAGAAAAACCCAAACCATTAAATGCATTTTTAAAACAATGATGAAAAAGAACTCAAACTGGCAGTAACTAAGACATAGAGAAAACGAAAATCTCTAAACAATCACCAACACCAAAATCAATGTCAAAAATAGTCTGGTCATTTTAATATTGATCTACTGTCATCATTTTGCATTGTTCTCTGAATACAAACAGCTATAGGAAAATGTAGAACCAGAAGTACTGTAGTATGAGAGAGGTAGAAAAAGAAAACTTTCTAGAGAGTTATACATAGAAATCAAGTATAATCAAAATGGTACTGTTAGAATATTGGAATATTTATTTTACAACTATAGCTTATATCTTTCTTCTAATCTAATTCCTTAACATTTTTTTTAAGGAAAAAAGTTTTCTAATGACAACCTATCTATAACAAAGAGAAAAATAGATTTCAGGAGGCCATTTTTGGCAACCAAATCAGAACATGTGTAATGAATTCTGCAACAATATTTTTAGTGTTGAGTTCGAATAAATGTCATATTTCTGAAAGGCAGATATTGGGAAAAAAGTGTTTTTTTAAAACAGATAGTTTAAAAAAAATTATGCCACAAATCTAAACCATCTGATATGACTGCAAAATAACATAGCCTCAAAGCAGCCAACTAGATCATCATTTTAAGCATTGGTTTAGTTTTCTTGAATCAAGAACTTGAATACTGCCTCTGCTAATCAGTGCATATCTGTCATAAATAAAACTTCCAAAACTCTGCTCTTCTGGATACTTAAAAAAAATGAGCCGCACACCATCTGGGTAGTTTAAGATAAAAAATATTCTACAGTAATCAGGACTTTACAAAATCTCTATATGCAGCTGTACAGTTTTTTGTTCTAGCCCATCCCACCCCACCACACCACACCCCTTCCAACAAACAGGTACAATGGAGGACAATTCTCCATGCTGTTTCTGTCTGTGTCTCTTCATCAAAGTATACAAAAGTGATATGCTCCAATATTTTTGTAGTGTGTTTCAGACGAAAGTAGCACTTAGGAGAAAGCTAGAAAGGGAGACAGATAGAAACAGATGGAAGGAGAGGTTGAGGCAGAGACAGATAGAACCAGAAAAAAAAACCAAAGAAAAGAGAGGAAAAGAAGAAGGTGGACGAGGAGAAGACGGGGGGAGAAGGAGACAGAAGAAGAAAGGGGAAAAATAAAGAAATAAAGACAGTGAAAGGAGACGAACAGTGACATTAAGAATTAAAAAAGCATAAACTTTTGTCATCCAACCTGCATGCAAAGCAATAAAAGCTTAGGACACAAAGCCCATCCCTCATTTACACCCCTGCGTTAAGGGCTCTTAAAGGGAAACTTCAGAAACAATCAGATTAACACACTGATACTTAAAGCTTCCACGTCACAACAAAACAAAAGTAATTTTCTGAAATTACATTACCCCCCCCCCCCCCCTTCTCTCTCTCTCTCTCTCTTTTTGTGTGGATACCTGTGAGCTTGCACACACACACACACAAACACACTCATTAACACACCGAATAAACCAACATACACAAGGCTATCCTTTCCCCCCCTGCATCTCTGGCTGGTGTTCAAGTTGACAGTCCACCGCTAGTTTGGGCATTTCAGCCAGACATGCCACCTGAGCCAGCATTGGTTTCCATTCTGGATGAACAGGAAATGAAGAAACAAAAAGGATCTGATCATGTTTGCCCCTATCTCATATTTATTCCAGTTTTCTGCAGATGACGTGTCTTCTCTTCATACTGTTTGTCTGGATGGACACAAGCGATATATTATATATATATATATATATATATATATAAGAAGAGAGAGAGAGAGAGAGAGAGAGAGAGAGGAAGAGAGAGAGAGAGAGAGAGAGAGAGAGGAGAGGAGAGAGAGAGAGGAGAGAGAGAGAGAGAGAGAGAGAGAGAACTCGAACTTGAAGGATTTATTCACAAAAAGGCCATTGGCCCATACATGAAGGGGGTTGCCGAACTGCTTAGTATTTTGGTGGGGGTAAAAGCAATAGTAACGACAACATGTTACTGTATAACAAAAAGTCACCTACAAAAATATGACTTAGGATAACAATATCTCTCTTTTTCTGAAAGCTTTACACAAATATAAAGTGAGGCTGCGCACAGCCTCAGGATGACATGATGCCAGGAGTAAACAGAGTCTAAATAAATTAGGCTGTCTACTATATTTAACAGGGATGGAATTCTGCCTAACATCCTCTAATACTGGAAAGCACAACACAAAATGGAGAGAGAGAGAGAGAGAGAGAGAGAGAGAGAGAGAGAGAGTGCGTGGGTGCGTGCGTGGGAGGTACATGCGTACTGTTCCACCCCTCAACTCCCCAGACCCCTAACAACAGTCTGAGCCCTTAAGCTTGGTACAGTCACATCTGGGGAGATCAAGAAGCATGTAAATCCCCCCTGTGATCTGTCTGCTGCTCTCTTAGTTTAGTGTCTTCGGTTTTCCAGCTGTAATTGTGCCATTAGGGAGCCTGAGGGTGCTGAGCTGTTTGAGGGAAGGGGCAGTGGGTGGGGATAGGTGTGAGGGATCTGACTTAGTAGCCTGTGTGTTAGCCTTGCTAGTGATCTTGTTTGTTCTTGAATTCTCTTTGTTTTTCTTTTCTGTTTTTCTTTGAGTTAATAGTGCAAAAACACTGCTGCTTCTGCACAGGACTGTTGTTTGTCAGTTTGATCACAATGATGAAAATTTTAACCAGGGAGGAAAAGCATAGGAAAATGTAGGGGAGAGAGAGAGAGAGAGTGAGAGAGAGAGAGAGACCATCTGCATAAATACTTATATTTATGATCTGAATATGAATATCAAAGCGACAAACCGCATTCTACAAACTACTATGTACATGAGATCATTTTGTTGGTCGCCAACAAAAATGTAAGATCCAAACTCAAAAAAATCCAACCCCCCCCCTCCAAAATCTAATTAAAACAAACAAAAAAAACCCTCCAAAACCAAATGCAGAAGCGTAAAGTTAAATACACCACTCAAATATTAGGTTCTTCAACAGGGGGGCAGGAAAAGGTTAGATAACCTAACTACCAAAATAAAAAAAATTGTGGGCACAGACAAAGCAAAACTGCAAAATACAGCAAAAGGAAATTGCAAAAGGCACAAAGTAAACCAGTCTCTTGCTGCAAACACGAACTGACTCTGTACCAGCATCACTCTATTTCTACTGTATATGTTCACTTTACAAGATTCAGCACTGTACAAATTCCATATATCACTATATCATTCTCTTTGAATTACCAGTGTTCGAATTACCTACATAATGTAAACAAAAAACCTGTCATTTTTGTTTCATAATTATCCCCAAAGTCGGAATGCGGCTACCTCAATGGCGGTAAATGGTTGCATAAGCAAAATCTCACCACTGCTGAGCCTTGGAGCTCTAGCCGAGAAATCACTATTAAAAAAAAAAGGAATTATTTATCAAATACCATCGTATCATTCTGCCATTAAAACAGACCGTTCCTACCCAATACTTGGCCAATACATGGTCAATAAAATAAATCAGATCAAGCAAAGGCTGCCAACCCCAAAATATAACCTGGCGAATCCAAAGCTGAAGTGTCAAAAGACTTTGCTGTGCATTTTCTATCATGGAGGCCAGTTTCCTTTAAGCACGCGCTGGTTGTAAGTTGACCTCAAACCTTACCCAAGCCATTCCTCTCTTTAGTGTCTCCATCGCCTGGCAGGTCCTGCAATGACATTTTCGCGGAGTTGGGTTTATAATCTACATGAAATACAAAAATCTGTGGTTTTATTCTTGCTTTATTTTTTACTCTCCATTCCAGACGATAAACTGAGATCCTGTGGGTGGGATGTAAATAGATAGAACATGGACATGTAGGGAAGTGGGCACAAGTGGCAAAATCTCCACTCAACCCCCCCCCCCACCCACCCAAAAAAAAAGAAGAAAAAACTGGAAACATTCCCTACCTAAGGAGAGCTTGTACAATTTCATACAAAGAAATGTATGGATCATGATAAAGCTTTATCAATATAATGAGTTTTTAACTGATGCAGAATTATATGAATCATAAAAAGTAAATGATGTGCAAATATACATAATAATCAATGCCATGCATGGGAAAACTATGAAACAAAACCAGAACAAAACCTCCCAGTTGTTTGAAAAACAAATTCGCACAATTCTCAAACGATGTCAACCTTCTTCTTTACATTCACTTACATGGTCATCATAAAATTAAACGCAGGTAGACATTCAGCATACTTCATTTTTTTCATCAACTCATACAAATGGTTTTCATAAAATGATTTCTGCTGCTTTTCATAACAAACCATTACACTTTTTTTTTGCATCCGCACTGATATCAATATAGAAAAATACAATGTGATCTCTATGAAAATCTCATGGCATAAAAGAGAAAGAGGGATAAAGTAGAGAACTAGAACATATGGAAAAAAGTGAGGTGGGGAAATATTGGTCTCCACACAAATCAAGATGCAAATGATACATTGAAAAAATGCAAAACATATACATCTAGAGATGAAGATAAATATTGTAAATGTTGAAAGACTTCATCTTATTGTACATACACAATAATTTTATATATTATATACATATCGTTGACAACACACACACACTCACACACACACACACAGAGTTTTGCACACAGATATGCAATGAAATAATCTAAATAGCTGTTTTACTTATATTCTTTTAAAACAACAACGAAAGCAAAGTACTGACAATCAAAACTTCTTGTGAGTGCAAAATGATATCACAGCTATTGCAAGACATAACATGAGCACATTGAATCTTCCTTTTCCTTGTGATTTTGATTCAGTATTCAATCTTTTTAACAAGAAAGAGTGGAAAAGGAGCATGAGGAAGATGAGATATAAACTCTGTAAATCTATAAACAGCCATGTATAAGTCCTTTAAATAGCAATGCACAAGAATGGACAAACCCTTCAACTTGCGACCACACTGCAAAGATTTGCAAACATATTTACACATTTACATTTTTAACTATCATACCAAAAAAGAGACTGCTATAATAAGCAATTGCTTCTCCTGATTGCTTACATTATTCAAGTGTAACATAAACATATGCAATATGAAAATAGTGTGTATTTTCCAAATGAAAAAATATTTTAAAATATATTTGGTAACGACGAATGCAGTCAATGCAGTACCCCTACGACCCCGGAGGGGGTTATGGGAGCAGATGAGATGAGAGATATTTGGTAACATTTTTCATAAGAGTAAATTGTCTGTATCATTTTTCAAGTGCCTAAACGAAAACACTTACAAATAGAAAAGTTTTCATGAATGTCACGTCTAAATAAACAAACATCTATTTCCTTTGATGCTTCCTACTTTTGAATGCAAATAAAAGATGCCTTACAATGCAGTATTCACACATAACATTACAATAGTTAATAATACAATGTATAGATCTAACTGAGACAGCCAATAACCCTATTGGGTAATATTCTTACATAAAAAATATTCTTGGTATAAAAAATCTGTACACATGACAACTGCATGTTGCTAATCCAAAAAAAATAGACACATAAAAACCTTGTGTATGAATCAATCATAAATACAGTGAATCCAAAATGTCCGCATGTCAATCTCTGTGTCAGTCATAAATATAGAAGAAAATCAGATTGTTAGTTATCACAGACATCCTGGATATCCATTTCAAGTATTCTTTCATTTACCCTTACCCTTCAGTATCCCTGTCTATTATGCTGAACAAGACATCATACTTCATATCTCTTTACATCTATCTTGTATACCTCTTTGGTGGGCAAAATGGTCACATACACAACATCTCACTACTGGTGAACCCCCGGAGCTTTAGCCGAGGAATTAAACATTGGTTTTTAAAGCTTCCTTGGATCTTTCTCTGATAGTGCCCCATCTTAATACGAAAAAAACACTGTGACACCCTTTTCTACAAAACTGTCAAAGAAAAGTGACAAACAACTTGACCACACACAAAAAATCACTGTCTTATTCTAACTCTGTCTAGTTTTCTCAAGTGTGGCATTCTACTTCACATAAAACTGCCCCCCCCCCCCTTCCCCTATACTCTATCCCTAATCCTTATGCAAAAATACCAAATCCAAGTTCCACAAGTAACAGGAATGGGGGGGAAGGAGAACAGAACAGGACAGGAAAGGAAGGGTCCAGACCAACAGAGAAGAAACCCCCATCCATTCTGATCTACTTCAGACCAAGAACACTGTCTTGAAGGCAGATGAACGTGAACAGTCACATTTTTCAGATGAAGCAAAGTTCAAACATCAGGCGTAGACATCACAGTCAGCGATCTGTTCGGGCGTGCAACAGGTCAGTGATTGTCCCACTGGGTGACCATCGCCCCCCCCCCCCCCCCCCCGTGACCTTTGTCACTTCTCTCCCTTTCTGTTCATGCAGTGCTGGTCTCCTGCAAGTCCTGGCCTTGGGTCAGGGGCAGAGCCAGCTCCGGGGGACCAAAGGGATCCACCTGCAACATCACACAGGCATACGCTACTGGTCACTCAAGTGGGGATCTGGACGACTCTTAATGAGAGTAATCAGGGGGGGGTGGGAAGCGGGGCACAACAGTCATGTAGTTATGGAGTCAAACTTGTGAATATCCCTAAAGTTGAATGCAGCTACCTTTATGGTGGACAAAAACATAATGCTTACAAATGGAAAATGTCACCATTGGTGAACGTCAGAGCTCTAGCCGAGGAATAAAAAAAACCCACCAAAGTAAGCAAACTTGTCACCTGGCAGCAACTGAGGACATAGGTCAGTCTTCATTAAGAGATGGTTTAAGGGGATTCGCCCTGGAGTTAACATGGTACCAACTCTATCCTTCGAATTCTTTAGATAAAACTATAAACCAAGAACTCATGTCCGTATGCATGTATAACATTCAAGGCCCTGCGTGCAGACGCATGCATAACATCTTATTTAAACAAACGCTCAAAACCCATCACCTCTTTTCTACAAGAGCAGAGTCATGCTATGGCTGGTGGCATGGACGGTGTGAAACTTCCCAACACGCATGCAGCCAGCAAAGAGCAGAGGGATGGATTCGACCATGTTCAACTCCCCCCAAAAAAACACACACAACCCCAGAACAATTCAGTGCAAAAGATTAAGAGATGTTTTAATAAGCAAGAAACCCCAGAGACAGTTAGGAATCAACCCAGCGCAGCCATATTTACAGGACAATGCCAACATTGTCACATGAAGCAGAGAAACAGACTATTCTGTTTTCAGACGTCAGCCTTGTCCACAAGTGGCTAACCAGGACAGGCATTATGTTAGTGCCCTCCATCCACTTCCGTGGCATTCTTTTTGTTGAAGTGAAAAGGTAAAGGTGTTCCCATAACCTGTACATACTTGGGGGAGTGAGACATCAGAGACCTCAGCTTCTCAAGGAGCAAGCATATTGAGGACGGCGCCCATCTCCTCTCCCTCGCTGCTTTGTACTTTCCCTGACCCTGAAGAAGGCAGGTACCCATTTACAGCTGGGTGAACTGGGGACTGTATTGAGGTATACTGAAGCAGCTAAGGGTGCACAGTCACCCATCCACTTGGCAACCACGCTCAATGCTGTTTAACTTTAGCTGGGGGATAGCCACTGCTCTGACCACTGAGTGATCCTGCCCCCAAAATGAGGACAAACAAACAACAAGAAAAGAACAAATGAATACACAAACAACCTGAATACATATCTATAACAACAACAAGAAGAGCATAAACAACAACACTCTACTGTCCTTTTTATTCAGCTTCACAGGAAATAAACCGAACACAAATCTATTAATTTCAAGTTTGAAATAGCCCTGCTGAACCCAAGTCACCTCGCCACCACACCTCTCTTATCGAGTCAAAACCTTCGCAATAATCAACAACAAGATTGTCACTGCAGAAAAGAGACTTTGTTTAACAAACAACCCCCAACCGCGTGCACCCACACCCACACACACACATTAACACACTCACACAAACATACACTCCCTCACTCATTCACTCACCCTCACCTACCCCTACCCCACAACTCCACAACCTGTATTATTTCTAACCTTCACAGAATGTAGACTCTATTAATATATATATATATTTTTAAATTTGGTAGGGGGGAGGGGGCTATAAATATTAATGTCCACCATCACCCTTTCCCCCCCCCGCACGCACCCTTAGCCCTCACTCTAGCCTTGCAAGGCTTCTGTCAGCAAGATGAAATAGGTGGGGATTTTTTTGTGTTCTTTTCTTGTTCTTTTTTTTCTCCTGTCATCATATTTTTAGAACTGTCCTTCAACATAACCACCTGGGCTTCATTTAATAGCTCAATGAAGAAGAGGGTGGAGAAGGTGGGTGTGAGGGTAGTTGTGGTGGTGATGGTGGTGGTGGTGATGATGGTGGTGGGAGTAGGGTTGGGGTGGTGGGGGGTGGAGAGAGAGAGAGGGAGGTTTTGGGTTTGTTTGGTTTTTTTAGAGGATAATATCTGATGCTACTGCACGTGTCACTAGGTGTGTGCGAGTGTCTGGTGTTTGTGTGGGAGGGGGCAGGAGGGGGTGGAGATAGAGAGTAGGGAGAGATAGGGGAGTGAGTGATTGAGTAAGTGAGTACGTGTGTGTGTGTGTGTGTGTGTGTGTTTCTGTGTGTCTCTGAGTGTGTGTGTCCGCATGCACGTGCGTGTGTGCGTGTGTGTGTGTGTGTGTGTGTAAGCATGCACATTCGAGAGTGTGCTATACATTGTCATAGATACATAGATAAACATATTCAAGATATACATTCTTCGGAATAAATTGGTGTGCTGTGCATGCTCATAGATACAGAGATGAACATATTTCTTCTTCTTCTTCTTCGTTGTCGAACGCTCAGACAGCAACTATCGTTGCCTGTTATATTTAAGATCTACATTCTTCATAATGATTAACAGGTTGACAAAGAGTTCTCATACTGCTTAACTGTCACGTTTTCCTAGGGCTTGCTTGATTACAGTATATGTCACACTCATCATCTTTTTCTCACACTTGCACTGACAGCAAGGTAAGTCGTCTTTTAAATTTCAATTTTTTTTTTTTTTTTTTTTGGGGGGGGGGTCCAGCCCCTCACCCATTTTCATGATTAAATTGACCCCAAAAATCATTCCTGAAGATAACAAGATGGGGTGGGGGGGATGTCTAGCCCTACACCCCACCTCCAGAACCAGATTATGTTCAGACAGGCAATGACAATGTCCGGGGTGTTTTTTCTCCTGACATCGGCAAGAAAGGAATCCTGTAATTTGATAGGAACTGGAGTCCAACACTGCATGGAATGAGCGATGCATGCCCTCAGAAACGAGACACACACACACACACACACAAAGAAAAGAGAATAAATAGATTCAGTGGAAATGAGTGGCGAGTCCCCAGGTCTCCTTCCTCACATCTGTTTTACCTAATAACGCAGAATGTGAAAATAATTTCCATGACAGGATATTTTGTCATTTCATTTCAAGGAGAGCAAATGAAATGATACACTTTTCATCAGCGGCATCAACCAGCTTTTTTTTTTTTTTTTTTTTTTTGTCCTTTGATTTTTACCCTTTGCATCTGATGAAATATTGTTTGCATAAAAAACGTGATAACTGAATGACAATGCTGCCAGGTTTGACCGGAATCTCTGCTCTAGATAGATCTATCTCAGGCTTCTGGAAATATTCATCTAAAATCCACAACTGAAAGTAAAGAAGATAGAAAATACTCCAAAATTGGATCTGTTCAAGGGGAGTTTTTCCCCCTGGAGATAACACCAGTACCCACTCCACTCCACTCCCCTGAAAGAGCTTCGGATAACATTAAAAAACCAAGGTCATGTATGCTGCAGAACATCTTGTGCACAGGTTACGGATGAGTAGGCCATGGCGTGCCAGAAGGAACAGATGACAACATTTTGGAAATGCATGCTCACTGGCGTTATGTTCTCAGAACATCTTGCGCACACGTTAAATCCTGTTCCGCTCTTCGTAAGAGAAGGCCATTGTGTGCCGGTGGGAACAGATAACAGAATTCACAAAACTGCATACACATGGGGATTGGATGTATTAAAAAAAAGCACATAAGTGCTTATTCCATTATCCTCGATATAAAAGAGTAAAATAAAAAATAAATAAAGAAAATAATAAATAAATATGTCTAGACATCATGCCTGAACTCAACATCATACAGTACAACTCAATGTCACACAGCACCATATAACTCAACAACACAACATTGTACAACACAACATCATACAAAACAAAACAAAACGCAACACACGTCATACTACACATCATACAAAACACATCACACAAAACATCATCATCATACAACACACCATCATACAAAACAAAACATAACGCAACACACCATCATACAACACCACATCATACAAAACAAAACAAAACACAACACACCATCATACAACACAACATCTTACAAAACAACTCATCATACAAAACATCATCATCTCACAACGCAACGCAAAATCATACAAAACAAAAAACAAAACAACGCACCACACCATCACACATCACACATACCAAACACAAAACACAAACAAAAACAGGCACACACTCACGTTCACTTTGGGATTTTTCTGAACGTTGACAGCGATGTCTGTTGCGCCTGGCCCATACTGTTTGCGAGCGCGGCCCCAATTAGCTCGCACTTCCACTGTCGTCCTTAGTCCTTGAGGTCTTATGTACGGCTTTCCAGAGGACACACACAGCAGCTGCTCGGGCTGTATGTCGTCGATGGTTTCAATCTGTCCACAAGACGATGATGGAGACGGTCTGAATGCGTGGGGTTTATGACTGGGTGAGGGTTCATGAGTGGATGGAGAGTTTTTAGGTAAGAGGGTGTTTTGTTGTCGTTGTTGGTTTTGTTTTGAAGTGTGTGTTGCCTGTGTGTGGGTTTTTGTTTGTTTTGTTTGGCTGTTTGTTAGTTTGTCTACCTGTCGCAAATCTATCTCATTCTCCTTCTTCATGATCGTCGTGAATGCATCAATGGATATGTATCGAATTAATCTGTTCATTTACATAGAGTGCCTTAAATTATCTACACCCATTAGGCTTGATTACAGAAATGGGAGAGGAATCATGATGATGATGACGATGATGGTGGTGGTGATGATGATGATGATGATGATGATGATGATGATGATGATGATGATGGTGGTGGTGGTGGTGGTGGTAGTGGTGGTGGCGGTGATGACAGTGATCACGGTGGTGATGATGATGACGATGATGACGATGACGACAATGACAACACCTATGATGATGATGATGATGATAGCAATATTCCTGAAGTCGTTGTGTTGTTACCTTCATGGTGGGCAAAACGTCACATACACAAAATCTAACCATTGGTGTCCCTAGGAGCTTTAGCCAAGGAGAGAAACAACAAAATGAAAAATTAATCAGAAGAAGAAGAAGAAGAAGATGAAGAAGAAGAAGAAGAAGAAGAAGATGAAGAAGAAGAAGAAGAAGATGAAGAAGAAGAAGAAAAAGAAGAGAGAAGAAGAAGAAGAGAAGAAGAAGAAGATGAAGAAGAAGAGAAGAAGAAGAACACTGATGATTACGATGTAATAATGAGGATGATGATAATGATGATGACTATGACAACAACAATGATGATGACAATGATGAAGATGATGACAACCACAAAGCTGATGATGATGACGACAACAACAATGATGACAACAATGACAAAGATGATGATGATGATGACAATGATGACAACAACAACGATGATGATGGTGATGTTATATGTCTTTTGATAAATCACTTTTCAAAAGAGAGTCACGCCAATGCTAAGTATGCTAAAATTAAACACCCCTCTAATCAGAAAAAAGCAACAACTAAAAAATAACAAACCAAATGGTTTCGATGAATGTATCACACAAAAACCAGCATTGTCACAAAACACACACATGAACACACACATGAACACACACACACACCACACACACACCACACACACCACACATACACACCACACACACACAAACCACACACACACATATACCACACACACACCCATGCACACCACACACACACGCACGCACACACGCACACACACCACACACACGCACACATACACCACACACACACACACACACACTATACACACAACACACACCACACACACCACACATACATGCACGCACACACACCACACACATACACACCATGCACACACGCACACATACACACCACACACACACCACACAACACACACACACCACACACATACACACCACACATGCGCACACACATACCACACACACCACACACGCACGCACACCACACACACACAACACACACACACACATACCACACACACACACCCACACACACAACAACCACACACACACACACCACCCACACACCCAACCACACACACCACACCACACACACAGACACACACACACACACACATACACACACACACACACACCACACACAACAACACACACACACCACACACACCAACACATTAACACACCACACCACACCACACCAAACACACACACACACACACACACACCACCCACACATACACACACACACCAACACCACACACACACGAACCACACACCACACCACACCACACACACATACACACCACACACGCGCACACACATACCACCACACACCCACACACACCACACACATACACACCACACACACACATACCACACACACACACCACACACATACCACACACACACACACGCACACCACACACACACGCAGCACACACGCACACACACACACACACACCACACAACACCACACACAACACACACACACCACACCACACACACACACACACACAACTACACACACAACACACCCAACACCACACATCAACACCCCACACTCACCACCCACACACCCCACATCCACCACCACAAACCCTTCCGACCAACGACAAATACATGTGCACGCTGACATGCAACGTACATGAAAAAAAGATAATCACGAAAGTTTAAAGAACAGTTCTTGGTAAAATTTCAAAAAAAACAAAGAGGAGGGTGCGAGTAAAGAAGCAAGGGGAGGGCAAAAGAGGCGAGAAACATAGAGAAGATCCACCTCACCCTCAACTTCTACCCCATCATCTCCCCTCACCACAACCCCCACCCCTTCCGCTTCCCAACTGACAAAGTACATTGTGCCAGCAGTCTGATCATGCAAGCTTACAGGGTGAAAAAAAGATAAATCATTACTGAAAGTTTTAAGAGTATACAGTTCTTGGTAAGTTTTTTTCAAAGAAGAAAAAAAAAGAGGAGGAGGGGGTGGGGGACGGAGGTGGAGAAGGAGGAGGCAAAGGAGGAGGAGGAGAAGAAGGAGGAGGAGGAGAAGAAGAAGAAGAAGATAATGACGACGACGATGATGATAATGGTGAAAAAAAGAAGGAGGAGGAAGAGGAGGAGGAGGAGGAGAAGAAGAAGAAGGAGGAGGAGGAGGAGAAGAAGAAGAAGAAGAAGAAATTGATGATGATGATGATGATGATGACAACGATGGTGATTGTGATGATGATGATGTTCAAAAGAAGAAGAACAACAACAAGAAGAAGAAAGAAAGAAAGAAAGAAAGAAAGCAAGAACGATAAAAAGACAGGAAAGAAAGAAAGAAGAAGAAAAAACCCGACAACGCGGTTAAGATGATGACGGGAAGAAAAACATCTTACTTCCTCAGCATTGTTTTGTACCTGTGATTCATTCTTTCACAAGTGTAACATTCAAGACTTTTTAATCACAAAGTTCCAGGGTTGTTTTTTTTTCAGTATGAGTCTTGTTCCCACTAAGTAACTTAGAGGGAAAAATGTTATAGGAATCAGGTGATATACTGAAATCAACGCAAAAACACGAAATGTAATAGCTCAAAAACGCTGCTTAAGCACACGCGCACGCATGGATGTACACACAAACACACACACACAAACACACACACACAAACACACACACACTACATAGTTGCAGATGGATAGAAGACAGACATACTGTGTGCCTGCACACACACGCACACACACACACACACAGACTTCTGCTGGGGAAAAAAGCCACCCTTATAAGGAAGCAAACACATGCAGACAGGAAAAATTAAACCAAAAGAAAACAATAAACAAAAACAAACAACAATAATAAGGAAAGTCAAGCTAACAACAAAAACCGTAAAAGGCTTCACTTCTGGCTTGCTAGGAGACTGCTCGGGCAGGGTAACCTGAAATTTCAGCCTATCAGCCTTGCTTCCATAGACAGCGGCTTACGAAACAGCACAACACACACACACACCACCAACACCACACACACACACACAACACCACACAAACACCACACACAAACACACACACACGCATGCACGCACGCATATGCACACACACAGTGTCAAAGCAAGTTCAGGTAAACTACAAAACAAGACGGATCATATATCACACCCAACAGGGCCAATAACGAGCAATCAATACCACTCTTCGCCAGCAGCCCCCTCCCCCTCACCCCCTCAACTTCTACCCCCATCATCTCCCCTCACCACAACCCCCACCCCTTCCGCTTCCCAACTGACAAAGTACATTGTGCCAGCAGTCTGATCATGCAAGCTTACAGGGTGAAAAAAAGATAAATCATTACTGAAAGTTTTAAGAGTATACAGTTCTTGGTAAGTTTTTTTCAAAGAAGAAAAAAAAAGAGGAGGAGGGCGTGGGGGACGGAGGTGGAGAAGGAGGAGGCAAAGGAGGAGGAGGAGAAGAAGGAGGAGGAGGAGAAGAAGAAGAAGAAGATGATGACGACGACGATGATGATAATGGTGAAAAAAAGAAGGAGGAGGAAGAGGAGGAGGAGGAGGAGAAGAAGAAGAAGGAGGAGGAGGAGGAGAAGAAGAAGAAGAAGAAGAAATTGATGATGATGATGATGATGATGACAACGATGGTGATTGTGATGATGATGATGTTCAAAAGAAGAAGAACAACAACAAGAAGAAGAAAGAAAGAAAGAAAGAAAGAAAGCAAGAACGATAAAAAGACAGGAAAGAAAGAAAGAAGAAGAAAAAACCCGACAACGCGGTTAAGATGATGACGGGAAGAAAAATATCTTACTTCCTCAGCATTGTTTTGTACCTGTGATTCATTCTTTCACAAGTGTAACATTCAAGACTTTTTAATCACAAAGTTCCAGGGTTGTTTTTTTTCAGTATGAGTCTTGTTCCCACTAAGTAACTTAGAGGGAAAAATGTTATAGGAATCAGGTGATATACTGAAATCAACGCAAAAACACGAAATATAATAGCTCAAAAACGCTGCTTAAGCACACGCGCACGCATGGATGTACACACAAACACACACACACACACACACAAACACACACACACAAACACACACACACTACATACATGCAGATGGATAGAAGACAGACATACTGTGTGCCTGCACACACACGCACACACACACACACACAGACTTCTGCTGGGGAAAAAAGCCACCCTTATAAGGAAGCAAACACATGCAGACAGGAAAAATTAAACCAAAAGAAAACAATAAAACAAAAACAAACAACAATAATAAGGAAAGTCAAGCTAACAACAAAAACCGTAAAAGGCTTCACTTCTGGCTTGCTAGGAGACTGCTCGGGCAGGGTAACCTGAAATTTCAGCCTATCAGCCTTGCTTCCATAGACAGCGGCTTACGAAACAGCACAACACACACACACACCACCACACCACACACACACACAACACACACCACACAAACACCACACACAAACACACACACACGCATGCACGCACGCATATGCACACACACAGTGTCAAAGCAAGTTCAGGAAAACTACAAAACAAGACGGATCATATATCACACCCAACAGGGCCAATCACGAGCAATCAATACCACTCTTTGCCAGCAGCTCCCTCACCCCCTCAACTTCTACCCCCATCATCTCCCCTCACCACAACCCCCACCCCCTCCGCTTCCCAACTGACAAAGTACATTGTGCCAGCAGTCTGATCATGCAAGCTTACAGGGGGAAAAAAAGATACATCATTACTGAAAGTTTTAAGAGTATACAGTTCTTGGTAAGTTTTTTTCAAAGAAGAAGAAAAAAAGAGGAGGAGGGGGTGGGGGACGGAGGTGGAGAAGGAGGAGGAAGAAGAAAAAGGAGGAGGAGGAGAAGAAGGAGGAGGAGGAGAAGAAGAAGAAGAAGAAGAGAAATTGATGATGATGATGATGATGATGACAACGATGGTGATTGTGATAATGATGATGTTCAAAAGAAGAAGAACAACAAGAAGAAGAAGAAGAAAGAAAGAAAGAAAGAAAGAAAGCAAGAATGATAAAAAGACAGGAAAGAAAGAAAGAAGAAGAAAAAACCCGACAACGCGGTTAAGATGATGACGGGAAGAAAAACATCTTATTTCCTCAGCATTGTTTTGTACCTGTGATTCATTCTTTCACAAGTGTAACATTCAAGACTTTTTAATCACGAAGTTCCAGGGTTTTTTTTTTCAGTATGAGTCTTGTTCCCACTAAGTAACTTAGAGGGAAAAATGTTATAGGAATCAGGTGATATACTGAAATCAACGCAAAAACACGAAATGTAATAGCTCAAAAACGCTGCTTAAGCACACGCGCACGCATGGATGTACACACAAACACACACACACACACACAAACACACACACACAAACACACACACACACACTACATACATGCAGATGGATAGAAGACAGACATACTGTGTGCCTGCACACACGCACACACACACACACACAGACTTCTGCTGGGGAAAAAAAGCCACCCTTATAAGGAAGCAAACACATGCAGACAGGAAAAATTAAACCAAAAGAAAACAATAAAACAAAAACAAACAACAATAATAAGGAAAGTCAAGCTAACAACAAAAACCGTAAAAGGCTTCACTTCTGGCTTGCTAGGAGACTGCTCGGGCAGGGTAACCTGAAATTTCAGCCTATCAGCCTTGCTTCCGTAGACAGCGGCTTACGAAACAGCACAACACACACACACACACACACACACACACACACACACACACATCTTCATTATCTAAGAAAAGTTGTGTGGGTTTGTTTTTTTAAAAGTATAGATCACATACATACCCCCCAAAAATTCTGCTGACATAAGCATTCACCCACACACCTGATCAACATTTCTACCTTTTACTCTCCTCTCCCACCCACCCCCACCTCACCCAAACAGGCAAAACGAACAAAATATTACGCAAAACCAACTCACACAATAAAATGAAACCCAGACCAATAAGGAAACAAATTTGCAGCTATTTTGACAGAGGGTACATTAGATAGCTGGAAAACAATATTAATAATAATAATATCTTTTTCTTTATTTTAGAAATATTTTTACCTTTCAAAACAGGCTCAGCTGTTATAAAATGACACGATGCAATACAGCGTAATCTCATTAAAAAGTATTATAGGCACAGAAAACCCCTAACAAACAAAATCCTGTTTATAGGCGCAATGCAATACACCATAATGTCATTCTTTAAAAACTGTCTACAGGTTGATAGGAAGGGTTACACCACATCTGGTAACGATCATAAGAGTACTGTTTCAAGAAATACAGACACATTTTGTTTCAAAATTAAAAAGATAAACTGAAAATAAATGAACACAAGTGGAGAAGAAACAAATAAATGAGCAAAATGCATATATCAAACACCCGAAAGATTGGATAAATGAATGAATGAATAAATAAATAAAGGATAAAAGAGATAAATACATAAACAAACAGACAAATAAAAGAGCAAATGAAGATCCAATTAGGAGTTGAACAAACCAGCAACAGCATGTGCGTGGGCACACACACACACACACACACGCATACACACACTCACGCACAACTTGTATATTGCAAACTACCTTTCCTTATCTGTTCAAAGAAATTTAAATAATGTGGGGGAAAAAACCAAAATGAGCAAAAACAAATAGAGAAATAAAACAAAGCATGGACATACTCCTCCAAATTGGGCTCAAAATGTTTGTTTCTGGTAAGTTCTGCCCATCATGTTGTTTTTATACCACTTTAAGTCAGGGCAGATTTCTCCGCCTGAAATTTGGGCTGCTCTCTCGCCGGGGAGAGCGCATCGCCACAAGAGCAGCGCCACCTTCTTTTTTTCTTTATCCTGTCTGCAACTGTATTTGTTTGCCTACCAGAGTGGCTTTTTTCTACAAAATTTTGCCAGGGACAACTCTCTGGTTGCCGTGGGTTCTTTTACGTGTGCTAAATAATTATGTGTAACACATGGGACCTCGGTTTATCGTCTCATCCGAAAGACTAGCACCCAGACCACCACTCATGGTCTAATGGATGGGGGCAAAGTTTTGGATCTAATGTTGTTGTTATTAAGAAAATATAGCATGGTGGAACCAGAATAACAAACATTTTTCTTTGTCTTCAGAAGAACGATGCTCTTGGAGTCTTCTTCTTTGTCATTGAACGCTCAGACAGCAACTATTGTTGTCTGTCATATGAGCGAAAATGTGTTGAGCTGCTGATAAGTGTGGTGTTATCGTGTTACCGGAAGTTACGTATTTATAGAATAGACGATAACGAGGCTAAGGAAAAGTTAGTTATTAACGGACGGCACAATCAACATGGCTGAATGACGACAAAGGGGGCCCCTCCTACAAGGCAAAGATCTACAGTACAGTGAGTACTTAGCAGTATTCTACATGGTGTCAGAAGTGGGATCACCACATCCCCCTTACTTGGGCTAAATGTCAATAGTAAGAAACTATATACATGTCCACGAAGAACTGTTCAGAACTCAAACAAATTGGAGAACTAACTCTTGTAACTCTACTCAAAAGTCCAATTGTTAAAACTTCAAATCACTAACAGTAACAGTAAACTATGTACAGTCTTTGTTTACTCGTCTTTACAAATCGAGTTTTTGTGGGACTCGGACGAGTCGACCACTTCTGGTAGTTTTGCCTGGTGTTGAACAAGAGTCTGGTTGTTTCTTCTCTCGAGTTCTGATTTCACCGTCAGTAGGGCTTTCTTCCTCTTGTGCTTCAGAAGTTCTAGGGTGCTCTAGTTGGCGTTGTTGTTCCCTAAGAGTAGAGGTTGCCTTAGGTGGAGACACTGGGTTTCTAAGCTGTTGGCTATTATCTCGGATTCGGAGGCCCAGCACATCCAACTTTGTGAGAGAGAATTGTTATCTTTTAAGTCTTTCTGGAAAGAAGGCAGAAGGAGAGTGGACCAAGAAGGAAAAATATAGACAAGAAGGAGGTGACAGGAAGAAAGAGAAAAACACAGAAACAAAGAGACAGACAGAAAAGAGGGGATTTCTAACACAGAATTTCCAGAAGATGGGGATGCTGTTTATACTGACAGGCCTCAGCATTCCTATGGGGGAGGCTTGGAGTCTAAAAGAAGGAAGGTGGCAGGATGGTTAAGACATTTGCCTGCCAACAAGTAAACCATGAGGTTCTGGGTTCAATTCCCAGCCTTGCCCTTTCTTCCCAGTTAGACAAAAAAATCGAACTGAATGTCAAAGTCCTTCAGATGAGACTATAAACTGAGGCCCCGTGTGCGAACGCATGCAGAACATCTTGCGCACACGTTAAATCCTGTTCCGCTGTTCGAAAGAGTAGGCCATTGTGTGCCGGAGGGAACAGATGACAAAATTTTAAAAACCGTATACACACGCATAAATTTTTTTTAAAGTCATCTGAGCGCTTTGATTTGTTGCTTTACAAGATTCAGCGCTATATAAATTCCATACATTATTATTATATTATTAAAACACAGTAAAAAAATACAGGGACCCAAGAAAAATGGCTATGGACGGAGAAAATATAAACAGACTCGATGGCAGATAAACAAAAAATCATTCTGACTAAAAACAATTTGTTTTAAAAGAGTCTGAGAACATAATAAGGTTATCCAAAAACAACAACAACCCCATTATAACCACTTTCATACCCACATGAGAAGCATCTCACATTTCGCTTCAAACTGCTGATGGAGAGGAGACAGAGAGTGGGATCAACCAACAAGGACATCAACGTTGTTAAAACCCTGATGGTCTTGAAATGGAGCATCGGGAAGATCATTATGATGGTAATGGGCAATGCATGCCATGTCCACAATGGCCGAATATAGGAGAGCGAGGACTCTTCACTCCTGACTTTGGAGGAGCGTGATGTCAAGAGGGATGCTGCCTGGCATGTAAAAGGCTGGCTGAGAACAGCCTCTCCTCCTCCTCCACACTAATATTGTGGGGACAGGATAGCCTAGTGGTTAGAACATAGCGCTCGCAATCTGACAACCCGAGTTCGAATCCCACTCCAGGGGGTTTTTCCCCAGGAGTTAACATCAGTACTGACTCCACTCTCCCCAGAAGTCCTTTGGATGAGACTATAAACAGAGGCCCCATGTGCGAATGCATGCAGAACATCTTGCACACATGGTACATCCTGTTCCCCTTTATGGAAGAGTAGGCCATTTTATGCTGGTGGGAACAGATGACAAAATTTACAAAACCACATACACATGGGGACTGGATGTAAAATAGCACATAAGTGCTTATTCCATTATCCTCGATATAAAAGAAGAAATAAATGAAATAAAAATTAATAAAAATAATGATGATGATAATAATAATAATAATAATGATAATCATAATAATAATAATGTATGCAATTCATATAGTGTTGAATCTTGTCAAACAACAAATCAAAGCGCTTATCATGATAGCTCTGGGCAAGGGAGCTCTTTAACAAACAACAAAAACAAAAATCCTGCATCACTACAAAACCAAACTGTTTCATACAAACATGCACACACAGACAGATGCAGAGATACAGAGACACACACAGACACACACAGATACACAGACAAGACACACATGCATACACACACACACGCACACACACACACACGCATGCGCGCACACACACACACACACACACGTGTGCGCGCACACACACACACAGAGTAAACAAACGTCGAATACATGAACGAACACAGAGGAACACAGACACAGACACACGCTGACAACAACAAAAGAAAGGATTCCCCCCCCCCCCAACCAACCCCCCCCCCCCCCCCCCTCCCCCAACCCCACCAAAACAAAAAAACCAACAACCCAAGAAAGATAACAGACAAAACATCGAGACCACCTCCAACAACACCATTGTCTTCCCTGACCTTCTTGCCCTCCTCGGTGAAGAAGAACTTGGCGTTCTTCCACATTCCCAGTTTCTGGGTGGCGCTCTCCAGCATCTGGGGCAGCGTTTCCCCCCACACCATCACCGAGTGCTCTGGACTCTCTCCGTTGGGGTACACCAGGGCCCGTTTCTGGGAGACAGCAAATCAGCGTGGTAATTGTCATGTATCGTTACAGTGTTGCGTCTGAGAAAGAAAGGAAGAAAAAAAAAGTCATCGGCATCGTCAGTCCCCCGTGATCTAGACGGTTGTGCGGTTAGGGGAGATGGGGAAGAGGTGTTGGGATGGGGGAGGGAGGGGGGTGGGGGGGGGGGGGGAGGGGGGATGGAGGAGCATGAGGAAAGTGTTTGTTGACAGTTTTCTCCAGGTCGGTCTATCTTTATTCTTATTTATTTTAGTTTATTTTCTTTTGAGGATTATGGAATAAGCACTCATGTGCTTTTTTTTTTACATCCAGTCCCTGTGTGTATGCAGTTTTGTCATTTTTGTCATCCGTTCCCACCGGCACACAATGGCCTACTCTTCTGAAAAGTGGAATGGGTTTTAACATGTGCGCAATATCTTCTGCATGTGTTCACACTCAGGACCTCGGTTATAGTCTCATGCAGACTTTAAGGGGAAGTGGAATCGGCACTGATGTTAACTCTAGAGGAAAAATTCTTTTGAACGAGATTCAAACCAGGGTCAGCGGATCACGAGTGCATCACTCTAACCACTAGTCCCTCTGCAGCAACACAGCCATGATTAGGCCAGTCTGATTTTTTTATATGCTATGTCCAGGTATTCATCTGTATGTCCATGTCTTCATGCTTCATGTATCCCTGTAGTAAAGCCTTAGCAGGAGAGTTGTGATATGTGACATAATAAAGCCATGCCAGCATCCTGCTCTTCACAACACTACAGCCAGAAGGGGTTATTGTGGCCAAGCTATTATTATGATCAACTCTAGAGGAAAAATCTTTTTGAACGAGATTCGAACCAGGGTCAGTGGATCACGAGTGCATCACTCTAACCACTAGGCCCACTGCAGCAACACAGCCATGAGAAGGCCAGTCTGATTTTTTTATATGCTAGAGTATTATGATCAACTCTTGCCATAATGACTGCTTTGTTTTAAGAGATGTGGAGAATCCTTCTGAAGGATTTTATTTCATTTCAAAGTTCTGAATGGTCTTTTCCAGCTCTGCAGTCCAGATTCAACTTACGGTAGACTGAAAATGACAAGTGGCTCTCTTGACAGTGACTTCTTACTGAAATATCAGAGGAGAAAGCGATCATGCAGACATATGTGACTTTTGCTGGTAATGTCTCCCTCTTCATGAGGAAAAGAACATGTGCCTTTTTTTCTTTTTCTTTTTTTATTGTTCCTCAGCTAGAACCCCAAGGTTTACAAACGGTGAGATTTTTTGTAGGCAACCGTTTACCCACCATTTAGGTAGCCACATTCCGACTATTTGGATGATGTCTAAACATTACACCAGTGCGCATGTAGTTTTGTAAATTTTGTCATCTGTTCTCATGAACACACAATTGCCTAAAGGTGGAATGGATTTGAACATAAGCGCAAAATGTTCTGCATGCATTTGCACACAGGACCATGGTTTACAGTCTCATCCCAAAAACTTTCTGGGGAGTGGAGATAGCAATGATATTAATTCCAGGGGGGGGAAATCCCCTTGAACAGGTGCCTCGGCGGTAGTTCAAATCTGGGCCATCAGATCGCTAGTGCTACGCTTAACGACTAGGTTATCCCATCCACATAAAGCTGTGTCTGACAGGCAATGACCACATTTCTTCCTGAGCTAACTCTTTGGACACCCTTGGGAGTTTGGTAGTCTTGAGCTTGTCTAGAAACCAAGAGATTTGTGGTACGGAACTGTTCAAAGCTAGAACTCTCCCCTCCCATCTGCTAGACCTTGAAAGGTGGTCTGGGTACTTGTCTTTTGGATCAGACAAATGAACTAAGGTCCAACATGCAACATGCATACAGTGAATATATAAAAAGCAGCAGCAGGAAGAGAGTTATATCTGGTAAAGTGCAACACACACACACACACGTCCATCTAATACCACTCATAGTGAACAGACATTAAATACAAGAAATAATGAACGAACGAACAAACAAATACACACACACAAACACACATCAGGATGATAATGATGGCCGCAGCAACAGTGACAACAGCCACAAAGAAATGATGATAATGCCAAACAATGACGATGATAATCATTATGATGAAGAAAAAATACACTTAACGAAAATGTAGAAAAAGATCTTAGCTGAAAAGAAGGCTGTATTGTGCTATTTCAGTTTTGTTGATTTATGAAAAAAAACCAAAAAAAAAACCCTAACAACTTTAATTAGTAATATCAGAGCTAAAACCAAATAACAATTAATCTTATATTTCATCTTATATTGCTCTGCATTTTTGTTCAGATATCAATTACACTAAAGGGCTTCATGAAGCCCACAAAATAATCATTTGTAAAAATCTTTCGAAAAATTAATAAGTAATTGACAAAATACTGATTCTTTATGAAAGGCTTCTCTGAAAATAGAGTAGATAGTTCATAGGCACAACTCCCCTCCCCCCCCCCCCCCCCCCCCCCCCCCCACCTCCATTCTTTGAAGGACAAGGAACAAACCAGATAGACAGACAACCTTATTTAAGGACAGATGGATGGACAGATAAGCAGGCAGATGCAGATGATCTGAATGAACATAGAGACAAAAAGGAGAGAGACAGTGAGATGAACAGGAAAGCAGAGGGGCAGACAGAACAAGAGAGACAAACACTTTCTGGCATTCAGACAGACAGACAGACAGACAGACAGACAGACAGACAGAGAGAGAGAGATCATTTATTATTCTTCTGTTTTGAGGATAATGGAATAAGCACTCATGTCCTTTTTTTCTTCCAGTCCCCATGTGTATGCAGTTTTGTAAATTTTGTCATCTGTTCCCACCGGCACACAATGGCCTACTCTTCCGAAAAGCGGAACAGATTTTATCATGTGTGCAAGATGTTCTGCATGCATTCGCAAGCGGGACCTCAGTTTATAGCCTCATCTGAAGGATGAAGAGAGAGAGGAGAGGGTGGGGGGGGGGGGGGGCGAGACACAGAGAGAGGCAGAGAAGGAGAGACACAGAGTGTGTGTGTGTTAGTGTATGTGTGTGTGAGTGTGTGTGTGTGTCTGTGTTGCTGTGTGTCTGCGTGCATGTGTGTATGCATCCGAGGTTGAATTCACACACACGGACACAACAATATATATGTATCTGTACTTAGGCAAACATTTCACAAGAGTGCATCTATTTGGGCAACAATACCTCCATCTACAAGAACATGCTGGTACAAATATGCATTTCAACCACCACACACAGACAAACAGTCAGACAGTCATTGAGACACAAACACACAGGCAGAAAGACTGGCCATCAGAGAGACCTATAAACAAGTTTGGCTCCATGCCCATAAGCACAGGCTGCTTGTATACAGAAAGACTGACTGACCGACAAATAGACTACCCAAGCAACACACAGACAGGCAGGCAGACAGACAGAGAGACAAACAGACAGGCAGAGAGACAGACAGGCAGACAGACAGACTGACAGAGACAGGCAGACAGAGAGACAGACAGGCAGGCAGAGAGACAGACAGGCAGGAGACAGACAGACAGACAGACAGGTAGACAGACAGACAGACAGGCAGACAACCTTAGCTTTTATACTCACAAGCATAGGCTGCCTGTACAAAGCTCCAGAGAAGTTGACTCCCACCACCTGACTTTTCTCTCGCTTCTGATTGGCCTGGATCTCTCCCAGATGGTTCTGTCCAATCAAAATATACCATTACGTTCACTCTGACCAATCAAAACAAGGGACAATCAGGCAGACGAAGACAGAGAAATGCACAAAGAAATAAGTAAAGTCAGAGATACAGAGAGAGAGAGAGAGAGAACTGAACATTGAGCACTGAAAGTAATTTATTGCCATTAACAATACAGTCTTTTTGGCAAGGAGCACAGTATTAACATAATTTAAACAGGAGAGAGAGAGAGAGAGAGAGAGAGAGAGAGGAGGGGGGATGCGGGGAGGATCAAATAAGAAGACAGACAGACAGAGATAAAGAGAGAAGGAGAGAGACTGAATAATGGGGGGGGGGGGGGGGGGGGGGGGGGGGGAGTAAAGAAGGAGGCTTAAGACTTTCACCTCTCATAATAATATTTCCTATTACTAGCAAAACACTTATCAGCCAGGTGTTGGTATCATGGACAGGGATCCATGATCACATTGACCCTATAATGTCCTAGTAATGAACTATATTCATCTCCATCAAACACTCAGACGCCAACTATTGTTGTCTGTCATATGAGCGAAAATGCCTTCCGCTGCCATTAAGCGCCTGACAAGTCAGACCCAGCGCATCCAACTTTGGCAAGGGAGATGAACTATATGTAAACATATCCAATGACTTATCTGTCCGCACTTGCAGATGTGGGTTGCCTGCATACCTGCTAATGCACTCATTTACACACACACACACATGCACGCATGCACGCACACACACACACACACACAAAACACAAGACAAAACAACATGCACACAGTATAAAACACAAAACACAAAAACACAACACCACACACACAAACACAATAGATACATATACATACACACAACACACACACATACATACACACAAAGCACACACACACCATGTCACGACACAACATGACGCCACACACATAATACAACATAACCCACACACACCAACAACAACCCACACACACACACACACCACCAATAACACAACACACACATAACACAACACAACCCACCCCACACAAACACACACAACACATCGCACACAACACAAGCACACACACACACTCACTCACTCACTCATGCACACACTACACAATACAACACACAAACACATCCTCATAGAGGCAGGCAAAGACTACACACAAGTTTGTCAAAGAAATTCCTGAAGAACTCTTTTCGTCAACCAGAAGTTCTTTACTTCCCTTCACAATGTGGCTGTTAACAGGTAAAACCACATACACATTATCCCACCTGCTGTTTGTTGACAGAGTGATGCTGAATGTGGCTGTTAACAGCTAAAACCACCTACACACTAACCTACCTGCAACTTGTTGACAGAGTGATGCTGAATGTGGCTGTAAACAGGAAAACACCGCATACACACTATCCTATTTGCAGTTTGTTGACAGAATGACGCTGAATGTACAGGAAAACGCCACATACACTCTCTCCTACCTGCAGTTTGTTGACAGAGTGATGCTGAATGTGACTGTTAACCACTAGACTGCCTTACCCCGGAAATTCTCCGGGGCTAAACGTGCACCCTATACGCCAACAACCCGGAAAATTTCCGGGGTGTCGAACCGAGGTAAACAAGCCTGCTTCCTTGACTACAGTTAAAGGGAAACAACTCCAAAATTAATGGAGGTCACTCTCCTGTTGCTTGGCAACATCGAGCTGCAAAAACCGTGGTAAAAACGACCGTTTTTTCGCTCGTATTTTGTGTTTTTATGCATGACTGCTTGGGAAGTTCTTGTTCAAAATTGCTGACACTTCTTGTTGAAGGCATAAATAACTTTACACAGCTGTAAAAGTGGCAAATAAAACTCTAGATTTACCTAACAGTGATGAAAACGATTGCGTATGATTCAGGAGATCGTGTATTTAAAAAACAATGAATGGGATTTGGCCTAGACATATGTTTGACATTATTGTGATGGAGGGTACTCAGAATGACAGTGGTGATGAAGAAATCGTATTTATGGTCGATTTTTTACATTTTGAATATATTTTCGCAGTGAAATATCATGCTAACTAATTTGAGCTTGCCTCGAAGTAATCTACGAAATATATACTGTCATTGGGTAGACTATCAGGAATATTCATGTAGTAGTTTCTGAGTAAGAGGGATATGAACATAGCAGTGGTACATAAGAATTTTATTCTCCCGGCATATAGGGTGCACTTGCACTGGGCAGTTAAGAGGTTAACATCTAAAACTACATACACACTATCCTACCAGCAACTTGTTGACAGAGTGATGCTGAATGTGACTGTTAACAGCTAAAACTACATACACACTATCCTACCTGCAACTTGTCGACAGAGTGATGCTGAATGTTGCTGTAAACAGGGAAAAATACCCACATACACACTATCCTATTTGCAGTTTGTTGACAGAGTGACAATGAATGTTGCTGTTAACAGGGAAAAACGCCACATACACCCTCTCCTCCTATTTGCAGTTTGTTGACAGAATGATGCTGAATGTACAGGAAAATGCCACATACACGCTCTCCTCCTACCTGCAGTTTGTTGATAGAGTGACGCTGAATGTACAGAAAACGCCACATACACGCTCTCCTATTTGCAGTTTGTTGATAGAATGACGCTGAATGTACAGGAAAACGCCACATACACACTCTCCTATTTGCAGTTTGTTGATAGAATGACGCTGAATGTACAGGAAAACGCCACATACACACTCTCCTATTTGCAGTTTGTTGATAGAATGACGCTGAATGTACAGGAAAACGCCACATACACGCTCTCCTATTTGCAGTTTGTTGATAGAGTGACGCTGAATGTACAGAAAAACGCCACATACACGCTCCCCTATTTGCAGTTTGTTGATAGAGTGACGCTGAATGTACAGGAAAACGCCACATACACGCTCTCCTATTTGCAGTTTGTTGATAGAATGACGCTGAATGTACAGGAAAACGCCACATACACAATCTCCTATTTGCAGTTTGTTGACAGAATGACGCTGAATGTACAGGAAAACGCCACATACACACTCTCCTATTTGCAGTTTGTTGATAGAATGACGCTGAATGTACAGGAAAACGCCACATACACACTCTCCTATTTGCAGTTTGTTGACAGAATGACGCTGAATGTACAGGAAAACGCCACATACACCTCTCTCCTACCTGCAGTTTGTTGACGGACTGATGCTTGTCCTGCTCTTCCACTGTGGCGTCTTGCCAATGTCCCTCCAGCACCACGGGCTGTGCAGAGCTTAGTGTCGACCTGTAGGCTCCTGGGTTCTGGTCCTTGAACCGTCGACCTGCACAAGACCATTTGCATGCGTATGTGAATAATGAGTATGCATGACTGTCAAATTCATTTTATTTTATTTATTCTTTTATATCGAGGATAATGGAATAAGCACTCATGTGCTTTTTTACATCTAGTCCCCGTGTGTACGCAGTTTTGTAAGTTTTGTCATCTGTTCCCATAGGCACCCAATGGCCTACTCTTACAAAAAGCAGAACAGGATAACATGTGCGCAAGATGTTCTGCGTGCATTTGCACATGGGGCCTCGGTTTATAGTCTCATCTGAAGGACTTTTGGGGAGAGTGGAGTCTGCACTGATGTTAACTCCAGGGGAAAATATCCCCTTGAATGGGATTCAATCCCGGGTCATCAGATTGCGAGCGCAATGTTCTAACCACTAGGCTATCCCGTCCCGTTGTTAACTCTAGGGTAAAATATCCCCTTGAACGGGATTCGAACCCGGGTCGTCAGATTGTGAGCGCAATGTTCTAACCACTAGGCTATCCCATCCTGTCATAGAAAGATTAGGTGTTGTGTTTAGATATCATCCCTGAAGTCAGAATGTGGCTACCTAAATGGTGGGCAAAAATGGTTGTATACACAAAAATCTCACCATTGGTGTAGCTTGGAGTTCTAGCCAAGGAACAAACAAAACAAAACAAAAACAACAACAAAAACCCATCCCCAAACATAACCCAAAAAATAGCAGACAAACAAACTGTATAAGTCAGCATACCACGACGTCATTACTTCAAATCTGAACACCTCACTCCTCTAGAACAGTATCATATGGCTAAATGATTATGTGGGAGAATTTTGATTTGCAATGCCATGGCAATATCTTGTGCCTTATAAACATCACACATATCATCACTCTTTTTATCATCTTATTTATTTATTATTTTTGTGCCTTATAAGCATCACACATATCATCATTCTTCTTATCATCTTATTTATTATTTTTTTGCCTTATAAACATCATACACATCATCATTCTTCTTGCCATTTTATTTATTTATTATTTCTACTTTATTCTTTAATTTTGAGGATAATGGAATAAGTACTCATTTGCTTTTTTACATCCAGTCCCCATGTGTATGCAGTTTTGTAAATCTTGTCATCCGTTCCCACCGACAAACAATGTAAGGTTTTAACATGTGTGCAAAATGTTCTGCATCATTATGAAATCTCAACAATTTTACACCTTCACCCTTCATAACATTTCTCACATTTCTCTGTCAGTTTGTAAAAGATGATTCATATCGTCATACAAAACTTGGACGCTGTAAAAAAAGAAAACGCTTCTTACCTTTCATCTGTCGTAGGCAGTGTTTCTCTACGTCCAGTTCCAAACAGACCTGAGCTCTCAATGCTCGCTTCTTTCGGCGATTTTCCTCTTTGGACTCCACCACTGAGTACAAATACAAAATTCTGTCATTGCTACTTGCTGGGAAAATTATTATTTTTTAAAATTTTATTTATTCTTTTAAATCGAGGATAATGGAATAAGCACTCATGTGCTTTTTTACATCCAGTCCCCATGTGTATGCGGTTTTGTAAATTATGTCATCTGTTCCCACCGGCACACAATGGCCTACTCTTATGAAAAGCAGGACAGGATTTAACGTGTGCGCAAGTTGTTCTGCGTGCGTTCGCACACAGGGCCTCGGTTTATAGTCTCATCCGAAGGACTTTTGGGGAGAGTGAAGTCTGCACAGATGTTAACTCCAGGGGAAAATATCCCGTTGAATGGGAATCAAACCCAGGTCGTCAGATTGCGAGTGCAATGTTCTGACCACTAGGCTATCTCGTCTCCCATAATAAAAAGTTAAGAGAAGTGAAAGGACAGAAACAAATACACAGAGGAAAATATAAATGGTACACAAAAGAGAGAACAATGTAAGCAGATGAGAAAGGTAGATGGTATGTGATTACTGAACTGAAATTGTACATCTTGCCTTTGAATAAACGGGAAAAAAATGTATAAATAATTGAAAATCTTATTATTTTAAAATAAAAGAGAGAACTAAAAATCTGAAGAAAAAAGAAAATAGTAAGTCATTCTTAAACTGAAACTGTATGTCTTTCCATAATTTTTTTAGAAAAGGAATAAACTGAATTGAGTAATCAAATGTTTGATTTCTAAAACATAAATTTCATGATTACGGACTCACCTACCTTAATTTGAAAATGAACATTCAACAAAGAATTTAGATTTTACATCTACATTATGCAATGCACCCTTACACTTTGCTCACGTGTGTGTGTGTATGAGTAAGTGTGTGTATTTTATGAGAGTGTGTTGTGTATGTGTGTGTGTTTGTGTATGAGCATCTTTCTATCTATCTGTGTCTGTTAATGTGTGTGTGTGCGTGTGAGAGCATCTTTCTATCTGTGTTTTATATAT
Organism: Rapana venosa; assembly: GCA_028751875.1. Classification (NCBI taxonomy): domain Eukaryota; kingdom Metazoa; phylum Mollusca; class Gastropoda; order Neogastropoda; family Muricidae; genus Rapana; species Rapana venosa. Next base: position 31,322,937 of record CM054158.1, read on the forward strand.
ACATACTATATATATATATATATATATATATATATATATATATATATATATATATATATATATATATATTATATGTGTGTGTGTGTGTGTGTGTGTGTGTGTGTGGTGTTACTCTGTATATACATGTAAACTGCAGGCAACGAACAGATACGATGAAATGGAGGTTGACAAGAAAAGAGCACCATACCTTCAGGAGGCACAAAGTTCTTTCCACTGGACACCCACACCTCAATAGGATAGCGCAGAATGGTATCCAAGGGAGGCAACTCAATTCTGCTCAACAGCTGTTCTCTCCTCCTGGCAATTTTGTTGTCCTCCATTGTGTCACCCTCTGGGAAAGGAGAAACATAAAAAATAGATATTAGAGTTTCATGGGAAACATACGTCACAGAGCTTACTAACATTTTTTTAAAGTCGCTTTTGTTTTATGTGTGTCCAAATTATTCAAAGATGTGTGAGATCTTCAAGTGTAGAAGTTGCTAGTTTCTTTTCTTTTCTTTTTTCTCGTGAGGAATTCATTTACATTTCTTTTTTACACACACACACACACACACACACACACACACACACATAACACACCTCAAACCACACACACACACACACACACGCAGACATGCGCACACACACTAACACACACAAACACACCTCTCTTACTCACACAAACAGGGACTGAATGTAAAAAAAGTACATAAGTGCTTATTCCATTATCCTCAATATAAAAGAATAAAATAAACAAATAATAAATAAATAAATAAACAAACACACACACGCACACAAACACACTCACGCACACTGACACACACACACATACACAGGAACTGCAAACAATGGAAACGGATGACAAAATTGACAAAACTGCATACACATGGGGATTGGATGAAAAAAAGCACATGCATGCTTATTCCATTATCCTCAAAATAAAAGAATAAATAAAAATAAATAAATAAATAAACATGCACACTCACACACACACTTTCTCTCTCTCCCTCTCTAACACACACACACACACACACAAACTCACTTCCATCCTCCATAGTTCTGGGCGTGGTCTTGGCCCGTTCGTCACCACCCTCTCCCTCACCCTCCTCCTCCTCGTTGGCCCGAACTGACCCTTCACCCTGGCCTCTCTCATTGTCCTCTCCCTCCTCCCCAAAGAGCTGGACATTGGCCAGTGTCTTGTTGACCATGGCTCCAACTTCCTGGTGAGCAGACTTCTGCAGATTCTGCAGTCGCTCTTCCTCCTCACGGTTGTCTGCGCAACACATCGCATAGAAACTGACTGGCCGCTGGTGGTTTTATTATTTGTTGGTGTGTTTTTTAGATATTCATTTTCTTCTTTGTTTCACTTTTTTTTCAGTGAGTATAACAAGTAGAAACAGTGACAACAAAAAACTACAACATCATTAATGATAACACCGACAAACAGTCCACTTCTCTCTCTCTCTCTCTCTCTCTCTCTCTCCCCCTCTCTCTTACCAGTCTTGTTCCTAACTGGTTTTTCTTGGTTTAGCTTTGCTTTGTGTGAATACGACACATCAGTGACAAAGGGTTGTGTTTTTTTCAAATAATCAAAGCTTTAAAAAAAAATCTAGATGTCTTGATGAATACTATATTTGCTACAGCATTTTAACAAAGTAACATTATAGATATGGGGTTTTTTTGGTAATAATATTGTATATCCAATTAATTGTAAAATAGAAATGTACTAATATTCATCTTTAAAATGATCTACGACCTAAACTGGTTTTTAAAAACAAACAGCAGCAAAGAAACCATACATACTCTTAATCTTAATGCAGAAGTGTAAAGACTGAGACAACAAAAATGTACTTTTTTCCCCTTTTGTTCCATCACTAAAACTCCAAGGTTCACCCATGGCAAGATTGTGTGTGTACCACAATTGATCCATTATGGTAGCTGCATTCTGACTTCAGGGATGATGTCGAAACACATCACCAGAGTGTATGCATTTTCAAAATGTTGTCACTCATTCCTGCCAGTTCAAAATGGCCTCCTCTTCCAAAAGGTGGAACAGGTTTATGATGTGTGAGCAAGATGTTCTGCATGCATTTGCACAAGGAACATCTGTTTATTGACTTATTTGAAGGACCTTCAGGGAGGTGGAGTTAATACTAATGTTAACTCCAGGTGAAAAATCTCTTTGAACAGGTGCCTCTGTGGTGCCTTGAACATGGACTGTCAAATCACGAGCTCGTGTTCTAACTGCTAGGCTATCCCACCCCCTCACCCCCACCTCACAAGAACGTACCATAGGCATGTGTCTTTTCCTAGGAAAAATGTTGTCTTTTTTTCTTTTTTCTTTTCTCACCTTTCTCATTTTGCTTACACATGAAATCCTGCAATCTCTCTTTGTTTCTGTAATAAGATTTTTTTTTAAATGACAGAAAAAGTAAGAAAATATTACAAGCAGTGTCAATTGTTAAAATATAGCTTTGTCTTTAAATACCAATGTATAATCATACCTACACTATGAGGATGATAGAATTTTAACCTTTTCCCTACGGGTAACCTGCTATAGGGCAACCAATCATCTACTAACCCTTCCCCTCATATCACCCACTACTGGGTTACCGATGCATACAAATTGTGTACACAGTGCGTGTGTACTGGGAAAGAGGGGTTCTCTCCCTTAATGTAGGGAGAGTGTTCAGAATTTGAACTGGATTCAGCCCTGTCCAAATAATCCTTTGTATGAATTTATTTCAGCCTGTTTAGGTGTTTACTCATATAAATAGATATTTTTTCAGTTTGTGTGCATGTTTGAACAAACGAACATATAATCTCATTTAAGTCTGTTATAATGTTTGCCCATTTCTATTTTCTGTTTTGGTTTCTGTTTATTCCTCAGCTTAAGCTCTGGGGTTAACCAAATGGTCAGATTTAGTGCACACGTGACCATTCTTGGCCACCATTAAGGTAGCTGCTTTCTGACTTTAGGGAAGTCCACTTCTATAATAATAATAATAATAACAATAATAATAATAATCATGTATGGAATTTATATAGCACTGAATCTCAATGAACAGGAATGACAGAACATGAATATATTTTGGTCATTTCTTCTTCTTCTTCTTCCTTTTTTGTCATGTTTCTCCAAGGGGAGGTTTGACATTGATGATCCTTCTCCATCTCTCTCCGTTTTGAGCTTCCTCCTTAATTCATGCCCCCTTTCTCCAAGATCATCTGCAATACAGGCAGCCCAAGTTTCGGTCATTTCATTCAGTCATATTTCAGACATGCGTGTATGTCTGCCTCCTCCGCGTCTCTTCACTGACCATTCTGTCCATCGTCATGCCCGTCCAGCATGGCCTCCAGTTTGTCGGCCAGCGCGCTGCGGTACAAGGTCCACAGCCACACCCACAACGTCGTCGATGTCCAGCAGCATCGTCCCATCCTCTGCATACAACCGCCGGGCGCTGGAGTTCAAACCCAGCCTGGATGTGCACTGGTGCAGGATCTGTGGGGACATACGAAAATTTTTTGTTTAACCTTTATGCTACGGGTACCCCACTATAGGGTAAACAGCCATCTACTACCCTTCCCTATGTTTCACCTGCTACTGGGTTACGGTAGCATACAAATGTGCACAGTGCATGTGTACTGGGAAAGAGGGGTTCTCTCCCCTAACATAGGGATAGTGTAAAACATTAGAGCACTCGAGTCCCGAGCTAAGGTTAAGCAGCATCGAGCGTGGTTACCACTTGGATGGGTGACCGTTTGCGTGCTATGGCTTCAGTACAGTCCCCCAGTTCACCTAGCTGTAGATGGGTACCTGCCTCTTTAAGGTCAGGGAAGGTAAAGCAGCGAGGGAGAGGAAATGGGCGCTGCCCTCAATATGCTGGCCCCTTGAGAAGTTGAAGCCTCTGATGTCTCACTCCTCTACGACCACATAGGTTATGGGACACCTCTACCTCTACCTAGTGTTATCAGAGAACAAAATTCAAAAGGGAAAAAAAGATAGTGATGACTGGTAAAAATGGACCTTTGTTTGTAAGAGTGTAAGGAATAAAGAATAAGCATTCTCACACCTAATAAAAGCAAAATGGATAGTTGAGCGATTTTACTTGTAATGATAGTATAGTCATTCTTCATCTAGCAGGCACACACCAGGAAAGCGAGAAGTTTTTGACTTTGAATCCCATTGAAAGCTGGACTTTTCTCCACCCACTACGCCATGAGTGGTGGCTGGTTGCTGATTGGGTTCGATTCCCGTTCAAGGGGATATTTTCCCCTGGAGTTAACATATGTGCAGACTCCACTCTCCCCAAAAGTCCTTCGAATGAGACTATAAACCGAGGCCCCATGTGTGAATGCACACAGAATATCTTGCGCACACGTTAAATCCAGTTCCACTTTTCATAAGTGTAGGCCATTGTGTGCCGGTGGGAACAGATGACAAACTTTACAAAACCACATACACATGGGGACTGGATGTAAAATAGCACATAAGTGCTTATTCCATTATCCTTGATATAAAAAAATAAAATAAAATAAAAAAATAAAGAACTTACAGGCAACATTCACTTATTACCCATTCAAGAATGTAATAAGCCATCCTCTGTAAAAAAAAAAAATTTTAAGCAGCAAATCTGTACCACACGCACACACGCTGCACGCATGCCGCACACACACCACCACCATCCACACCACACTCCACACACCTCACACACCATCCCCCCCCACCCTCCCAAGCACACTCCTCACCCCCTCCACCGTGGAACCACAGATGATCTCGCCCGGCCGCATGCGACCTTCGCCATTCTTGTAGGCCATGACCTTGACAGTGATGACGGTGTGGGCGGCGTTGATCTCCTTGTAAATGGTCAGGGTGGTCTGCTGACGCAGGTTTTCCAGCTGTTCCTCCCACTTCTGAAGAGTGATTTCTGCCTCGTGGGTCGATAGATCCACCTTGCCGTTCAGCACACGGAAACTGCCGATGGAGGACAGTTTGTGTTTCTTGGCTGAAAAACAAACGACAACAACAACAACAAAATATGTTAACAAAGAAACATGCTCGAGAAAGTGTAACAAAAAGAAGCCAGGCTGTGGTGGGGGGGGGGGGGGGGGGATGGGGAGGGAAATGAGAGCAAAAAATAGAAAACAAAGAAATTTATTCTTGAAACTATAGTTAAAAAAATAACATCAATACACACACACGCGTGTGTGCACACACACACACATGCACACACACACGCATGCTCGCACACATGCATGCACACACACACACACACACACAACCCCAACCCTAACAAACACCCTGACCTTCCACTCTTGAAAAAACCATAAAAACATAAAACAACATGAGCATTAAAGAGTTAATAAACAAACATAGTTATCTCTCTATGAATGATGTCATGATGATGATGATAATAATAACAATAACAATAATAATAATAATGACAATAATAATAAAGCTGAAAGAAGAAAAAAAGAAAACATCCACCCACCCCTCATCTTCTCTGACCCCACCCCCACCCCACATCTTCTCCGCCCCCCACCCCTTCAAGACACACAACAATACATACAGGGGGACGGGATAGCCTGGTGGTTACAGTGATGTATTCGTGATCTGCTGACCCGGCTTTGATTCTCGTTCGAGAGGATTTTTCTCTCTGGAGTTAACATCAGTGCCGACTCCACTACCCCCTAACAGTCCTTTGGATGAGACTATAAACCGAGGTCTCGTGTGCGAACGCACGCAGAACACTTCCGTCTTCCACTTTTCGGAAGAGTAGGCCATTGTGTGCCGTGTCGGAGAGGATGTGCGGGGAAAAATGACAGAACAAAAACCGCATACACACGGGGACTGGATGGGAAAAAAAGCACACAAGTGCTTATTCCATTACCCTCGAAAATAAAAGAGTAAAATAACTTTTAAAAATAAAAAATAAAATAATAACGTACCCTCCCCCATGGCGCAAGCGAAGGGCGTGTTGGGGGGCAGAGCTTCCAGCCGGTGACGCCCCCTCATGGCGCGAGCACAGGACACAGCACACCTTCAGCTCCTTGGCTCCTTTGCGTGACCCGATGTCTGCCTTGTAGCCCTGTCACAGGCAGGCAGGCAGGAAAATGGTGTAGGTATTTTGTCAATGAGGGCTGAGAGTATGCATGTAAAAAGCAGAGAAGGCAGGCAGGAACAGTTAGGTGCACAAAGAGAGAACACACATAATAAATTAATATTAATATTGTATGGAATTTATATTGCGCTGAGTCTTGTAAAGCAACTAATCAAAGTGCTCAGATGATTTTTTTTGTAATTAATTTTTTTTTTTTTTTTTGCGTGTGTATGCAGTTTTAAAAATGGTGTCATCTGTTCCCACAGGCACACAATGGCCTACTCTTCTGAAAAGCGGAACAAGATTTAACATGTGCGCAAGATGTTCTGCATGCGTTTGAACATGGGGCCTCGGTTTATAGTCTCATCCAAAGGACTTTGACATTCAGTTCGATTTTTTTGCCAAACAGGGAAGAAAGGGCGAGGGTGGGAATCGAACCCAGAACCTCATGGCTAACTTGTTGGCAGGTGAACGTCTTACCCATCCTGCCACCTTTCTTCCTGTATGCATGGAGTATGCATGTACAAGCAGAGACAGGCAGGCAGGAAAATGGTGTGGGTATTTTGTCAATGAGGATCAGGAGTATGCATGCACAAACAGAGACAGACAGGCAGGAAAATGGTGTAGGTATTTTGTCAATGAGGATCAGCAGTATGCATGTACAAGCAGAGACAGGCAGGCAGGAAAACTGTGTAGGTATTTTGTCAATGTGCATCAGGAGTATGCATGTACAAGCAGGGACAGACAGGCAGGAAATGGTGTAGGTATTTTGTCAATGAGGATTGAGAGTATGCATGTACAAGCAGAGACAGACAGGCAGGAAAAATGGTGTAGGTTATTTTGTCAATGAGGATCAGCAGTATGCATGTACAAGCAGAGACAGGCAGGCAGGAAAACTGTGTAGGTATTTTGTCAATGTGCATGAGGAGTATGCATGCACAAGCAGGGACAGACAGGCAGGAAAAATGGTGTAGGTATTTTGTCAATGAGGACTGAGTGTATGCATGTACAAACAGAGACAGGCAGGCAGGAAAACTGTGTAGGCATTTTGTCAATGTGCATCAGGAGTATGCATGTACAAGCAGAGACGGAGGCATGGTCAGGAGCATAGCAGAGACAGGCCAAGGCAGGAAAAATGGTGCAGGTATTTTGTCAATGAGGATCAGGAGTATGCATGTACAAGCAGAGACAGGCAGGCAGGAAAAATGGTACAGGTATTTTGTCAATGAGGATCAGGAGTATGCATGTATAAGCAGAGACAGGCAGGCAGGAAAAATGGTGCAGGTATTTTGTCAATGAGGATCAGGAGTATGCATGTACAAGCAGAGACAGGCAGGCAGGAAAAATGGTGCAGGTATTTTGTCAATGAGGATCAGGAGTATGCATGTACAAGCAGAGACAGGCAGGCAGAAGCTAGCCACATAAAGAGAGAACACACATGCATGTATACATGTATGTGTGTGTGTATACACAGCTAGGCACTCACAAAGAGAGAAAACACGTGCATGCATACATGCATGTATGTGTGCATGCACACACACGCGTACACACACACATGCGTACACACACATACACACAAAGATAGATAGAAAGATAGATAAGTAGATAGATAGATAGATAGATAGATAGACAGATAGATAGATAGATAGATAGATAGGTTAGGGAGTGGGTAAGGATACAGAAGAGAGACAGAGACAGAGACAGACAGAGAGTGAGAATGAGAAAGAGAGGAGGGGGAGGGGAGGCATGATAGGAAAAGTGAAGCAAAAAAGCAAAGATAGATAAAGAACAAGAAACAACAAGTAGACTGGTTAAAAAGACAAAGAGGGAGGGGGGATAGCCTAACCCTTAGAGTATTGTGTTTGTGATATGATGCTTCTTCAATGGGACTTTCCCCCTGACTTAACATCAGAACTGACTCAACTCCCCGGAAAGTCCTTCAGATGACACTTTAAACTGAGATCCTGTGTGCGAATACGTATTGACCATCTTGCACACATATTAAAATCCCCTTCCACCTTTCAGAAGAGTAGGCCACTGTATGCCAGTAGGAATGGATAAAAGAAAAGTTAAAACCCAGCCATGTACACTCATGTTGTGTTCAGACATCATCCCCAAAGTCAGAATGATTCAGCCTTAATGGTGGGTAAATGGTTGCATACTTATTTTTTTTTATACTATTGATCAACCTCAGAGCTCTAGCCAAGGAACAAAAAGAGAGAAAGATCTGACAGTGACTCTTTCACAAAGCACGACTAGCTGAGGCCAGACCACTTCACCGCTGACCAAGCCTCCTGTAATCTATGCTCAATTCTTCCATTCCATGTATGTTGATTGTGTGTCAAAGCCTGCCTCTTACTCTATGCAAGAATGTACTTTCCACAATCTGAGCTATATACAGAACTGTTGCTGGAGTCTAAACAATGCAAGGAAACTCACAGGCTGGTCAATCTCCACTGGTCCAGCGATGGCAAAAGTGCACACATCTGATTTGTTGGCAGCGGTGATTTCTGAAACAGTCGAGAAACACATACAACCATGGATGTGTCGTACTGATATAAAAAATGTGGATGGGATGAGATAACCTGGTTGGTTAGAACACTGCACATTGCGCTTGTGATCTGCTGGCCTGGATTTGAATCCCGTCCAAAGGTTTTTTTTCTCTGGAATTAACATCAGTGCTGATTCCATTAATGCTAAAAGTCCTTTGGATGAGACTGTAAACCAAGGTCCCATATGTGAACGCACACAGAACATCTTGCACACACGTCAAAAATCTGTTCCGCTTTTCTGAAATGGTCATTTAATGCTGGGTGGGAATGATGATTTATACATTTACAACTGAAATAGACACGGAGATGGAATGTTTAAAAAAAGCACTGAGGGTCTTTCATACATTATACCTACAAAAAAAAAAAGAACAAAAAAAGTTGATCAGAACTGCCGTTAAAATTTACTCCTCATACTCATTTATCACCTTCAACTTTCACAAACAACAACAAAAAAAAACAAACCAAAAATAGAACAACAACATCCCCCCCCCAAAAAAAAACCCCAACAAACAAAACAACCACTCACTAAAATCATACATTCATTTAACTCCATACCCCTGTCAGCCAGATCACTGCTGAAAACAACAAAAAAAGAGAAACAAACCCAAAAGAGTCAGAACAACAACAATTCCCCCCACAAAAAAAACAACAACCAACCCACCTCTAAACTCACAAAATCATACATTATTTAACTCCATACTTCTGTCAGGCAGATCACTGCTGAAAACAAAAAAAAAGAGAAACAAACCCAAAAAGTAAACAAACATCCCTCCCCCCCAACAAACAAAACACCCACCTCTAAACTCACAAAATCATACTTCATTTAACTCCATACCTCTGTCAGGCAGATCACTGCTGAAAACAAACAAAAAAGAGAAAGCAAACCCAAAAAGTCAGAACAACAACATCCCCCCCCAAAAAAACAACAACCACCCAACTCTAAACTCACAAAATCATACATTATTTAACCCATACCTTCTGTCAGGCAGATCACTGCTGAAAAAAAAAAAAAGAGAAACAAACCCAAAAAAGTAAACGATAACATCCCCCCCCCCAAAAAACCCACCTCTAAACTCACAAATCATACATTCATTTAACTCCATACCTCTGTCAGGCAGATCACTGTGAAAACAACAACAAAAAAGAGAAACAAACCCAAAAAGTCACAACAACAACATCCCCCCCAAAAAAACAAACAACAACAAAAACCCACCTCTAAACTCACAAAATCATACTTCATTTAACTCCATACCTCTGTCAGGCAGATCATGCTGAAAACAAAACAAAAAGAGAAACAAACCCCAAAAATCAAACAACAACATCCCCCCCAAAAAAACCCAACCACCCAACCTCTAAACTCACAAAATATACAATATTTAACTCCCATACCTCTGTCAGGCAGATCACTGCTAAAAACAACAACAAAAAGAGAAACAAACCCAAAAAGTCACAACACATACATCACCCCCCCAAAAAAAACCCCACCAAAAACCCAAACACTTTAAACTCACGAAATCATACATTATTTAACTCCCATACCTCTGTCAGCAGATCACTGCTGAAAACAACAACAAAAAAAGAAAACAAACCCAAAAAAGTCAGAACAACAACATCACCCCCCCAAAAAAACACCCAACAACAACAACAACAAAACACCCCCAACCTCTAAACTCACGAAATCATACCATCATTTAACTCCATACCTCTGTCAGGCAGATCACTGTTGAAAGCAGAGATGAGGCCTGTCTCGGCGTCATAGTGCCATCGCTGATGAGCGTGGCCGAACTGGTTCTGTCGCCGACTCTGCACGATAATGGCGCACCTGCCAAGGGTTGCTGTTGAGAGTCACCTCCCTTGACGTTGGTGTCGGTGGGGAAGGACACTGTCAACACTTGCTTCTGGTTGTATCGGGAACGGATCTCGCTGTGGTCAGAAAATGACGTGTTGGGTTAGGAGAAGGTCCAGGTATGAAGATACAGGAATGGATGAAAAGAATTCTTTTACTACTTTATTCTACTGCAGATTACATTGTGCCCAAATATGCTTGTATGTGTGAACACATATGCATGTGCACACGCACGCGCATACATACACACACACACTCACAATCACACACACACATACACACACACACACTGAATGGGGATAGCCTGGTAGTTAGAGTGATGCACATTGCACTCATAATCTGCTGACCCGGGTTCAAATCTCCTTCAAGAGGATTTTTCCTCTGGAGGTAACATCAGTGCCAACTCCACTCCCACTAAAAGTCCTTCGAATTAGACTAAAAACAAAGGCCCCATGTGCAAATGCATGCAGAACATCTTGCACACATATTAAAAGCTGTTCCATTTTTTGGAGGAGTAGGCCATTGAGTGCTGGTGGGAACAGCTGACAAAATTGACATAACTGCATGCACACAGGGGCTGGATGTAAAAAAAAGAACATGAGTGCTTATCCCATTATCCTTGAAATAAAAGAATAAATTTAAAAAACACACACACACACACCTAATCTATATTATTGATTTGACTTGACTCCACACACACACGGAATACTAACAAACATCAACCATACGAATAGCCTCCTAAAGATTCACGACCAGATTTTGGAAACGGCCATAGCCAGAAAGAGCAGAGAAGCACAGCGACGCTAACTGAAATGACATCACAATGGCAAAACTGACCCACTGAAATGACATCACAATGGCAAAACTGACCCACTGAAATGACATCACAATGGCTAAAACTGACCCACTGAAATGACATCACAATGGTAAAACTGACCCACTGAAATGACATCACAATGGCAAAACCGACCCACTGAAATGACATCACAATGGCAAAACTGACCCACTGAAATGACATCACAATCGCAAAACCGACCCACTGAAATGACATCACAATGGCAAAACTGACCCACTGAAATGACATCACAATCGCAAAACTGACCCACTGAAATGACATCACAATGGCAAAACCGACCCACTGAAATGACATCACAATGGCAAAACTGACCCACTGAAATGACATCAAAATGGCTAAAACTGACCCACTGAAATGACATCACAATGGCAAAACTGACCCACTGAAATGACATCACAAAACTGACCCGTTGCCCTGAATGAGCCACCGCTGACTGAGGTCGTCAGGCACTCGCTTGGCCAGCACCACGTCGCTGTTCCTCCCCTCCTGCACCAGCTGCGCCAGCACCAGGGTCCGATTGGCCGAACAGGCGATGAAGCCGTCCTCATACACAAAGTGCTGAAGAGTGTCGCGCGGGGCAGAAGGCGTGGGCTTGGGTCTGTTGGGGGCAGAGAGTCAGGATGTGGTGTTGAGTGTGGGTGGTGTGGGGGGATGGGGGTGTGGGGGTGGGGGGATGAGGGTGTTGTGTGTGTGTGTGTGTGTGTGTGTGTGTGGTGTGAGGGAGAAAGAGAGTGTGTCTTCAATTTTACGTCTGTTCACTTAAAGTGATATTAGATGAAAGAGAGAGAGAGAGTGTGTGTGTGTGTGTGTTGTGTGTTGTGTGTGTGTGTGTGTGTGTGTGTGTGTGTGTGTGTGTGTGTGTGTGTGCATCTGTGTGTTGTGTGTGTGTGTGTGTGTGCATCTGTGTGTGTGTGTGTGTTCTGAATCAGTCTGCATATTGCTGTCATCTATTTATCTATTTTCAAGCATATGAAAACAGCAAACACACATACGCTCGCACACACCTATGCACACACACATACACACACACACACACTCTCTCTGAAAATAAAAGTTTTTGACTTTGACTTTGACTCTCTCTCTCTCTCTCACACACACACACTTTACCACAGCCTTCACCAAAACCCCCACACTCACTTGAACTTCTCGTACAGCTGTGGGTCTGAATACTTCTGGGCCTCCAGGTCACTGGCGTCCATACTGGTAGACACGTTGACCACTCGCTCCCACGGCCATCGCAGGGCATTCTGACGCTGCTCACTCATCAAGTGAGCACGCTCGTGAGCTGTCCTGAAAACCATGATGGTACTGTGCAGTCTTGGTCTGTACTACTGTCATTTGCAGAGATTTTCAAAGTTTATTGAAAGTCCAGCCCAAGGGGTCTTAAAGGTAAAGGTGTCCCATAACCTATGTGGTCGTCTGGGAGTGAGGCATCAGAGGCCTCAGCTTCTCTGGGGGCCAGTATTTTGAGGGCAGCGCCCTTCTCCTCTCCCTCCCTGCTTTACCTTCCCTGACTTAAAGAGGCAGGTACCCATTTACAGCTGGGTGAACTGGGGGACTGTACTGAAGCCAAGGTGCGCAAACAGTCTCCCATCCAATTGGTAACCATGCTTGATGCTGCTTAACATTGATGGAGGAAAGTGACCACTGACCACTGAGCTACCTCGTCCCATGTATAAGGGTATTAGTTAAAGCCAAAACAATAAACCACAAAAATAACATTAAAAGCAACATATAAGATGTGGGTTACAATAATTTGATTCACAATCAGCATGATTAATGCATGGTTAATAGGATGCTTTATACACATTATTAACCTAACACTGCAACACGATCATCAAAATTCCATTGTTTAGAAAGCAATAGGATTACTCCTATAAATTCCATAAGATTTCAAGGTGTCTCTTTTGATTTTCTGTTGAACAGCTTTATCTATTTCAAAGACTCAGAGTAATGTTGAAAATAGTTTGGAAATAGCAACTAACATTTTTCTTTTGTCATTGAATTTCTACAGCTAAACAACTAATGGAGTTACAACACGATTTCATGCTTGTCACACTTTACACAGGCTTTTCTTTCTAGGAACTGTTATTTCTCATAACTTCTGAACAGGTCATTTTTTACAGGCTGTAATATGCAACGAGACATGTTTCAACTAATAGATGAAGGCAATTTTGTCAAATGTCTTCAAAACTGAATTTTTCTTTAATCTCACCACACTTAATGATTTTCATGCAATCTTTTATTTTCTGCTTTCATTGTTATTCCAAACACTGTTTATATACAAAAGGGAAAGCCAAAATGTGTACATCTGAAATCTTGGGTGAGACACCAAAGAAGAAATTATCAATAACGATTAAGGAAGCAATAATGAGAATCATTTTTAATTTTTGTCCCCAAACACCCAAATTCACAACCTACTACCTACCAAGAAGGTAAAGGAACTAAAGTCTGTGATGTAAGTTTAATAAAAACATGTATTTAAAATACTGACAGTCAAATTTTTCAAAGAAATAGGTTTCAGATAATAATCTGACAAACCTCACACTTGGATTTCTTCATTGTTTTACTTTCATCTTGAAACATGAACAACCACAACAGCAACAACTATAAAAAAATAAAAAGAATAAAAAAACAGCAATAATAATAATAAATGGAACTTATATAGCGCTATATCTTGCAAAGACAAATCAAAGCGCATAACAACTAGTCTCAAGCAGTAAACTCCCTACATGCCACTTGTATCCTCTGTCTCCTCTTCCTGAAGATCGGAGCTTTGTCTCAGAGCATTTTCAGATTCTGTGCGGTGAGAAGAGGGTTCTTCGTTGGGTCTCCATTCCTGCCCCAGCACCAACCGAGCTCCTGCCGTCAGCTTTCCCTCCACCTCCAGAACAAAGCCTGAGGAAAACAGCTCCGGTTAGGGGGATGTAAAGCACTGCTGACAGGTTGTGTCTGTGTGTGTTGACTTTAGGGATTGCTCATGATGCGTTTCAGCTTGTATTATCGCCATCACAAACAAGTTGTTTTACATTTTGAAATCATCATCATACATTTAATCACATCCAATCATTTTCTATTTCTGATTCTCTTTTTCAAGTGAGTATGCATACATTGATGCGTGTGTGCACATGTATGCATGCACATGCATACACATGCACACACACACACAGCACACACACATACATACACCACACACACACAAACACACACACACACACACACATACATACACACCACACACATACATACACACCACACACACACATACACAACAAACACACACACACACGCACGTATATGAAACCAGACTCCAAGGCTTATGAATGACACCATCCTTACAGCACACACATTAACCCACTCAGAACGTGCACCACACATCTGACCTCGTACCTTCAGGGTTACGCTGAGAGCAAAACCGCCGAATCTTCTCCACGTCTGACGACAGCTGGGACAGGAGGATGCGGCGCTGCTGCTCCTCGCGGGTCAACTTGGGGTCACTCCACCCTCCCCACACGACACGAACACCACCTGGTCACGCTTCAGCGACTGCAAGGTGAAGTGCTCTTCTCCATTCTCGTCAAACAGTCGACGCGCAGCGAAGGGCAGGTTGAGAAAGGCTGTGCAGCTGTCCAAGAACTGAAAAATGTCCAAATAAAGGATGAGTTTTTAAAGAAGTAGCATCATATGCAAACTGTACTCTTGTTGCTCACTTTACTGTGTAGTAAGCTTAGATTGTGTGGCTGATGAAGATAACCGTGCAGACCAAGCTGTATGGCCCATAACAGGAGCTGG
This sequence comes from Rapana venosa, assembly GCA_028751875.1. NCBI lineage: Eukaryota > Metazoa > Mollusca > Gastropoda > Neogastropoda > Muricidae > Rapana > Rapana venosa. Next base: position 31,338,060 of record CM054158.1, read on the forward strand.
AAAGGACTTACAGTTATTTTTCCATGACACATCTAATGGTGTAAAAAGCGAACGAGAGAAGAAGAAGCTCAGACATAATATAATGTCACTTACAGCCCAGTGGAAAATGGAGCATGTGATATCAGTACACACACAAAAACTATGAGTGTATGCACATGTAAGGTAATAAACCAAAAGACTCAACAATAAAACAACAAAATCAAAAACAACTGGGAACCCATATTTCTCTTTTAATGTTGACTACAAAATAGGCTGTAATTGTCTAGCATTTAGAAATAAATAGGCTTATCCCTTAATGGCGAATAAAGACAAAAGCCAGCTTTATTTCAGACAAATATTTGTAAAATAACATTCATCTTATAAGTGACCTGATCCACATTCATCTTGTGTGAAAAAATACTTTAGATTTTATTTATATCTTTTGCATATTAATTTTATCATCGGTTTTGCTTACCACCACACAAATGTCTAACAAACACAAAACACATGGGACATTGCAAAGCAAAATGTAAGGGAAGAAATTGGGCTTGAAAATTGACCTAGATTCAAAATTCATTTGAATATCACAAATTAATGTGAGCTTTCATGAAGAAAATATAGCCACAACCCCTCCCCCCCCCAAAAAAAAACCCCCAAAAACCACAACTCCTACAAGAGACTTCTTTTTTTAGACCATTGACAAGAAAAGTTTACCATAGTAAACTCCAGTTCCTGAACACTGTAGTCAAGGCAATGAAGATTCAGATCATCGCCTTCCATGTTGCTGGTTTCTTGTATGCGATTCTTCTTCCCCTTCTCCGACTTTTTGTCACGATTCTCCTGTTTCATCATCTGTGAAAGAAACATACACACTTTATCAACTACACACTCACGCTGGCCAAAAAAAACCAACAACGTTTTTGAAATACAATATAATAATAATGTATGGAATTTATATAGCGCTGAATCTTGTAAAGCAACAAATCAAAGCGCTCAGATGACTTTTTTTTTATATATCGAGGATAATGGAATAAGCACTCATGTGCTTTTTTTTTTTACATCCAGTCCCCGTGTGTATGCCGTTTTGTAAATTTTGTCATCTGTTCCCACCGGCACACCATGGCCTACTTTTTCGAAAAGCAGAACAGGATTTAACGTGTGTGCAAGATGTTCTGCATGCGTTCGCACACGGGGCCTCAGTTTATAGTCTCATCCGAAGGAAATACGATACAGATTTTATTTTCTTTCTTTGGCAAGAGCTCTGAGGTTCACCACTGGTGAGATTTATGTATATGCAACCAATTCCCCATCACCACCATTTAGGTATCCACATTCCAACTTCGGGGAATAAAAACAGATAAACAAGACACAATGTAGTGAACATCAAAGCAAAATATTTGTGCAATGTACTGATTTCAAAATACAAAGCCAAACTATCACCTACTGATGGTAATACTTTTACTGCATTATGTATGCCCCTTACCCATACCCATACCACATATGCACACACACACACACACAAACACACAACACACACAGCACATGCACCCACCCACCCACCCACCCAATGTCTAATATCACTAATAGTGAAAAGACATAAAATCTCAAGAATAAACGAACACACATACACATGTGCGCACATGCACACACAAAACACACACAAACAAACATGTTTACTGTCGACAGGTTAGGTCCGACAATCGTGATGGCTCCTGAAGTACTGGTCTCTTCTCTCTCTCTTACACACACACACACACACACACACACACACACACACACACACACACACACACACACACACACACACACACCAAACACACACAAACACAAACAAACATACAAACATGCTTACTGTCGACAGGTTAGGTCCCACGATGGTGATGACTCCTGAAGTGCTGCTCTCTTCTCTCTCCCCTCTCTCTCTCTCTCTCTCTCTCTCTCTCTCTCTCTCTCTCTCTCTCTCTCTCTCTCTCCCTCTCTCTCTCTCTCTCTCTCTCTCACACACACACACACACACACACCACACACCAAACACAAAACACAAACATGCTTACTGTCGACAGGTTAGGTCCCACGATGGTGATGGCTCCTGAAGTGCTGCTCTCTCTCTCTCTCTCTCTCTCTCTCTCTCTCTCTCTCTCACACACACACACACACACACACACACCAAACACAAAACACAAACAAACAAACATGCTTACTGTCGACAGGTTAGGTCCCACGATGGTGATGGCTCCTGAAGTGCTGCTCTCTTCTCTCTCTCTCTCTCTCTCTCTCTCTCTCTCTCTCTCTCTCTCTCTCTCTCTCTCTCTCTCTCTCTCTCTCTCTCTCTCTCACTCACTCACACACACACACACACACTTACAAACACACAGAGGCCAAACAAGCATGCTTACTGTCGACAGGTTAGGTCCCACGATGGTGATGGCTCCTGAAGTGCTGCTCTCTCCGTTCTTCACCACCTGGAGTCTGGCTGGGAGCACTGCAACATCACCAGTCTCCAGTAAACTGCAATGTGTGGGCATGTGTGTGTGTGTGTGTGTGTGTGTGAATGTGTGTGTGTGTGAATGTGTGTGTGTGTGTGAATGTGTGTGTGTGTGAGTGTGTGTGTGCATGAGTGTGTGTGTGTGTGTGTGTGTGTGTGAGTGTGTGTGAGTGTGTGTGTGTGTGTGTGTACACATGAGTGTGTGCGTGTGTGTGTGTAAGTTTGATATCTGTTAATCATGTGTAAATAGTTTGAATGTAAGCGCTTTGATTTGCTGCTTTGCAAGATTTGGCGCTATATAAATTCCAGACATTATTATTAGTATTATCATTATTAGTGGTGTTGATGTTGTTATTAATATCATCAACATCATTATTGATGTTGATAGCAGCAGCAGCAGCAGCAGCAGTAGTAATAGTATCATTGTATTGTGTAGACTTATGACCTCGGCAAAGTTCACTGTGTGAAATATGGGCTGCTCTTCTTGCTGAAGAAGGGAGGGAGGGAGGGAGGGAGAGGGGGAGAGAGAGAGGGGGGAGAGAGAGAGAGGAAGAGATATGGACAAACTGACAGATAAGCAGACAGACACAATAGTTTTGATTTAGTTCAGTAATATATATATATATATTTTTATTTTTTAATTTTTTATTTTTTTTACAGATGTTCTAAAAAAGTAAAGGTATCCCATAACCTATGTGGTCGTAGGGGAGTGAAGCACCAGAGACCTCAACTTCTCAAGGGGCCAACACACTGAGAGCGGCACCCATCTCCTCTCCCTTGCTGCTTTACCTTCCCTGACCCTAATGAGGTAAGTACCCATTTACAGCTGGGTGAACTGGGGGACTGTATTGAAGCCAAAGTGCGCAAACAGTCACCCATCCGAGTGGTAACCACGCTCAAAGCTGCTTAAGCTTAGCTGGAGGAAAGCAAGTGCTCTGACAACTGAGCTATCCCGTCCCCTTAAGATGTTGTACTGTAGCCCAGAATGATACTTACCAGTAAATCCTGAACTCTTCTTGGAGGTGCGGAGAGAAGGTGCATATGGCAGCAGAAAGCCTTCCATTGGCCAGTCGTATTTCTGGTTAACCAACAGCACAGAAAGGACTTAACGGTGTCACTCACGCACACATGCACGAACGAATGCACATACACACATAGTCACATATACATGCATGTACGCATGCACAAGCACACACACACACACTCACTCACTTACACACCTTTTACATATACACACCCATGCGCACACACATGTTCACACACACAGTCACACACACATACACACACACAAACACAAAAGCATACACACTAGCTCACACACACATACACACACAAACTCACACACACACACCATATACACGCACATGCTCCCACAAGCACACACACACAAACTCACACACACCATATACACGCACATGCTCACACACACACACACACATACACACTCATACACACACACACATATAAACACATGCATACATATACACATACACACACTAACTTTCTCTCTCTTTCGCTCTCTTTCTTTCTCTCATACACACACCCACATACCTCATTGAGTTGCCCATCCTGTTTGACTGGCCAGGACAAGGCCTGTTTGTTCCACTCAGGGTTGGCCACGTCAGTGTGCTTCCACTGGCCCAGGTTGTCGAAGCGTTCCTGTTTCACCGCAAACCTGCAACCCCCACCTTCTTAATCAGCACTGATTTTGTCACTTAGGCAAATGACACCAATATGTGACACTCAACAACACAATAATAATAATAATAATAATAATAATAATAATAATAAATGGAATTTATATAGCGCTGCATCTTGCACAGACAAATCAAAGCGCTTGCACTCAACTCATTCTTACACAGTCATGCGACCAATAGCAAGTAGTAGTTCTAACAAGTCCAAATGCACACATTGTTGGTTGTTTGTATGGGAGCGGATTGAATGGAAGCGCTCTGATTTGTAATTGCAAGATATAGCGCTCTATAAATTCCATATATTATCATTATCATTATCACACACACACACACACACACACACACACACACACATGTTATACACTTTGGCAGGGTGATGGAATTTTTGGCTGTTGAAAAGCATGGATAGCTATGAAATGAAACAGGAGAGGAAATTCTTAGGTTTGAAACAAATATGTCTGAGGCCAGATTTAAAAGAGTCACAAGGCCTTTGGCAAATGAGTCGCATTGCACCAGAGATCAGTTTTTAGTTGTTGACATGTTGTTAATCTGCAATAAAAAGGCTGTTCAATGCAAAAAACAGATTGAAAATCGGACAATTCTATGAAAAGTTATTACAGATTGAAATGATACATAACAGGAAGTGACAAAATGAGATGTCACTACATCAAGCCTCCCGCCTTGCTGCAGACAGACGTCTGTGTCTCCCCGCGACGCCGAAAGGCACCAGCGGCAGATGAAAGAAAGAAGAAGAAGAAGAAGACAAAATGAGAAATTGATGAGTTTAGCATCGTAATAGGTGGTCAGAAAGAGGTGTTTGGGTATTTTTAAAACATGTTTAAAAGCAAAAGGAAACAAAATTATGCCCTGATATTTCATTACAAGGTAGAATAATGGCTATAGTTTTATAATCAATCAAAATCTCAAAATCAACAACCTGACCCCCACCTGCCTAAAATGGCTCCTAGTGGAAAAGTGAGTCAGGTGCTCAGCAACTCATTTCATGGTGGAGTGTCACATATGGTATCCTATAAGACAATAGGGTTTTTTCCCCTTACTTCCACCAGAGCAAATGGAGAAGGAGGATCATGTCACTATCATTGGCCGCTGCGGCTAACACTGAACTCGGTGATCTCAACAGGTGAGACAAGTGAGAATCAGAATTAGTATATCACTGTTGGCTTTCCAAGCAAGTTGCAAGTTAGCGTTTGGTTTGGTTTGGTTGTATTAGTGTTCCAGCGGAGTTATCCAGTTTAGGGACTAGACCATCAACCAACCACCACTGCATAGTATTGTTAGGAGTTGATGTCGGTTCCTCTTTGCATATCAACCAATCACAAGTGCTTTTGCATCTCAAATGGCCAATGATAAATTAGAATGACCAGAGGAAGTATGTTATGCAATATTTTGTGGTTTCTTATTGGTTAAAAATACTTGATGTATGGTGGACAGTTTACTTTGTTTCACAGTCTCTTTCATTGCAAAAAAGATACCATCTTTTTCACCAAAATGCTTTTCAAAGAAGCAATATTCAGCTAATCATTTCAGTGAAATAGTATCAGATGGAGTCCCACTTGAAATTTCAGAGTCACTCATTCATTGTCCAATTTTTCTTATTTTTCTTCTTGATTTTTTTAAATTACACTTCTTTATTATTTACTTTTTTTTTAATTACTTCATGCATTTCTGTTTAATTCAGCATTTTGTACTTGAACAATTATATCTGTTTCTTCTACCATTTCTATTTTGTTAATCGTTAAAAGGTAAAGGTAAAGGAGTCCCATAACCTATAAGGTCGTAGGGGAGCGAGGCGTCAGAGACCTCACTTCTCTAGGGCCAGCATATTGAGGGCGGCGCCCATCTCCTCTCCCTCGCTGCTTTACCTTCCCTGACCCTAAAGAGGGCAGGTACCCATTTACAGCTGGGTGAACTGGGGGAACTGTACTGAAGCCAAGGCGCACAAACGGTCACCCATCCAACTGGTAACCACACTCGACCCTGCTTAACTTGGCTGGGGGAAAGCGAGTGCTCCGACCACTGAGCTATCCCGTCCCCGTTAATCATTACGGGATCTTTTTTTTAATCAAAAAATCTTGTGACCTACTCATTTCCAACTCCTTCATCAGCCCACCCATCCTCTTTCCCCAGTCATCTGACATCACTTATAAAGGGAAAAAATTAAAGAATTCACACACACACACACATGCACGCACGCAACACACACACAACACACACAACTCACACACCACACCATACACACACACAACTACAAACACACATGCACACTCACACACACACAAGCACACACACTTATACACACACAACACACCTACACACACACAACTACAAACACACATGCACACTCACACACACCCAAGACACATGCAACACACACACTTATACACACACAACACACCTCTGACATGAAGCATCCTTTTTGGAGAGGGGGTCGGTGACGACCAGATAGACCCGAACTCCAGACTGCAGACCCTGGGGTCTGTTCTCATTGTAACTCTCGTCATCACCGTACTTGTTTTCCAGGTATGTCAGGACCAACTGAGGGTGAGACTGAAATCAACCCATGCAGCACAAGTTAACTGAATGAATATACGAATGAATGAATGAATGAACGTATGCTTTATAGAATGGATAAGAATCTTCATAATTATCTTCAGGTATGACTGCAATGGCAGCAGAGATAGAAACTGAAATAAGCAGTACCCCCTTCTGCTTACAGTTGTGCCCACAGCATGCAAATCCAACATCACTCAGTCGAGAGCGCTAAATTTAGTGCACCCCTTCCATTTGCCTAGTCCAAGTGTGGTCAGTTCCCGCTATAATTAGCACTGGCTGGCCACAACTGGGCTAGGATGGGATGGAATGGATAGCAGCTGAGAGCAGCTGAAAGTGGGGGAAACTGACAGCTGTGTGCCCCCAAATTTTGTTGTTGTTTTTTTAATTTTCCTGCCTGTGGATTGTTTTTGTTTCCCTATGAGAGTGTGGATTTATTTTCTTACAGAAATTTGCCAGTGAGAACACCTTTGTTGCCAGTAGATTCTTCAGTGTGTACTTGATGTATGTTTAACATAGAACCTTGCTTTTTTGTCTTATATGAAGGACTCCCACTCACGATCTAGAGGATGGGGCAAGAGTTTTCTTCTTCATTGTCAAACGCTCAGACAGCAACTTTTGTTGTCTGTCATATGAGTCTGACATCCAAGGAAATCAAACCTAAAACCTCTTGTTATCTAGACAAGTGTGCTCATGCAAGGCCACAACCCACCTGCAAGTAATGCTTGCTTTAACTCTGCCATGAAGTAGAGTGTGGTCTGGCTGCTAGTCCTTCATATGAGATGATATACTATGGTTCTGTGTGCAACCTGCATTTATACCAGCATGTAAAAAAACTCATGGCAACAAGAGAGTTTCCCCTGGTGAAATTCTGTGGTAAAATAAAAACACTCTTACAGGGAAGCAAACATACTCATAGACTCTTGGGTAGAGCATCCTGAATTTCAGGCAAAGAAATTTGACATGACTTGAAAGTAATACATAATGCAAAACATGGTTGCCCCACGAAACAACAGTCACTCCTAATCTTTCTCTTTTCATTCTAAATTGAAAAATTAATCATTTCCCAAAAATTTTCAAACAATTTTTTAAAAGACAATTATTTTAGCAAAAATTTTCTTTTCTTCTTTTTCTCCATTCCATATTTTCACTAACCTGCATGGAAATGGCCCCTCTGTCTTCTACTTCTCTCTCTTTTTTTTCCATTCCATATTTTCACTAACCTGCACAGAAATGGCCCCTCTGTCTTCTACTTCTCTCTCTTTTTTTTCCATTCCATATTTTCACTAACCTGTGCGTAAATGGAGCCGTTGGTGTCGAAGCGCCAGACCTGGGCAGGGTTGCCGGCCATCTTTTTCTGCAGGGTGATCATGAAACCCTCCACAGGCAGCTCACGCACAAAGAGTCGTCCTTCGATGCGTGTGTCTGACACCCCCAGACACAGCTGAGGCATTCCTTTGCTGTAGATGTAGCCGCTCTGCCAAAGGGAACGGTGATACCGATGAAGCTTAACGTTGTTTTATTTGCATAGACATACATGCATACATACGTACAAAGGTAAGGTAAAGGTAAAAGTGTTCCCGTTACCTATGCGGTCGTTGGGAAGTGAGATGTCAGAAACCTCAGCTTCTCTAGGGGCCAGCATATTGAGGGCGGTGCCCATCTCCTTTCCCTCGCTGCTTTACCTTCCCTGACTCAAGAGGGCAGGTACCCATTTACAGCTGGGTGAACTGGGGGACTGTACTGAAGCCAAGGTGTGGGAATGGTCACCCATCCAGTTGGTAACCATGCTCAATGCTGTTTAACCTTAGCTTGGGGAAAGCGAGTGCTCTGATCACTGAGCTATCCTGTTCCCTACATATGTACAGATGTCTCTATATGTGTGTGACTTCAAATTCATTTGCTCTGAGAAAGGTAAAAGTGATACTGATGCAGCTTAAAGTTGATTTTATTAACATAGACATATATGTTCATACATATGTATGTATATAAGTGAGTGTAGTAGTATCTTCAATTTAACATCTATTCGCATCTTGTGATGTGTGTGTGTGTATGCGTGTGTGCATGCATGCATGTGTGTAAACTTACTTTGTCGTTTGTTTTCTCCTCTCCATTGGATTAACTGTTTGTCATGGTATATTATTTTATCCCTATTCAGTTCAAATGCCAAATAAACAAACAAACAAATCTACCAAAACACTACATCAAAGCCTATTTCTTGCCTCACTCAACCCATTTCTTTTCCTTCACTTTCCTCCTTCCCTTCCTGTCCTGTCTTCATCTCTGCCTTCTCTCTCTCTCTCTCTCTCTCTCTCTCTCTCTCTCTCTCCTCTCTCTCTCCTCTCTCTCTCTCTCTCTCTCTCTCTCTCTCTCTCTCTGTCTGACTGTCTGTCTGTCTCTCTGTCTTTCTGTCTGTCTTTCTCTCTCTGTGTTTGTCTCTCTCTGTGTCTGCCTGTCTCTCTCTCTCTGTCTCTCTCTCTCTCTCTGTCTGCCTGTCTGACTTTCTCTGTCTGACTGTCTGTCTCTCTATCTCTCTCTGACTGTCTGTCTCTCCCTCCCTCCCCTCTCTCTCTCTCTATCTATCTATCTATACCTCTGTCTGTTTGTCTCTCTCTCTCCCTCTCTTTCTGACTGTCTGCCTGCCTGCCTATCTGTCTGTCTGTCTGTCTGTCTCTCCCTCTCTCTCTCTTTCTCCATTGTTGTCCTGACCTTGGAGATCATCCAGATCTGGGAGTCAGAGTGACCTCGGCGTGGTTTTTCGTTCATGGCCAGTTCAGGGTACAGCACCACACTGTGATCCTCCTGCACATCATCCACATTTACCACATCATCCACACACCATTAACCATGCCACTACACATGTACCACATCTTATAAAACACTCCACA
>CM054158.1:31352676-31420176 GCA_028751875.1 Rapana venosa
TATAAAAGAATTAAAATATAAAATAAATAAAATAAATGACACCACAACACAAACACATCACACCACAACATGACACAACATACAGCACAACACAACACACCACACCCCAACATGACACAACATATCCCATCACAACACAGCACAACACACCACACCACAACATGACACAACATATCCCATCACAACACAGCACAACACAACATGACACAACATATCCCATCACAACACAGCACAAACAAACATGACACAACATATCCTATCACAACACAGCACAACACAGCACAACATATCCCATCACAACACACCACAGCACAGCACACCACACCACAACATGACACAACATATCCATCACAACACAACACAACATATCACATCGCAACAAAAAACCACACAACACAACACACCACGACATAACACACAAAAAAAAACCAACTCACTGAATGGAGAAACGAAAGGCTCTCCGTAGGACACCCAGATTTCATCGTCGTTCTGCAGGGAATAGACATTGGTGATTTCCTTTCCAAACTTGTTGAAGATGCGCTGGGCCACAGCATTCAAGCGAGGCTGGGGACACTTGGATGCGTGGACAGTGTACGACAGCTCATCCAACAGCTGAAACACAGTCAGGGTTTTGTTGTTTTATAATCGTGTTGTGGCATAACTTACACGCACATGCATGGGTATACACACACATGCACGCATGCATGTGCGCCCACACACACATACACATGTATGCACAGACACATGCACACAAGCATGCACTTACACACATGTACACACACACATATGCACACAGGCATGCACGCGTGCATGTGCACACACACACAGACACACACACACAAAGCTACAAAATTACATACACACAGGTACTTGATGTAAAAAAATGAAAAGTACATGAACATTTATTGCATTATCCTCATAATAAAAGAATAAATAAACAATTAAACATACACACATGTACATTTGTGCATGCACATATGCATGCATGCATGTACACATGCATGTGCACACACACATGCACAGATGCATGCATGCACACATATACACACATATATATACACACACACACACTCACACACACGCAAGCACGCACACAAACACACATGCATAGAGTTTCAAAATCACATGCACACAGGTACTAGATGTTTAAAAAAAAAGTGCACGTGTACTTATTCCATTATTCTAAGAATAAAAGAATACATAAATAAACAATTAAACATACTCACATGTGCGTATGTACGTGCACACACACACACACATTGAAAAAAAAAACACACTCAGAAAACCTGAACACCCTCACACCCACTTGAATAAACACATCTTCTTTCTTCTTCTTCCTTTTTTGTCATGTTTCTCCCAGGGGAGGTTTGACATTGATGAGCCTTGAATAAACACATCTGCACACCCATAACCAAGACAATCATCCCCTATGTCCTTTACGACGATTACTCACGCGTTTCAACAGCTGGCTCTTCTCAGTGATGCCCCTGTTTGCTTCTCGCAGGTTGAAGTAGTAGACAAACTCCCCGTCCTGCATTCCATTCTCATACACCTGGCAGGGAAAACAGGTAACACATTCAGCAAGTTGTCATTTAATAATAATAATAATAATGTATGGAATTTATATAGCGCTGAATCTTGTAAAGCAACAAATCAAAGCTCCTCCGAATCTTCCACGATCGAAAATGACAAGATGTTGCCGTTTTTATAGTTTATAGGGTGGCTGAGAATGTGGCCTGGGATGAGGCTGGTGCTTACTGTGTGTTTGAGAATAACAACATCAAGAAGATATGATTTTAAAAAAATGATGAACCAGAAACTGTAATAATAACCAGTGCCGCTAATTTTTTATGGGGTAGCTGAGAATGTGGTCTGGGTTGAGGCGGTACTGAGTGAAAATAACAACATCAAGAAGAAAGGATTTTTAAAAAATGATGAACCAGAAACTGTAATAATAACCAGTGCCGTTAATTTGTTATAGGGTAGCTGAGAACGTGGTCTGTGGTGAGGCAGTACTGAGTGAGAATAACATCAATCTTCTTCTTCTTCTTCCTTTTTTGTCATGTTTCTCCCAGGGGAGGTTTGACATTGATGAACCTTCTCCATCTCTCTCTGTTTTGAGCTTCCTCCTCATTTACGCCCCTTTCAACTATATCAATAAGAAATGATTACAAAAAAAAGTAATGATGACCCAGAACCAAGGACTGAAGACAAAAGAGGATGGAAATGACTGACATGGCATGCTTCAGTGGCTACCATGAAAAACGATGTCCTGACTGGTGAAATAATGATGATAATGGTGATGAGTTCAAGACTGTCTTGATAGGTGGTTGAAGAAACTTGGTCAGACATTGCTGACTATCTCTATTTTGACCTGATTCCTGCATTGCCATACACATTACTGGCTCACAGACAGCTATGCCAAAAGGATACCACTCTGATGTAAGTTTTAAGGGGAACTGCGATTTAATCTTGCTTCTCATAAGTACTCTTTGTAAACGTATCTCCAGATGTACTGCAACACTCCAATCTGAAGAAAAAGTATGGAAAATTCCAGTGAAACTGATGACAAATTTTCCTGCTGATGACAAATTTTCCTGCTGATAACAAATTTTCAAGGCATGAGCTATTGTATGGAAAACTGAAGAAGTTGAAATCAAATAGCTTAATAATCAAAAACAAATGTTCCAAGTTTCAGGCTTGCATATCTGGCTTCTTCGATTCATTTTTTTTATGGGGTGGTTAGTTAGCTTCCAGCTTTACCTTCAGGCGAAGGCCTTTTCGTCCCACCAAGCGATCGTCTGCCTTCACTTCTTGGATGTGAGTCATGCGATAACTGACTCCCATCTCCTGTAATGCAGAGACAAACAGCAACATGTCAGGAAAGAAATGAACAGGGAAGAAAGAAAGAAAGAAAGAAAGAAAGAAAGAAAGAAAGAAAGAAGAAAGAAAGAAAGAAAGAAAGAAAGACAGGCAGCAAGAAAGAAAGGGGGAAAATGACAGAAAAAAGAGAGATGGAAGGAAAGATGAAAAAAGGAAACCAAAGAAAGGAAGGGAAAAAAGAGGAATGAACCAGCGTCGTCCATCACATACACACACAAACATATGCTATCCATCACATACACACCCACCCACACACACCCACACTCTCTCTTTCACACATACACACACACACAGACTCTCACACACCACACACACACCACACACACACTCATACACACACACCACATACAGAGAGAGAGAGAGAGAGAGAGAGAGAGAGAGAGAGAGAGAGAGAGAGGAAGAGAGAGAGAGAGAGAGAGAGAGAGAGAGAGAGAGAGAGAGAGAGAGAGAGAGAGAGAACTTAAACTCGAACTCGAAAGATTTATTCACAAAAAGGCCATTGGCCCATACATGAATGTATGTATGAGAGAGAGAGAGAGAGAGAGAGAGAGAGAGAGAGAGAGAGAGAGAGAGAGAGAGAGAGAGAGAGAGAGAGAGAGAACAAAACAGCCGTAACAAAGCAGAGACCCCCACCTCCTCTTTGAAAGCCTCCTCTTTCAGTGATTCCAGTCGGCTGTTGAGTTGAGCCAGTACCTCCTTCAACTGCTTCACCTCTGCCTCCGCCTGTGAACAAAAGTACAAGTTTTATTTTTTCAACTCAGTGAAGTGGCAGCGAAATGATCCCCCAACCTCACACTTTTTCATCTTCTCTGTCCATGAAACAGCATGCTTTTCTGGACATCCTTTGAAACAGCATGAACAACAATACTGACAACAATGATGACAACAGCAACAGCGACATTCTCCTCTTTCCCCACTCCCTTGTTATCTCCCAGTCTCCTGAAAACAGCACGGAATTCTGGGCATCCTTCGAACAACAATATTGACAACAACAACGTCAACAGTAGCATTCTCCTCTTCCCCACTCCCTCCTACCTTCCTGCCCTCTGAAACAGCATGCTTTTCCTGGGTATCCTTCAAAACAATATGAACAATATTAACAACAATATTGACAACAATGATGACAACAACATTCTCCTCCTCCCCACTCCCTTGTTATCTCCGAGTCTCCTGAAAACAGCATGCTTTTCTGGGCATCCTTCAAAACAGTATGAACAACAATACTGACAACAATGATGACAACAGCAGCAGCAGCATTCTCCTCTTCCCCACTCCTTTCTTATTTCACTGGCCCCTGAGATACCATGCTTCTCCTTGGCATCCCTTGAAACAACATAACAACAGTAACAACAATAACTACAACATTCTCTTCCTCTCCTCTCCCTTCTTATCTTTACTTGAGGTTATTAATTGCACTTATTAATGGAAGTCCCTACTCAGGGCAAGGGCCGGATGAAAATAAAAGTATGTCAATATTTGTGTGTAACCCTTGGGAATAAAGATTATCAATCAATCAATCTTCCCGTCCCCTGAAATATAGCACGCTTTCCTTTGAGCATCCTTTATAATAACCGACACATGCATACTCCATTTACCAAAATCGCAACAAATAAGACTCAGATTAGTACATATTTCCTTACACACGCCATCAGTTACATTTCCTCCATGGATGACATGTTTACAGACATATACACTTCATATATTTTTGTTGAGCATTCTGCAGATATCACGGACTACAAACCTCATCCAAAGCGAAGTACAGTTCCTCTGACTTCATGGATTTCACTGAGGGCAGTGTCACATTCTCCATGGTATCATCATCCATAGCTGCAGACACCTGAGGGCATGATAGCGATGATAACATTAGAAATAATGATATCAGTTTGGTTCTTGATGTTGCAATATAAAAACCAACATACACAAACAATAAAAAAACCAAACAAAAACCAAAAATAAAATAAAAAATAAAAATAAACAAACAAAATCACACATAATTTCTTACCTGTAATATCTGTTGGCTTAACTCGGGGTCTTTGCTTTTGACTTCAGTTTGGAAGTGCCCCCAAAACTTTGTATTGTATTACCATATGCGGTTACTGCCCATGGCCTATGATCGATGAACACAACAACAATGACTCAAAGTGAGGAGACGAGAGGAAAAGCAGATTATTGATCAACACTGAAGAATGTTAATGATAATGATGAAGAATCTAATGCTAACACAACAATGACGACTCAAAGTGAGGAGACAATAGAGAAAGCAGATAATTGACACTGAAGAATGTTGATGACAATGATGAAGAAAATATTGCTGAACTAAAATGAAAAGAAAACAAAAAGGGGGATGATGATGATGATGATGATGATGATGATGATGATGATGATAACAATGATGGTGATACTGATTATGGCAATGACATTTATCCATAACACCTTTCAATAAGTCTTTTATTATTAACACCAACATGTCAAATATCAACGATTAAAAACAGGAATAAAAAATGATTTCCTTACCAAGGTTTGAGGCCTTTCCCAGATGCAAATATGTTGCTTCAGTGTCTGAGTTATAACATGAACATTTTTTCCCTACATAAGTGTGTTTGGGGGCAAAGAATGCGGGTTAATATGTTTAGGTTAAATGACTCCAAAAACTGATCATGAAAGGGCTGCATAAAAGAACAGGCATTCTAAACTTCACTTAGAGAGAGAGAGAGAGAGAGAGACACACACACAGACAGACAGACAGAGACAGACAGACAGACAGACAGACAGAGAGAGAGGGTGGAATTTCAAGGTTATTTTTTTTTCAACTATTCATTTTTTAAGCATCACACAGAGTAAACTTCATTCAAACACTGAATATTTGTTATAATGATCGAAGTGCCATTAATGTTCAATCTGGACAACTTTCCCCAACTTTCAAGTCTTCTAGGCTTGGTTTAAATCTCTTTTAAAACCCAGACCAAAAAAATACTGGCACTAAAAAGTCACAAAAGAAATATGAAAAAGTAGGCAGGAAGATAAAAAGTTGTCAATTTTAGTTACATATGTTATATAGTGAGAAAACCCTGTTTATCAGATAAAAAATGACACCCCCAAAAACAACAACAACAACCAAAAAAACCAAAAAATAACAACAACAAACCAGCAAGAACAAATTATGAAAAAACCCAGATATAGATTGTAACGGTACACTCACGCAAATGTGATTATAAAAATAAGACATTTCAAACATTCTCACTTATCACTCCACCATTCATCTCCAAAAGTGTTTCAGTTTGGATAGCTGAGACTTTTATTATTCAATGCAGAAAAGTTGATACACAGTAGTACGTGTGGCTCATGGATACATTTGGCTTTGATGTAAACATCCGTTTTAGTAGCTGGAAACTTTCTGGGAAGGTGCAATGGGAATGGGGTGTAGGTCTTAACTGTGGACTTTTTCTTTAATAAACGATTAAAAAAAATATATATATATATACATCAATATACAGGGAACCATGAGGAAACTGACTTTCCTGTTCACCATACCAAGATATGTCACACGTGCAAGCATGCAACCTACCCATTCTCTTTCCTACCCCCTACACACACAGGCACACACACACACAAGCACACACACACACAGGCACACACACACACAGGCACACACACATACATACACACACACTCTCTCTCTCTTTCTCTCTCTCTCTCTCTAAATATCCTAGCTACACATACTCTTTCCTGAAATCTGTAATAATGATAATAAATTTTGTGGATGAGGCAGACAGTTCTCTATGAACAGTATTTTCTTGTGAAGAACAAGCGCTTATATCATTTCCTAAATGAAACAAATTTCTGTGCTTTTCTAGACCATACAATGCATCTGTAGTAACCTT
The DNA here is from genome assembly GCA_028751875.1 of Rapana venosa. NCBI lineage: Eukaryota > Metazoa > Mollusca > Gastropoda > Neogastropoda > Muricidae > Rapana > Rapana venosa. The sequence goes on from CM054158.1 coordinate 31,359,441, forward strand.
TAAAACGTTTAGAAAGGCTGATTTTGCACAAACAACAATTAGCAACAATAATAAACTTGACACATACTGATTATTTAAGTGATAAATATACTGTATGCAAAAGGCCATTTATAGATTACAGACAGCTGGCCCAGTTTAAAAAAAATGAAAACACTTAAATGAAATTTAGAATTCAACTGAAGCCATCACAACTGGTCCTGAATGTTGTCTCTCTTGTCAGCAATAGGGAATCTGACCACAGTTTTCTTCATCGTCATTACCACTGTGAAGCTCCAAATTTTGGATCAAAGATAAAAGCTATACACATTTTTGGTGAACATTTTTGACAATTCTTGTTCCTCATCTTGATCTGTTTGTTCCACACTTTGTGCACGTCAGTAGGAAATGTCCACTTCAATCATGATCTTCTCCTCTGGCCGTGACCTGTCCTTTCCAGTTAACCCTTTCTGCACCATTCTCCTCCCAGAATCCACAGCTCTGCGAAGCTGTTGCTCTGGAAATGGAGAGAAAGACAATCATCACAACATGGTATATTTTAGACAGCAACTTTTTTTATATACAAAACAGCATGAGGGTAAAATTGTGTCCAAATTGACTAGATCTCTCAAAAACTATTAACTACTAGAAGAAAAATCAACAGTGTGAATTAAATCTAGAAACAAATCTCTGATTTATAATTTCTTCAAATTTATCATTTTTACCTCAAATGCTATGATTGATTACTGTCTGCTTCCTTCTTATTGAGATTATAATGAATGTTTGTGACAATTCCAATCTGACAACCATCGTTCAATAGCTTCTGCATACATGACTGAAGGGACATTTCTAAAGTAACACATAACATGCATATTTTGCACTGGATGGTGGTGACCTCTCTGGGGCTTTTTTTCTAGACTTAGCAGCTGTTACTGATCCACTAACAATTACTATGCAACTCTTCTTAACTGAGTTCAGTCGTTCTATGGTACCGCAATAAATGTTTTGTCATTCTTTTCTTTCTCACAGGTCCCAGACTGTCATAATCAACAACACTGCTAAACGCCAGATCTTCCTGCCTTTGTATACTCCAATGTTCAGTTCTAAGATTTGCACTCTTTACACTCTATATTCAGTCTCTTGCTCCTCTAAGCTTGATCCAGTTAATTTCAACATTCATGTTAGAACGTCTATCTGCTTGAATTCATATCAGAAAACTACACTCTTTGGTGGACAAGACTTAGTGTCTGCAATCTGTCTGCAGACTATGCACGGTCATATTTGGGAGGTGGGGCATTCTACAATACATAAAAGCTGTGAAGCTCTTTATCTTCTGACATGAATCTATGTTGTAAATATTTATAAAATAAAAATTATTCCAAGTTTTTCTTTCACCTTTGGCTTTCTTTCTAGCCATTTCCCAGGCTTCTTTTCTCTGTTTCTGTTCCTCCTCCGCTGCTTTGGAGATGACTTGAGCTTGAAGTTTCTAAAAGAAATGAAAAAGAAAGAAGCTAAAGATGATGTCTGAAACAGTGCAGTGTATTAACTTTTGGTGCATCAGCTATAAGTAACCATCAGAACATACTTTAATCTACAGTCACACTAAAAGCAGTTTCCTTCACCATTTTTCTTAGTGCACCATCCCGTGCTTCTTGCCTGCTTTCCACATGCCACTTTGCTCACTGTCTCATGTTTGTGTCATATTCACAGCTAGATTTTATCATAGTGGCTGGCAATCTGATTAAAGCATGAAATACAATGGCCAAAAATGTAAATTATTCTACCCAAACAAAAAAATCAGACACATGCCCATGTTTTCTCCTCACACAAGAAATTGTTGCCTTGCTATCTTCCAGATTATTCATGTCTTTTCCACACAGTTGCAATTCTGAAACCTTACAATGTGTGACAGGAGCTTTACAGTTGTTTAAAAAAAAAAAAATTTCACATAATGTGGAGTGGAATTTTCTTCCTCACTAAACTATTATGTGTGGAGCTGGCTTGATAGAAGTTTGGCATGGAATGAACAGCTTGGTTTGCCAGCAATTACACATTTTCATGCACAGCTGCAAGAGTGCATGTGTGTGTGTGTATGCCTGTGCGTGTGTGTGCGTGTGTGTTCCTGTGCGTGTGTGTGTGTGTGTATGGATACATGTGTGTATGAACATATATGTATAGGTTTTTCATTGACTCTCACCAGTCTCTGATTAGCAATGAGCCATTCTCAGATTCTAAACACTCAAACAGACACACCAACACTCACCTGGCTTTCAGCTCCCAAAATGAAGCAAAGCATCAAGCGGACATCATCCAAAAGCAACGGAGCTCAACAGAAACCCAGACGTCAAAGCCAAACCACTCAGTGAAACAAGGCATTATACTGATTATATTGCAAAAACAATATTATCAAGCACCAGGCCTCTTTGTGCATTTTTTTTCATTTATGGAAAATATGTCATTATCTCAACATCCAGCAGAAGCATAACGCCTTTCTGTGATCAGTAAAGCTTATTGTGTACACCCGTAACCATAAAAACAAACACAGACTCTTTCCTTCTCTTCTCTTCCTCCACAAAAAAGATTTTTCAAACGTGTGTGCTCAAACATACACAGAGGCATGACAATGCAAGTGCATTCTTGCACACATATGAGCAAACACACTCACATACTAGTTCATTAACTGCTTTAAAAAGAACTGAAAGCCCCCCCCAAAAAAAAAATCTTCACCACGTCAAAAGCAGAACCCTTCACCCCCATACCAGTGTTCAACTCACTCTCAGCAATCATTTTAATCCACCACAATAATAAAAACAGGTTTGTCCCAACGCCAAGGTGAGTAATCTTTTTTCAAAGCAACAATGAATTATTGTGGATGGATTTTTAGAAGTAAAACAGAAGACAGGTTTAGAATTTTGACCATAAAGCCTGACACAACATTAAACACAACACAACATAATCAACCAGAAGAAAAGCGGCCTTCTTCTTTGGTAAACGCTCACACAACAACTATTGTTGTCTGTCATATGAGCAAAAATGTGTTGTGCTGCCAATAAGCACCTGACAAGTCAGGCCCAGTACATCCCCACTTTGGTGTAGGTGAGAATTGTTATCTTTTAAGTCTTTCCAGAAAAAAATGTAGGAAAATAGACCAAGGAGGCAGAAAACAGACAAGAAGGAGGTAACATGAAGAAAAGAAACAAGGCAGACACAAAAAGGGAGATAGAAAAGAGGACATTCCTGGTACAGAATTTCTAGAAGGTGGGGATGCTATTTATACTGACAGGCCCCAGGCACCTTCACGGGGGAAGAAAAGCCTTAAAGGCTTTCTTAACTTGATTTTGTACTGTTCAAATGGCAAAACAAATGGACCAATACACAGACAGACAGATACAGACAAACTTCTCACACTGATCACAAACATCTAAAAGTGTGCATAAACATATGATATGCATGCAGAAGTACACACACACACACACACACAAACAGAGAGATAGATAGATAGAGAGAGAGAGAGAGAGAGAGAGAGAGAGAGAGAGAGAGAGAGAGAGAGAGAGAGAGAGAGAGAGAGAGAGAGAACCACACCTACCCACCCATACCCTTCCAACACACTCAAACACACTCGCATGCACACACACACACACACACACACACACACACACACACACACACACACACATCAACAACATCACATTCACATCATATAAAAAACGCTCAAAACACTGGCTGCTGACCTCTTTCTTGTAGAACAGGACATTCTTCAGCTTCTGTCGGATCACCTGCTTGATGCTGACCAAGAACTCCTGGGTAGCCAAGGGACTGAAGCGCTCTCCTGACGAGATCCACAAAGGTCCTCGTACTTGTCCCCCTTTGTTCTTCAGGCAATCGTCCAGCACAGGAGCTGATGTTGAAATGAAAAGGAAAATAGGTTTTTTGTTTTAGAAATAATCATGAAAATTTGTACAGCAGCTTTTTCTGGGTTCTTTGGCATGAATTCTGAAACACTTTACTCAGTGGCCAGATTTTTTTTTTTAATGTTTAAGTAGCGTCAAGGTGAAAAATTCATAAAAGTATAAATGCACTAAACACACACACACACACACACACACACACACATATATATATACATCACTCTCTCTCTCTCTCTCTTTGTATATATATATATATATATAACAGTTGCTCTCTCGTCTTTCTCTCTCTCTCCCTCCTCTGACCAAAACAGATTTAAACACAACAAGCTCTCTTTTCATCCTGAGAAGGACAGCTCTTCAAAATTAATGAAAATAAACAGCTTACTACTAACTAATAAAAAATAAAGAAATAGTTTTTCCACAAAAGTATAAAACTTACTGTCTTCCAAGTCTGTGATTTCATTTCCCTCCCAGTCGTACGCTTTTTTGGCAAAGTTTCGTAGTTCCAGTCGTGCAGTGCAGGCTTGGAGAAACTAAGACAATGGACAAGTTATACAATAATTAAATTCTAGAAATACTCCGCTATCATGAAAGTACATGAATAGACACATTCAAAAAGAAAAAATCCCATGACATCACCATGAAAGGACTTTAAGAAAAGTAATAGTTTCTTTTCTTTTTCTTTCTATATTCTAAGCTGGAATTGTTTTTCTCCAAAGTTCCCATTTGGAGACTGATATATCTGTGTAATACATACAAAATCAACTTTGCTACATAAAAGTTTTGCAGTTTTTGCCTTTCTATGCCTACTTTTTTTCATCATGCCCATATCATTCATATTATGAAAGAAAGCTTTATTAAACTTTTACCACTTATTCAAAGTTAAAACAATTCTGAGCTTAAAATTGTCCTTCTGCTTGTCAAGGAATTACTTTTTTTAAGAACAAAATACATGCACACACTCATCCTACCATCTTTGAAAAAAGTTCACACACACACTAATCATTAAAGAAAGTGAACACAAAATTTCAAGCTGTGAAATACGTTACTTCAGTCTTACCTCATCAAATTTCTGGGGATCAATGACAATCTCATGAGGCTCTGCACTCCTTCCATTCTTGTAGATGATGATCCTCATTGTGTTCACTTGTGACAGGTTCCTGATTTCAAAACAAATAGGTAAGAACAATTCGTGAAAAAACAGAAAATCATACTTTTTTTTTTTTTTAAAGTTAAAAGATTTATCAATGGTATTTTCAATTTTGGTTTTCACTTCCTCATTAGTGATGTGATCTCTGTATGAGATACCAAGGAGTTTGCAAAAGCATTTCATCCCCATGGCCTGTATCCATCTTTCAATGTCTGCTGTTCACGTTTCACATGTGTACAAAAAAATAGACATGATCAGGGAATGCATCAGTCTGATCCTGAAGCGGACGGTTCTTGTCATTCCAGAGGACTTTTAGTTTGGTCATTGCAGCTGTGGTCTGGGCTATCCTGGGGAGAATTTCTGGTTTTGATCTTCATCTGTACTATATATCCTGCTACCTTAACTTCCTCTGTGTATATATATATACATGCAGAAGATGGATCATACACATGAATGATCTCACAGTTCATATCAGTATTCAGTGGATTATGGAAACATAACAGAATAGCCAGCTTGCACACTGTATCTGGAGAGTGAATTTTTTTTTTTTACTTGCTTCAACTTTTCTTTTTTTTTAATTGGAAGTCTTTTTTTTAATAAATTACAAACATTTGTAGTAAACCAAAATACTACTACTACATTCTAAAGGACTCAAACATTCTAAATAAACCAAATGTATACTGCCTTATAAATTATTCAAACATTCTAAATAAAACAAATGTTTACTGCGTTCCAAATGATTCAAATCTGGAGAGTGATGGATACAATCATTTTCAACTTGCTTGAGAGACAAGGCCTGGAAAAAAACCACCAGCAAAGTGCCATGTAGATGGGATAACCTGGCAGTTTGTATGTTACGCTCACAATCTGACAGCCTAAGATTCTTCCCTTGCAGTTAACATCAGTGCCAGCTCCATTCCCCCCAAAAAGCCCTTCAGATGAGATTATAACATGAGGTCCCATGTACAAATGCAAGCAGAACTTCTCACACACATGTTAAACCCCGTTCCACCTTTTGGAAGAGTAGGCCATTGTGTGCTGGTGGGAATGGATGACAACATTTACAAAATTGCATGCACACAGGCAATGGATGTAAATCAGTACATGAGTGATTATTCATTATCCTCAACAACAAAAAAGAACTTCTAGATAAAAAGTTTACATGATCCCTGAAGGATCTAAGAGAGAGAAGACAAAAGTGGAATAAATACAAAATTAAAAGCAGCAAATGGACAAAGAGAGATAAAAGACACATACTTCAGTCTCTTTGACATGCGGTGTTTGGAAGGCTTTTTGCAATCTTCAGGCAAAATGATTCCTTGCAGACTCCATTTTGCTCCCTGCCGGATGATCATGTTTTCTGGAGAGAAAAAAAAAAAAGTATTCCAACACTGAAATCACTTTCTTTCGTTAACACATTCTCTGAGCAGTACATTTTTAACAAGACTATGTTCATGGAATCAAGGTCATTCATGTGCTTTCCCTTAACCAGCCAATCAACCAACCTACTAACAAACTAAAAACCAACCAACCAATGAACCAACAAACTAAACAACTATCCAAGTAAACAATCAACAAACAAACCAACCCACCAAGTAACCAAGCAACCAACCCAGTAAACAACCAACCAACAAAACTAATCACTCAATTAGTCTACAAAGCAACCCAACCCGGGGACGGGATAGCCTAGTGGTTAAAACATTGCGTTCGCAATCTGACAACCCGGGTTCGACTCCCGTTCAAGGGGATATTTTCCCCTGGAGTTAACATCAGTGCAGACTCCACTCTCCCCAAAAGTCCTTCGGATGAGACTATAAACCGAAGCCGCTTGAGCGAACGCCCGCAGAACATCTTGCACACATGTTAAATCCTGTTCCGCTTTTCGTAAGAGTAGGCCATTGTGTGCCGGTGGGAACCGATGACAAAATTGACAAAACCGCATACACATGGGGACTGGATGTAAAAAAGCACATAAGTGCTTATTCCGTTATCCTCGATATAAATTTTTTTTTAAAAAAACAACCCAACCCAATCTACCAGCCAACTACTCACCCATTTACCTACTGATCCACTGATGGACAACTAACTTACTTTTCATGGTGCCAAAGGGGTCTTTGTAGTTCTCCCCCATGGAGATGTACACATCAGCTCCGTGTGGAATGTCTGCTCCGTGAAACACCTCCACCCCGTCCTCCAAGAACACACGCCGAGCCGCAAAGGCCAGGCCTAGCTTCTCCGTGACAAACTCCAGAAACTGGAAACAGAGGCCATTTTCAAAAAAAAGGATGTTAAAATTGGAGTTAAGCAAACTATCGAAGAAAAAAGAAAGTGTGTGCTGTGTGCTGTGTGCTGTAATATGCTTAGTCTTATTTTTCACTCCCATTAAAAGGTGTATAGTTATGTACACACATACATACATACACACACACAGAGGCACACACACACACACACGCACGTATGCACGCACGCACACACTCACATAGTATAAAAAGGGTAATAAAATACACAGAACCACACACAAAAAAGAGGCCAAGAAGAGAATAGAAAGTATCAAAATGTGAGGAGCAGCAATTCTGACAAAGGACAAAATAAGTAACCCTCCAAAATTTTCCTTTTGAAAATTCAAGACAGAAAGATCAAACAAGAAAGTAAGCAAAAGAGAAGAAAAGAAAAAAAAGAAGACAAAACAAGAAAACAAAAGAATGGAAGGCAGAAAACAAACAAACAACTGAAACAACACTCAACTTACAATCTTCAAATTTGGTGCAGAAGTGTGGACGAAAATGTCCCGTGTTCCATTCTTGTAAGCACATGCTGTGATGATTCGAGGCTGTCTGTTGAAGATGCTTTTGGCTGGAAACAAACCATAATGCAATCATCACAACAATAATCAGGAATATTTAGTGGGCCCTGTCTTTTGCATACAAAATTAATTGGCATTTACGAGATTAAAAAGAGGTGATGTGCACATAAGAATATTAAACATTCAATACAAAGTAGCACAACACACATGCACACAAATGTGCACATGAAGATATGTACACATGCACTTTTTTCTCTCCCTTTCACTCACTCAAACACACACAGCATACACACACATGCATACACACAGGGAGTGGATGTAAAAAAAAAAAAAAGCACACAAGTGCTTATTCCATTATCCTCTATATAAAAGAATAAATAAATAAACAGACAGACATGTACAGACACACACACATGCAAATGCATTGCTTATTCATTTGACTTGACTTGACTTGTCTTGACTTCACACACACACACACACACACACACACACGAACAAACATATCAATAATGATCATAACAAGACAATAACAACAAAATCAAAATGTTCCTATAGAGCTACTTACCAGAGCCAGGACGAGACCGCCGTGATCTCACAGAGCCCACAGAGACACCTGAGGCTGGTCTGTATAAAAATCAATATGAAATCGTAAATATTGTGATATCTGTAAAGCATGATATGAAGCTAACTTTGATATGTGTGTAAAATGATATGAAGTAAAAACAAAAATTGCTGTGACATTGCTGTTCAGAATGCTTTGGAATGTACAAAGAGAAGTTTTAATGCAAACACACATACACAGAAGCACACACACAAACACCCACATGCATGCACACAAACACACACACTCTCACACACGCATGCACGCATGCACACACACTCATGTATACAAACACACCACCACCACCACCACCAACAACAACAACACCACCACTACCTTCACCACCACCACTACTATATCACTGAGTCTGAATCGCTACAAAGATTCACCATCATTACACACTAGAGCTAATAGTTACGACCAACAATCATAAACTTCCTGTACACAGCAGCCCGCACCTGATTCTTCTAATAGGAGCACTGGCAGGTCTTCCTTTTCCCAGAGCATGGGTTTCCCTTGGAGTAGCGGGGTCCCACATCGATTCATCAGCGATGAACTTGGCATCAATTTTTGGCTTGAAGCCCCTTTGGCCGTGAGAAAGAATGGATGCCGAGGCGGGTCTCCTACGGGCGGGGGGTCTGTTGGCGCGTGCCATTCGTCCATACACCAGATTTGCATGCGGCAATCGCTGAAGGTAAGGCGAAGGAGGTATTCTGCACATTTACACACAGGTTTGAGGCTTCATGGTACAGAGATCACTGAGTTTGTCTACAGAGAAAATAACATATTCTGGGCATTTTAGGGGAAACAGCCTGTTACAACAGTTCAAGGTGTGACAGTATAAAAAATCACTGAGTGTGTCTAAAGAATCAATGCTGTGTTGGTTTTTTTTCATGATGTGGCATTTTGGCGATACGTAGTATGGATTCTAAAACATATATTTAAAAAATAATGTATTCATCTTCAGTTTTTACTCTGCATCCATAATATTCTATAATCAGTTTTGTGTTGATTTCTTCAGTATGTGGCTCAACAGTGCTGAACACAGTAGCTATTGTTCTCTCTGCATTTTTTCCCCTTATTAATTGATACAAATATCTCTTCAGACCTATGCTTGTGTATGCATGTAAGATGATTGGCCGTGTGTCTGTGAATTAGCCTAGTTAAAGAGAACTGAAAGGAAGGAGATAAAGCTATAAGACTCCGACCCTTTACAGGAATAAATGTATGAAAAAGGTTAATGTATAATCAAATCATTTCACATTTTGTGTTTTTACAGTATATTTGGCTCCTTTCTGTCAGTCCTAATCTCCACGTTGGTTCATCTACTTTTGTCTGTTTCTATCTCTGTCTGTATGACTCTGTCTGCTTCTGTCTGTCTGTACATATCTCTCTCTCCCTACTTGATGTAAAAAAAAAGACTGGATGTAAAAAAGCACATAAGTGCTTACTCCATTATCCTCAATATAAAAGAATAAAATAAATCAATAAAATAAATACTTCATCCCTCTCACAACCTCCTCTCTTACTTACTCTTTCTCTGTACGAATCTCAGACTTCTGTCTTCTCAGATCATCCAGGTACTGAGCCACCAAAAGATCCTCGTAGGAGACCATGCCTGACTTGGCACGATTGAACATGTGTGACCCCTTCTGCACGGTCTGCTGCTTGTCGGAGGGTCGACCACTGGCTGGGCGGCCACTGCTGGGTCGCTGGCTGCGCCGCCTGTGTGTTGAAGTTAAGAGCGACTGAGTTGTTTGTTTTTGTAAAGCACTGACAGGGAAAGATGTGAATGTCTGTGTGTGTGTGTGTGTGTGTGTGTGTGTGTGTGTGTGTGTGTGTGTGGTGGGTGGTGTGTGTATGTGTGTGTGTGTGTGTAGTGTGTGTGTGTGTGTGTGTGTGTGTGTGTGTGTGTGTGTGTGTGTGTGTGTGTATGTGTGTGTCGGTGGGTGGGTGGGTGGTGTGCATGTGTGTGTGGTGTGTGTGGTGTGTGTGTGTGTGTGTTTGCGTGTGTGTGTGTGGTATGTGTGTGTGTGTGGTGTGTGTGTGTGGTGTGTCTATGTGTTTGTGTGTGTATAAATGCATGCAAGCTCATAAATATATACATACTTATACATATTTCATGCATACATGTACACACACACATATACACACTCACACACACACACACACACTCACACACACACACACAAACACACACAAACGCACACATACACACACATGCTCCTTGTATTTTAGTACTAGTATGAGTGCACTAAGCCATTATTCGCCTGAGTAATGCATGTGCTGGAATGTTTAGATGGGTAATAGATTGAAGGGATTAAATATATCTATGATAATCTGTGAAAAAGCTAAATAAATAAAACATAGATGAAAAAAAATGAGCTCTTTATATTTAAACAATAGTAATGTCATCCTCTCACAATTTTCCTCATAACATTCTTTTTGCTTCTTGGCTAGAGCTCCAGGTTTACCAATGGTGGGATTTTTGTGTATGTGACTGGTGTTTTCCTTCCACCATCTAGGTAGCTGCATTCCGACTTTGGGGATGGTATCTAAACATAACACCTGTGTGTATGTGTTTTTGAAATGTTGTCAACCGTTCCTACCAGCACAAACTACTCTTCCTGAAGGCAGAACAGGTTTTTAAAGAGTGCGCATGATGTTCTGTATGCATTTTGACATGGGGCTTTGATTTATAGACTCATCCAAAGGTTTTGTCATCAAACTGAGAAGAAAGGGCTATTTCTAATAAATAAATAGATAATATATAACTACAATGTAAGATAATGTTCTTAAAAAGCTTTAAAATGAAATCAGCTTGAAAAGAAAGAAAAATAGACCACAAGTTAACTATCTATCCACAAGCGGGGTGATGTTTTAGACATAAAGTAATAATAGCATCAACAGCCATTTGATGTGATATTCCATTTTCTATGGGGGATTAATGCTGTAAACGGACACAAATCCATCAAGCATCTAAACGAACACATGCATACACTCTCTAATATCGCTGCCAACATTGCTATGGAAAAATAAGGGCTATGTCTTCTCTATGCCCAGTCAGCGTTATTGTGTCTTAGCTTTCCATGCAGTAAACTAATCTTGTTCGGTTAACTTTGAATGTTTGATCTGATGACTTCATGACTTCTGATACAGCTGAAGACTAACATGACAGGCAAATCGAAACTATGACGTTGATATCTGGCAGATTAATGCCAATGACTGGCATGTCCATGCAAGACTTTAAGAAGCACTTGTAAACACAGCCGGTGCTCCCGCGGTTTCCCGATTGGGCACTTCATGGTTGGGCCAACAGAAAACGATCCACGCAAGAAGCACACTTTATAGTTCGTAGGGTTGATCATTGCATATAACTAGTAAAACCTGCTAAAATTTCTTACCCTGAACCAGCGTCTCCCCCCATCTGAATGCTAAACGTTGACGTTTTCCCCCTGGCTCCCTCCGCTGCCATGTTGATTATTTGGGTGATCGCCTTGGAGAGATGACGTCATATAGACTCGCAGAAATTGTAATAAACTGGTCGTGTCAGAAAAATTGGTTCAAAAATGAATTGTTTCAATTTTCTTACACTCGGTTATTGTATCTATTCTCTTTAGTGTTATGTGTGGTTATACATTTTCAATGGATAGGAGGAAGTGGGTGTTCCTGTTACCCCTGTCTGCATTCAGCATGTTAATGGCGGCCATTGGTGGATGCAGCGTATCCTTGCGGTGTTGATTCTTGGATGTGGCAGTTGCTTTCAGATCGCTTAACGTGATTTGTGAGTGCACACGAGCAAAAGTTGGTAAGTTATTGTTGTGCTATCATTTTTTATTGTATAATTATGTTTAGCTTTTATCTGAGAAGGAAATCTGTACTGTGTACCGGTCGTTGCACAGTGACTCACTTGAGTCACTGATTCAGCAACTGGTTAGGCCTAGTTTTCGTTCAGTGCTCAGACTAGTCTAGCTAAAATACCAATGGCTACTGTTTTGGGAATTAGGATCTGGACAGAAAATCTATATCCCTTAGTTAAAATATTTCAGTGACACACATTCCAGATTTTTGGCGGTTCTACATTTATTTTTTGAGGGTCAGTCAAACCACACCCCCTACAGCATTAGATGACCCTCCCACCGGATTGGTATCAAACTGAAAGCACCACAGAAGTTGTTGCCCCCTATAAAAAGAACAGCCCAAAACAAAACAATATAAAACCCATACTTGATTTTGGTGGGTTTTTTATATTATTATACTCTGTGCTTATCATGACCTACAAAATATGTCACTGAATATTAAGTGCTGTGTACTACATAGAGTTCTACATTTCACCAGATGAAGTCCAGAGGACACCTATAACCTCAGAGTCCTGAGTCCTTCAGACATACACTGAAACTTGCATGCCATGCAAAGAATCATCCTGAAAGACCAGGCAGAACGCATCCCTTTTCAAATTGCATACTGTGTACTTACTACTATTGTACTAATCTTCTTCTTCTTTCTTTTTTGTCATGTTTCTCCCAGGGGAGGTTTGACATTGATGAGCCTTCTCCATCTCTCTCTGTATTGAGCTTCCTCCTTGTTTATGCCCCTTTCTCTAAAATCATCTGCAATACAGGTAGCCCAGGTTTTGCTAGGTCTTCCCTTTGGTCTCTTTCCATCCACTACAAAGTTCATTGCTCTTTTTATGATGTAGTGGTCTGCTTTCTGTTGAACGTGCCCAAACCAGCGAAGTCTATTGCTACAAGCTACAGACTTCAGATCATCAACTTTGCACGTTCTCCATAGTTCTTTATTCGTGATCCTGTCTTCCCATTTGATCTTTGTACTATTGTACTAATACATGTTTGTAATCATCTAAACCATAGGCTTCAGTTCATAATCATATTCATAGTCTTCAATGTAAGATGAATGGGTGACTGTGAGGATTTTAATGTAGAAAGTTCTGCAAGATCATAGTGTTTTTCATTTGTTATTGTTGATCACTTGATCATGTTGATGCTATTGCACAGGACCTCAGTTACTTGTCTCATTCAAAAGATCTACAGGGAAAGGAGGCAGAACTAATGTTAATTTCAAGGAAAACATTTCAAACTCACACTTACCTTACTTCAACCATTCAGGTCACAAATCAGATGCTCTAACCTTTAATGAACCACTGAGCTATTCCAATGCAGGATGGGTAAATTCTTAAAAATTACTAACTAGGCAGACGTATGATCAACAGTAATTTAGTGTAAAACAAATATTTCTAAAACAGTCTTCGCAGAGAACTGGTCTGTAAAATCATCACAAAATAGCCATTCATCATATTCATAGAATATACATTTTCAGTATTTATAAAATATAGTGTTTTTCACTCGCAATTGGTCGCAAGTATCAATCTCCTACTTCTTCCTGCAAGGTTTCAGGCTTTTCTGTTACCCCCAACCCTCCCCTTGTCACTGTAATAAGGTCAAATGAAATAGGCATGTGACTAGTATCAGTTATGAATTTATTCAGAGCCAGAACCCTTTTTAAAAATCAAATTATAAAAATACTTCTGTAATGATTTTTCTGTTTTCAGCTAGCAGTAGCATGCACAAGGAAAAACTATATAAAAAAACACCTAAAGCCTTTTCAGAGGGAGCAATGAGCAATGACCTTTTAGTTTTACCTGCAAGGGCAGTTTGTAGATTATAATCTAATATCAAGAAACAACACGGTTACATGTACATGTGTCAGGACCAGACTATGATAGGAAATTTAACATTGACAAGTCAACTGTTCATTAGCTGTGCAGACATGGTCTGTTCAATGTGCGGGGGGAAAATGTTTGGAACATGTTTTGTAAACGCCATTGGCTGTGCATTTTTTTTAAATTGTAGAAAAACCATTGAAAAGCAATCTTCGTTAATAAATAATCTTTCATGGCTCCTGGCTGCTATTTCGCTTGATGATTGATCTGTGAATTAATTTATATTGCATCTTTATCTGCATTTTTCTTTTTTTTCTTAGAAAGGAGGGATGACTTGTGTATTGGGTAAAGAGTAAAATAAGAGAGTAAGAGGAGACGAGTGTCATCTGTCTTCATCAAAAGTTTGCAAACACAGTGACTATCAGAGATTTATCTGTTTGCAAGTATGTTTGGTTGCCCTGGATGAAAGGGGGAATCATATGTTCAAACCTAGGATTTTTGTAGTGGTCATCTGAGCCATTGCCACACCCACCTGTAAACAAGCATGCACAGTGTACAACAGATAACATGGACAAATTTACTAATGTGAATTGTGATGTATTATTGTATGTTGATATATATACTAATATAGAGAGAATCGTTAGTTATCATGATTTGATAGATAAATGCAAGTTGTAGAGTGAAGTTCATCCTACTTTATCAGTCTTATCACTTTATGTTCAAATAGCACAATGCATTTGACACTTACACACACTGACACTACAGTGACATTGCCTGAATGTGGTATTTAATCATTCATGATCAGGATAATCATTAATGTACAGATTTTTGCTGATATTTATTGTGTTAACTTGATGTTATCAATAAAATGGCATGTTTAGAAAATACCCCTGGCTTATTAATTTGTGAGGGAGGTAAAATTTATACAGTAAAAAGATTTTTTTTTTTTTAATTTTAGTTAATGGTGGTTCTTTAATTCTGCTTTAAAAGTATATATCAATGAATTCTGATTTATTTTCTTATTGACTACTAATGTATTCATGTACTTATACTAAGTTATACTTATAGCATACTGTGTGTAGAGATACAGACTGAAGCTGAGTGACTTCAAAGCTGGGAAAACAGAAGAGACATCATGCCAGCAGCTAAGGGAGATGGGATGCGAGGACTGGCTGTCTTCATATCTGACATCAGAAACTGTGAGTTGTTTCTGAAGTTCAATTGTTTTCTTTTTATTTTATGGGTAAAGTTACAAGACTGCTGATTATTAAGAGGCCCATGCAAAGTAGGAAGTGCTATGTACATTGAATGCCTTTATTGGCTTGTAAGAAAGTCATTTCTGTTCGTTGTAATAATAGTATAGTGCTTTTTTGTTTTAGTTAATATCAGTAGTACAGCTAAAAGAAAAAAAGATGTTTTGATTATGCATACACATGCACATGCACGCATGCACACACACATACACACGCGTACAGCTTTTCCAGCTTTGATGACAGTATTCGCCGGGGCTGCTGCTGCCTACTTTATTAGTACTGTTGTTGTCAGGAGTGTTGTATTTGACTTTGTTGAGAATGCATTATTCGTGATCTTTGCTAAGCATTTCGTCCCAGAAGGTAGGAACTCATGAAAATATCCATGCCTAGCTAGCTGGCTTGCACGCGCGCGCGTGCGCATATGACTTCCTGCCAAAAGGTCGTCACCCAGAGGGGTGGTCTCTTTGAAAAAAAAAAAAAAATGCTTCTGAAAAGATCTGACTGTTGTTTTTTTTTGTGTGGGTGTTGTGAAAGAGTTAAATATATAGTAGAAATAAAATGTAGGCATAATTGGACAGGGTTGCCGAGAAATTGAAGCTTAAATGTCATTTTTGCAAGAAAAAATGGCGCCCAAAAACGGACACTGCTACACCATCGACAAACAAAACTCGTTCAGAGCCAAAGTACTGTCGGAATACTATTTCTCTTTTAATAATAGAAAGAAGAAAAGTCAAACAAACATACGCAACTGATACGAGCACCAAAAAAGGTGTCAGGTACAAGAAAACCGATTTCAAAAATAAAGCGGTCGCACATAACCTTCGGTGTAATCACATTTCCACATCGACCTCCGAACTTTCGAATCGTCAACTGCGATAACGTGGGCACAAAGGAGCTGCCTGTGATCTATTTTCGGTTGACCAATGAGGAAGCTACACCAGGAAATGAGAACCGGTTTATTTTCTATTCGGTTTTCTTTTTCAATGGCAGTTTTGTCATCCACCTGATTTTTGGTGTAATCACTGACGTACGACAAATCTGGTGATAAAAATGCTAAATTAAAAACGATAATTTTGAAACGTTTACTACACTTCCATTTAGTCACGTGACAGCCACCATGTGATTTAAACCTTCAGAAAGCATCGTTCGTGGAGAGCAACAACTTCGAAAAGGTGAGTGGTACTCAGTAATAGTAAGCTGACATACGACCATTTAGTAGATAAAATGACCTGCGACCCTTATTTTTGTGACATTAACTCACTTTGGGGGGTTATAATGGTGTAAAATGAAGATCGTTCGTTAATAAGAAAAAAACATGTGATCTGAACTGTCTATGAGACCAATGACATAGATGATTTGGCAATTTTATGATGAACCAGATAATTTTTTTCTCTCAGTTTACACCAAACCGTTTAGTGTAATCAAGATATGCGATCACTGATGATGTGCGACGTGTATTTTTAGAATGTTTTTTTTAAGTTTGTTCAAGTTATGATCTGTAGATTAAAGAGTGATTTAAAAAACAAATTTTATTTGTTTTTGTGTGCCTAAAGAGAGACTGAGAGAGTTGAAAGAATAAGCTGGAGGTCAGATTTGATAAAAAGAGTTTTTCTTCTTTGATTACACAAAGGGGATTGTTGTAAGCATGATGTGCAATCAAATTTTGCAGCTTTTGCTAGTATTACAAAAATACTTGCTTTAGATTTTATTTTATATTGTTTTGTTAAATAGTACAGTGTTATTTGTATGTAGGGCCATGGGTAGTTGGGTTTGTGATAGGAATGCTCTTGCCCTATGCAGATATTGATCAATTGTGAAAAATATTGTTTAGTTTCCTACAGTTCTGGTTTGTTCAAATGTTTTATAAAAATAGTTTTTGATGATTTGTTTTTAAAAAAAGCTCAGTCTTGCATATAATATCCAAAGTATCACTTTGACGTGCTGAATATTTCATCAGGTTTGATATGAGTATGTTTTTAGAGTAAAATATGAGGTATGACCTAGACATTGTGTGTAATACTGATATGTGATTAAAAAGGTAGTGTGTAAAATTAGAGTTCAGTTATAACATTTCTTAGCAAATCTGCTGTGAAAACATTTTAAAGATATGGTAGCATGTTTTGTAACAAATAAAAAGACAGACTTCATGACTCAAAGCAGAATGAAAGATAAAAACTGAACATTTTGTTACAAGTTAGACAATTTTACATTAGATGGCTCAGAGCCCAAACAGTATATTCTTACAGGTATTACATCCTTTTTATGGTTTTAAGATACACAGGATGTATGCTGAAATTATCTTTATATCTGTGTTTAATATTTATACACAAAATAATTAAATAGTATATGATATATAAATACAAACTTGTTCAAAACCTGCACAGTATATTACATAGTAGCTTATGAAATTTACTGAATAACATTAGGGCTTTCTGAAACTTCAGAAGAAATGTAATGACATTTTTTTCTTTAAAATCTATTTCAGGATGGCCAGGGTTCCAACGAAGAAGGCCGGGAAGCTTTCCAATGCTGAAAGATGCCGAGCAAACAGAGAGAAAATCGAGAAATTCTTCTTTTTGTTTGTTTGTTTGTTTTGGTGTGTAAACCAATACCAGACTATTTCCCTTGCTATTAAAAAACCCCAAACCACTGATGCACTGAATGTCTGATAATTTTCTGTCAAGCACTAGTAATTACTTCTGATACTAGGAGAAAGCATATTATGTCAGACATTTTATAGTGTGTTTTGCCACTAATGTGGTTACATTTTTACCATTGTGCTTTTTTTTTTTTGTGGGGGGGGGGGGGGGGGGGGGGGGGGTTGTATTTCTTTGGTTCATTGTAAAAATATAGTGAAAGTTTTGATCAATAATTTTTTAAAATACATTTTATTGCTATTGTTCAAACTTGCTTCACTTTATTTCTTGGGTCTGATCATCTTTGAAAGTAATGTGTTGCCTACTGTCCCCAACTCCCATCACATTCTAATGTGTAAGTTGGGTTTTTTCCATTTCTATAGACATGTTTATAAGTGGATTCACGTGTTTTATGTGAGAAACAAGAAAACATCAGTGCAGGAGAGCATTTTTGATTGAAACAGGTATGAATTGTAGGTCATGTAGTGTTTTGGCGTAATACTGATGTGCGACATATTTGTTGGTTTTTGCATTTTCCTCTTTGAAATAAAAAAGATTGACATAAATTGAGTCTGTGGTGTGATCTTATTGTATATATGATGTGTTACATGGAACACAAAACAGTATATGTTATCCCATGTTATTAGTAGAAAACTGAAAAAAACTGTTGGATGTCGCACTTCACTGATTACCACACAAACAGCTTCCCATGACCCATCAATTATTGAAGGAAAAAATTTTCTGGTCATACACATTGATATGAACATACTCTTCTCAAATATATTCATTTTTGTTATACAAACATATAAAAAACAGACTTAATTAGGTAGTTGGTGGTAATCACTGAGGTGCGACAAACCAGTGCAATAAAATTCTAAATGCTATTTTCTCTAAAACTAAATGTCAAACTATCTTTTCCTCTCACATGTTAATTCCACATGAGTGCCCCTTTTGAGAAATGCACTTGGTTCAAGTTTTCCAGTTACTTTGTGTTCAACCCCCCTTGTCCTATTTTCATGACGACCTTTTGGCAGGAAGTCATATGTATATTTAGCTGTGGTTGTTGATACTTCAGATTTCTCCCCTTTCCCACCATCTCTTTAGATTCCCTCTCTCATGTAATCATGTTTATGACTGCATGAGTATTGATGTTTTTATACACTATAAAATGTATTCTTTATTCGTGAATTTGTTCATTAAGTTTAGCAATTTGATTATGATAACTCTACTAATGTTCCTGGGTGTATGATTGCAGGTAAAAGCAAAGAAGCAGAGGTGAAAAGGATTAACAAAGAGCTTGCCAATATTCGCTCCAAGTTCAAAGGTAATTTATGGACCTTCATTCCTGTCTCAAATTCCAGTAGTATTTTTAATCTGTCTGTGACAGTGTCTTGTCTCTTTTGCTTTGAGATGTTGTAGTCATCTAGTTAAGTGTGAGGCAACCTTGTCAGGTATACGCTTCAATAATAAATCCATAGTGACACAGTCAGAACCTAAGAACACAGCTGAATCCAAGAGGTGAAGACTCCTGTAGTGTTTCAGGTAATTTGAAGAACCCATCAAAATTCAGGATCTCTAAAATAGAGGGTACTTTTCTCTCTGGTGCCAGACTTCCATGCTTATTGCTAACTTGGAAGAAACTAGTCAGAGCCACACAAAAAATTCACTGTGTATATACATGACTCTGATACTCTGATAGGGAGTAAACATTGATTCCCCAGTCAGAAATCCAGTGCTGTAACTGTAAACATTAAGGCGGCTGGGATTAATAAAATCTTTAAAATCGGTTCTCTTATTCTGTCAAAATTATGTTTGGTGCCTGTGTCTGCTATCATTGATACTTTGCCAAAGATACAAATGCTTTTGAAAAAAAGCAGATGCATTGCTTATTCAATGTACCATCTGGAAATAAAAATTTGACTTGACTTGACTTGAAATGTTTGTACATCACAGATATCAGCAGAGTGGTTATCAGAATATGAAATGTGACGGTGCATTGTACAGGAGACAAGACGTTGGATGGCTACCAGAAGAAGAAGTATGTCTGCAAACTGCTCTTCATCTTCCTTCTGGGTCATGACATTGACTTTGGCCACATGGAGGCTGTTAATCTGCTCAGCTCCAACAAGTACACAGAAAAACAGATTGTGAGTCTGCTTTGTATTTACATCTTCTGTTTGTCTGAATGAAGAGTAAGACTTTTTTCAGAGAAAATGGTAGATTTTGATTTTGAATGAAAATTTATGTTAATTTAATTTATTTAATGATGATTTATTGATCTAGAAATGTATCTAAAAGGTCAGTTTATGTGGATTTGTTATAGCTTGCGACATATTTTGAGTACCAAGGGAAAGTAGAATGCACTTGATTAGTGGAATGTGTTTGGGTTTTTTTGTTTGTTTCATTCCTTGTCTAGAGCTCCTAGGTTCACCAATGGTGAGGTTTTGCGTATGCAACTGTTTTTGCCTATCATGAAGGTGTTTGCGTTCTGACTTTAGGGATAGAATTTGTTGAAGATATTGGACATACATTAACAGGAAGGGCACCAGTGAAAACCTGTTGCTTTATAGACCTTGACCTGACTTTTTCTGTAACTCCTTGAGAAATCTTTGGAGGCACTACAGTACATTTTCAGGCAATGTGTATGGACAAGATAAGCCTGGTGAAACCCATCTTCACATCCTGGTTGCTGAGTGTGTATACATGCTAGGTATGTTTGTATCTTTCTAACCTTTGTTGGTGATGATTGCATCATTATTGATCTCGCTCTGTGTGTAGGGGTACCTGTTCATCTCGGTGCTGGTGGGGGCCAGTTCGGAGCTGATGAAGCTGGTGGTGCAAGCCATCAAGAACGACCTGTGTGGGAGAAACCCCACCCACATCAACCTGGCCCTGCACTGCATGGCCAACATCGGCAGTCGGGACATGGCCGAGGCCCTGGGCCAGGACATCCCCAGACTCCTGGTGTCCGGGTAAGAGAGAGGGAGGGAGAGGGGAAGGCCTCCGGGTGTGCTCACACCTGTATCACAAACAGTTTGGGGGAAAATTGTGTACATTTTTTTTTTTTTTACCTTGATGAAGTTTACAGAAAGGTGAATATTCCGTCTTTGAGTAGAAATTTCAATTTTTGATTAGGTTCTGAGGTCATTGTTGAGATCAGTGTAAATCCATTGCAAAAACTGAGATAGTGGGGGAGGGGAAGGAGATCAGTTCTGGGGTAGCTTTGTATCAACAAAAAGTCAGTTAACTATCATTCTCAATTGAATGATTGCTATTTATTTGATCTTACTCCTGATTTTTATGTTAAACCCAATCTGCTTCACAAATTTGTTTTGCTACTATTAGAAACAGGAGAATGAGTACTTTTTTGTAAAAAAAAAGAAAAGAAAAGTGCTTTGTTATTCACTTCATTAGATTGAGAGTGTGTATGTGTGTGTGTGAAATAGAAGACAAATCAGTTGACTTCTTTTTCTTCAGCTATTTAACACTAAATAAACCACTGAACCCAGTCCGGTCAGTGTGGACTCTGCTTACAGTGACACGATCGATGCAGTGAAGCAGAGTGCTGCCTTGACCCTTTTGCGTCTCCTGCGGGCTTCTCCGGACGTCATTCCCATGGGAGAGTGGACTTCTCGTATCATACACCTGCTGAATGACCAGCACATGGTGAGTAGTATGCTGCTGCTCATAGGGGGGACGGGATAGCCTAGTGGTCAGAACATTGCACTGGCAATCTGACGACCCGGGTTTGATTCCCGTTCAAGGGGATATTTTCCTCTGGAGTTAACATCAGTACAGACTCCACTCTCCCCAAAAGTCCTTCAGATGAGACTATAAACCGAGGTCCCGTGTGCGAACGCACGCAGAATATCTTGCGCACACGTTAAATCCTGTTCCGCTTTTCGGAAGAGTAGGCCATTGTGTGCCGGTGGGAACAGATGACAGAATTTACAAAAACCGCAAACACACGGGGACTGGATGTAAAAAAGCACATAAGAGCTGATTCCATTATCCTCGATATAAAAGAATAAAATAAATAAATATAAATAAAAGATCTTCATTTGTAACCAGGGTCTGTGTTAGCAATTTGTGGTTTGTTCTCTTCCAACTAAAAGACTGTTACAACTGAGCAGATTTATAATCAAGAGAAAAGATGCATGAAATTGATGAAAAGGTCGACTGCATTTATATTTTTGCAGTGTTGAAAATGTTTTTGTCAAGGTAAATATAAATATTAGTTTAATTCATGAAACCCTTCATGTCCCAATAAGAGTCAAAAGGCTTATTCGTTCTTGAGTCTTACTGTTTAGCTGTACCTGTTTTATGTATTTGTTTGGGGTTGTTTTTGATAATTCTTTTCAAAGTATACATTTTGATAGTGTTACTGCTGCTATAGCATTTATAGTTTACTGCATTGTTAACAGAAGGAAATGATCATGCACTTTTAGAAATTCACTTACAGTAGTTCTAATATTTTAAAGATACCAATTATCAGATACAATAGTTGCACATTTTTCAAACTCAAGGGGCTAGTGGAAGACTGTTTGATGATGGACAGACTGTTTGATGTATCTCATGAAATTTCTTTTCATTTAGTCTGTTTTTCTGTCTTTGTCTCTCACTTCTCTTCTGTTAGGTGATCTGTCTCAGTCTTGGTCTCTTGTTCTCTCTGTCTCCTCCTCTCTTTGTCTCTTAGTTTGTGTCTGTCATTTAATCTGTCACTTGTTATATACTCTTGGACTAAAATTGATGAGAATGAAGCTCAGGGTGTTTTCAGACATTTTATTTTCTCAAGCCTTTACTTTTACTTTCAATATTTGCTTGCTTACTTGGTGTTGTTGGGTTTTTTGGGGGGTGGGTGGGGGTGGCAGTTTGAGCATTTCTGTTTTTTTTTATGTGTGCTGATCTTTTTAGAGCTTGTGTTAGAGAAACGATTTGTGGTGACAAGTGACAACAATGTTTTCAGGGAGTGGTGACTTCAGCCACCAGTCTGATTGAGGCACTGGTGAAGAAGAACCCAGAAGAGTACAAAGGATGTGTATCCCTGGCAGTGTCTCGCCTCAGCAGGGTAAGAGCTTGCTGTTAAAATAAAGAAAAAGAGTTTGCTGTTGCTAAGCCCATACTTCAGTTTTTGTATTCACGAGTGTTTGTTGTGCTTTAGGGTAACTGTATGCTTCTCGCTACAGGTTTCAAGTTGAATTGATTATATTTCTGAAGATTTTGTGTTGTAAAAGCAAGGATCTCTGGGTGTTGTTTTTTCTCAATAGAGTTGTTAATTTTGACAGTTATTCATTTGGGGTTTTTTTACGGTATAAGTTTTGATAGGAGGTAGGGAAAGGGATTATGTTTCTTGTTTGTATTTTGCTGTTAATTGAGTACAGTAATCAAGAACAAAGCAGTTGGATTGTATGAAACTTTTGAAATTATTTGTTTTTTTAATTCAGGGAAGTAAATTTGAACACAATTTTCAAACACCAGTTCAGCTGCCTATTTTTCTGTCTGGTTCATTTGCTGCAAAGCCATTTTAGTGTATGAAAGCAGCTGTTTGGCTGATCAACACCACTTTGATTTAAATTTTCTTTATTTGAGGCCTTCACTTTCCCCCAGCCAAGTTAAGCAGCATCGAGTGTGGTTACCACTTGGATGGGTGACTGTTTGCGCGCCTTGGCTTCAGTACAGTTCCCCCAGTTCACCCAGCTGTAAATGGGTACCTGCCCTCTTAGGGTTAGGGAAGGTAAGGCAGCGAAGGAGAGGAGATGGGCACCGTCCTCAATATGCTGGCCCCTAGAGAAGTGAGGTCTCTGACGCCTCGCTCCCCTACGACCTTATAGGTTATGGGACACCCTTCACCTTTACCTTTAGAAAGCTGGTAGATTTGCTCCTGATAGTCTTCCTGCAGCTTCTCTTGACTGTGTTGGTTTGCATGTGGTGTTTCAGATTGTGACCTCTTCATACACAGACCTCAAGGACTACACCTATTACTTTGTGCCTGCTCCATGGCTTTCTGTCAAACTTCTGCGCCTGCTTCAGAACTACCCTCCGCCAGGTGAGATGAAAAGAAGGTTCAGTGGTAAGGTGGAAGAATTTAGAAAAATCAGCTGAAACATTTTAAAAGACTGCAGTCTTTCTGAGCAGTCAAGCATTTTCTGAACAGGCCTTTTGTGTATAAGATAGTAAATGATAAAGTCAAACGTTATAATCTGCCCTACATTCATGTGATGATTTAGTCCTGACGGCTGATGTATTTGAGTTTGTAGAAGTTGTGAAAAGGAGAGCTCTTGCCGGAGATATATCTGCCAACAACTGCTTTAGAAAAGGATATGAAACTAGAAATATGTTCACGAGTAGAAACCTGCCATTTTTGTCTGAAATCACTTTTAAAAAAAAATTTGTTTGGGTGTTTTTTGGGTTTGGTTTTTTCCTCTCCATTCTTTGGCTAGAGCTGCAAGGTTCACCAATGGTGTGATTTTGCGTATATGACCGTTTTTACCCACCAGCCACAGTCCGACTTCAGAGGGGGTGTCTAAACATGACACCTGTGTGTTTTGTGTTTTTGAGAAGAAGAAAAAAAATGTGTCATCCGATCCTACTGCATGAAATGGCCTATTCTTCCGAAAGGCAGAACAGGTTTTAACATGTGCGGAAGATGTTCTGTATGTGCTTGCACATGGCGCCTCAGTTTATTGTCTCATCCTAAGGACTTTAGGGGCAGTGGAGTCAGCGCTGGTGGTAACACTAGTGTAAAATACCCTAAAATGGGCACCTCTGTGGTGGCTAAATCCTGGGATGTCACGTCATGAGCGCAAGGTTCTAAGCACTAGGCTGTCTGCCCTGCCCCCATATTTTTGTGTGTTTTGGATTTTTTTAACTTGACCAGCACTCTTTCTGTCTACATTTCACCATTCACTTGGACAATAAAATCGGTTTGTTTGGGTTTTTTTTTATCAGAGGATGCCACTGTCCGCACTCGCCTGACAGAATGCCTGGAGACCATTCTGAACAAGGCCCAGGAGCCACCCAAGTCAAAGAAAGTGCAGCATTCCAACGCAAGAAATGCTGTTCTGTTTGAGGCCATCAACCTCATCATCCACATGGACTCTGACCCCAACCTCCTGGTGAGGGCCTGCAACCAGCTGGGCCAGTTCCTTCAGCACAAAGAAACCAACCTCAGGTACAGCAGCACGTGTTGTAGTGTTGTACTGTGTTGTATTAGATTGTCGTGTATGTGTCATGTGTTGTATTATACGTACACCGCTTAACAGCTATAGCAGAATGTAAAATTTTAGCTACTCTCCCAGGGGACAGTGTATTTTCTCTAGCACAGCATTTAATGTGGGTTTGTTGTTTGGTTGGTACTGTTGGTTTTACCCAATACCACTTGAAAGAATCCTTAATCATCAGTTTTTTTGTCGTCAGCAGTTTTTTTAAACAGTTAACATGGATATTTCAGCGGGTCCTCTCATGAGTTAATTTAGAGGCTAGTTACAAGCATGGAATTAAATACTCAGGTTATTTATTAGATAGCAATATCTGCATGTAAGGAAATGTTTCTTTTTGTTTTAAGAAACCTGTCCACTATTTTTGTAATGAAACCAGTGTCAACGATAAGACCAACTTTACTTCAGTTTACAATCAGAAATCGGTCTCTGCTGGTGTTTATTTACTTTATTTTTTGTTCATTATTTTATTTTGAGGATAATGGAATAAGCATTAATGTGCTTTTTATTTTTGCATCGAGTCCTCATGTGCATGCAGTTTTATCAGTTTTGTCATCCATTCACACCAGCACACAATGGCCTACTCTTCCGAAAAGTGGAACTGTTGTATTTATATCATGTTTATTTGGACGTGAAAATTTGAAGCGGCAATGCTGATGACAGCTTGAAGAAAATAAGCTATAACATACAAATAAACAAACTAACAATAAATGAACTGTATTATTGTCAGCTATAAGAATCATATCTGCGGATGTTGACAGGTATCTGGCATTAGAGAGCATGTGTCTGCTGGCCACCTCCGAGTTTTCCCACGAAGCTGTGAAGAAACATCAGGACACCGTCATCAACGCTTTGAAGGTAAGGCTGCATGTGTTCCCTACGTTTCCTTCTCTCTACTCCACCCCTTACCCTTCTCTCCTTCCTCTTTTATGTAGCTGCTAACAGTGAGGAGGTGTGGGGTGTGTTTTCAATCACATGCTTTGTGTCTTGGTTGGTTATTTGTTGTGGTGTTGTGTGTTTATGATCTATATTGATGTACTGTTATTTCTGTCAATAAGCAGTTGAGTAAGTTGTGCTAATTGCCCATTGTTTTACTGTTCTTTTTCTACATCTGGACGACAAAGTGGTGATATGGTTTTGCTCTTTAATTTTTTGTTGGTTATAAATCTTGAATGCCTGTTGACATACTTCAACCAAAACCCACTAAAACGCCTTCAATTAATTCCTCATACATTTTTTAAAAAATGTAATACAAGTATTAGTATCACATTTGAGCTGAATGATTTCAAGTTCTTCGGACATGCTATTAACTCTTCTCATTAAAAGGAAGAAGAATAAAGATAAAAAGAACAATAATTGATAGAACATGCTTTATTGATTTTTCTGAAAAAAAATCATTAGTAAATTCACTTGAAAGGTGCTGTCATTTAGAAATGTGTTGTATCAAGGTGTTGTGTCTACCTCCCTTCGTTTTCATCACTTTTGTCTTTGCAATCTTTGGTGTGGTGTTCAAATACTTGCCTTTAAACAAAGGAAGAAATGTAAAATGAGAATCAGATGAAATACGTTTGTGTTTGTTTTAGTGAGAATTGGAAAGTACTGTAATGCATGCACATGTTCAGGTGCTGTGGCTTTTAAAACATGTTCACTATTTAGACTATGAAGTGCAGCTTTGAATTTGGTAGAAAGGATTTTTGATGTTTGAAAAGATTGTATGTTCCTCCATTTTCTGTGAAAAGTCAGTGAGAACATTTAACTTAAACTCTTTGCTGTTTGTTTTTTCTATCTCCATTGTTATTTCTGGGTTGGGTTTTTTTCAGTTTATATATTATTTGATGTATTGTAGGTATATCACATTAGAAAAAACAGAAAATGCTTGATGCAAGCATGTGTTGCAGTGCTGTGTGGTAAAAGCAGCAAGATTAACTGATCATTCAGTGTTCCTTGTGGTGAAACTTGTTGTGTTATTGATGTTTGTTCAGTGTTCCTTGTGGTGAAATCTGTTGTGTTATTGATGTTTGTCTGCAGAGGGATATGGTTAGGAGAATGGTACGTGCTGTGTGATTCAGATTTTTGTGCTACATGAATTTCTGTAACTATTTTCACTGAAATGTTCTCTCTTTCTGTTGGAGTAACTGGGAAAAAAGTTATACAATAGAAGTGATTCTGTCAGCATGCCTGAAATCAGTTTGTCATGAAATGTTTTATCATCTTCGGCAATGCCTTGTCCTTTTCTGATCATAGTTCAGGGACGAACTGTGCTTCAGTTTGAATGGCTCAGCATACTTTAGGCTACAACGAATTCTCTGGTGTTTATAGATTTTCCTTATTCAAAAAAGCAAAACAAACAACAGCAAAAGCAAGACAACCCCCCCCCCCCCCCCCCCAAACAAAAAAAACAATCTACATGGAAAAAAATTTAGTTTCAGAATAGAGTAAAAATATATTGCTAAGTCAATGAATAGTCCAACCTTGATATGGCAGTGCTACTGTAAAAAGCAGACTATCCCGGAGAAAACTTGTCAACCAACATGTCTCTTGTGGTCCCCTGATGGCCATCTAAGTCAGAGGACTGATGGTGATGGTGAAGTCAATGACTAGGGACATCAATTTTGTTTAGATCCAAAGTGTTGGGATTATTCCAATCTCCATCACTCTGAGCAGGTTAAGGAAGTCTTTACTTGTAATCTTATGAGACTTTAAAATATCAGCATACATCAAGAAGTGAACTAGGCATTGTGAAATGGTGGTTGATTTATGGACATAGCACTCATTTATTTCTACAGCTGTTCAGCAGAAGTAAAAGCAGAATGAAAGTAACAGCACCTGAAAACCCTGTCTTATAAACATCATGTGTTCAGGAATGTAGCCCTTGATCCTAGAAAAAGAAAAAACCTCAGAGAAAACAAACACACAATATATACATGCAAACTGCTTCTCTCTTATTCAGTGCTTAATGAGTGATATGATGGCACAACAAAGCCAAGATGCAGATGATTCACTTCAGGTAAAACAACCACTATGTCCTGTTTGTAAAGACAGCTTTGGTTTTTTCAGCCTTGCCATGAATTCTTTGATAGAATTTGTTGGTATGAACAGCTTTTGGGTTCGTTTTCTTTTTTCTTCCAGTCTTGTGATGAATTATTTGATCCAAAGACGCATGCAACTTCAACCTTTTTGAAGTGATCTTTTCATTTCTTTCTTTTTTTGGTTTCGAGCATGAAAACTTGATTGCCGATAGTTGCAACAGAAGCTGCTCACTATTACTGTATAAGTATTTTAATTCAAGAAAACTGACACAGGATAGGCCCTCTGCTTTATGTGATGAAAGTTTGGGTTGTTGTTTAATCAACATGTACCATAATCATTGGAAAGGATGGTTTAGAGTGGATTACTGTAAAATGTTCTTTATTTGAGTTTGTGTTTGTAGATAATTCTAGAGCCTAAGAGACATTGAAAAACTCTGAACTGAACACTTGAAGAGTGTGTGTACCAAAGTTTGCAAAGTAAGAAAAAGATTTGTATAAAAGGGAGGTGTTGTTGAAGCCACCGTACGCACCAAAAAGCATCTGTTTAAAATCTGTATATATTCCTACATAGTTTGCTTTTTTTAAAGTCAACATCTTGGCTTATTGAGAAACCAGATATTTCAGGTAGAAAGTAAATAAACTATATTTTGGGTTTTCTTTCTTTTTTTTTAAATTTCAGATTCAGGTAAAATGTGTATTGTACCTGTTATTTTGATCAGTCAACAAGAAAATCGATTGTGTGTAATTTCTCTTTCCCAATCCCATTATCCCATACTTTAAGGGGTTTTCATGGTGGTGTTTTTTTTTGGTTTTTGGGTGGGTGGGTGGGGGGGAAGTGGTTGCAAAGTCAGCAGCAACTGTATTTATTTTCTTCTTGACTTAAATCATCCATTTTTGTTTCTTCTTCTGCATCGTGGACATTTGAACTATACTGTTGTGATTATTTCTGAATGCTCTTTATGGTCTGCAAGAGATGTACAGTTTTTAATGGTTGAGTTGATATAAAAGGCATATATAGTGCCAAAGGATACAAGTGGCTGTGGGTATACCTGATTCCAGTTTGAAAAATACATCTTTCTGTGGTTATTGGATTACTTAAAATAGAGATTTAATGTTTACCAGTCATAAACAGAACAAAAATCAACCAAAACCAAGACAAAACAACTACTAAATATGTTGAAACTGCATATTGATTTCAAGTTATATTGGTAAAGAATAGGTTTCTCTCCAGACTGCACTGATTCAGCTGATGGTTAAGTGCTTATATTTGTGGTAAAATTACCACTTGTAGCTGTGAATTTAGAGTGAAAAGATTTCATGAAAGTTTTCCAGTCTGCACTGTGTAGTTTGTATGACTTTTTGTCCAAAACGTTCTTCTTTTTTGTGCGCTTCTTTCTTGCGCTCTTAAGATGTTAACTGCTTAATTATAAAGAAATAAGCCTTTTTAAGATTGAGCTTTGGCTGGAACAACAAATATTCCACTAATGTTGTTGGGGTGAACCAGAATATGCACCATCTCATTCATCACCTCTGGGTATCACTGTGACAGTGTTGATTCTAGGGTGCGCCCTTGCAGGATTCCCGCATTTTCCTCAAAATTGCCGCAAAATAATGTGGGCATTGCGCCTTAATGGACGCACACAAAAAATCCTGGATAGCGCGTATTGGTACCAACAGTGCGCCATCGCAACTGCCGTTTTTATAATCTCTAAAATTAAGTGCTGTTTCCGCCAAAGTTTTCAGTCCATGCTTCTACTTGGTCTTTGTCAGTTCAACTTTATCACAGTTCCTGCCGCACTCATTACATTGATACGCCAGGGATGGTTCTCCTCTGTTTTCCTCTTCGTTTTCGTCATCTTCCAAGAGGCTTAGAAACAAGTGACACAATTAGGACAGAAATCTTAAGGAGATAGCAGACGCCCCATCACAGCAGGTTCAGAGCTGGTAGATCTGGCGAGATAAGTTAGCAAGTCTGGCTTGAGAACAGTGATCATATGGTAGGGTATCTGCTGTGTATCAAACATGGAAAGAACAATGCCAGGGAACAAGACAGTGATATTGGCTTTAACCTCTCATCTAGGTCTATCTCTATAATTATGTGGACATACAAATTTGACTCCCCCTCCCCCCCCCCCCCTCCCCTCTCTCTCTCTCTCAATGTATGATGGGGGTGGGGGGGGGGACCAAAACTTTGATATTGGCTTCCTCTCATCTAGGTCTATCTCTTTGAATGTGAAAATACAAAGTCTCTCTCTCTCTCTCTCTCTCTCTCTCTCTCTCTCTCTCTCTCTCTCTCTCTCTCTCTCTCTCTCTCTCTCTCTCACCTTCCCCCCCCCCCCCCTCCCCCTTCGTGTGTCACCAGTGCTTACTACAGATTAACTGCAACACTTAAGGTGAAATTTTAATCCTTTCTGCCTACATAACTGCCTGTTTTGTTTCTCTTTAAAAAAAAAAAAAAAAATAGCAGAAACTAAGAGTACTGAGGATACTATAAGCAAATACTTCTTGCCCCCTTTATTATGAAGGGAGGGGGGGAAATTCCCCCATTTTTCCTTGGGCCCCTTTTTTGAAATCCTAGAATCAACACTGCTGTGAGACTGTAGAAACACACTAGATGAGAAGTTTGCCCATATGGCTGCTTTCAAGCACCTCGCCATATAAGCAGACATACTCCTCGCCATATAAGCAGACATACTCCAGCTTCAGAGATTTTTTTCTGTCTTTTATTGAAGATGACAGGTTGTTACACTTAAGAGTTCACCATGGATGAAGATTATGTCAACATTGCAAAGTATAACAACTTGGTTTACAGTCAGTATATGAATAACTGACTATTTTGTTGGCCTGGGTCAGAATTGTCTAGTAATAAAAACTTCTTTTTTTAAAAAATAGAATATGAAAACAGTATTTAGGTTGTCTGGCAGGAAAAGGTTTAGTGATATTTCAGCACCGAAAAAGGGGCAACTGTCTTGTACATGTGCTGCTTTCTTTACAACTCTGGAAAAGTGTTGGACTTTGTAACATATTTTGTTCAATAACCTCATAGCTTGTTTTTGTGCATTTGCAGACACAACATATTGACAGATGTGTGCAAACATGCTAGAATGGTTTCATGTACACATGTGCCATATACGCATCCTTCCATAAAAAAGCTTTAAAAGATTTTTTTTCAGATTGAGAAATTGCCCTGAACATGGAATTGTGGCTTTAAATGTTTACCAAAAGGCTCTGAACACCACAAGCACAGTAAGATACATGAACTTGTTTATAATATACACATACCCATGGCAAACGTAAGCATGCATGCATAGAAGGAAAAAAATGTGTTTATACAAAGCCTAAATTTGCATGGCTTTGTTTTTCGCCATAAAGCTTCCATCAGACAGCAAAAATATTGTTTATATTTAATCCTTCACCATCATGACAAAGTGCCAAGCCAGTCTGTGTGTATTCAGTTCTGTTTAAAGTGAAAGAAAGACCCTCCAGCGAAATGCACAGTCTAGTTGAATGGAAAAACCTGAATGCATGATAATAGCACCTGTCAGCACACATCACCATCATTGTGAGCAAGGGGCTTTGTGGCTGTCATTTTAAGCGATCTCTCTGTTTGCTACATAAACTTGGTGCCAGGCACCTAATCAGTCAGTACTTAAATAACTAGTTTGACTTTCAATTTTTAATGTGTTACGTTTTCTGTAGCGTATTGATTTTAGAACCATCGTAGAAAATGATGAACAACTGCATCAAATCAAAGCAAGGTATAGTAACATTTCATAAATCATTAAGAATTTTTTTTTTTTACTTGTGTAGGTATATTCCTCTCAGTTATTTGGGGTTAGGCAGCTCTGGATTTCCACTATGAATGCCTGTATGGTTTGATGTTGATATGGAAAGAGTGTTGTCCCCGAGTTGGCAAAGCTATGCTTAATCTATTATAGAAAAAAAATATATAAAAAGAAGAAACTCTGAGGAAAGCTAGATCGCTGAAGATCTTCAGAGAAAGAGCCCCCTTCTACCAAGTGTTTTGGCTGAATAGATCTTACATGTGCTTTATTGAAACTTCTAATGATTGTACTGTTCTTCTAACATTATTATCAGAACCCACTGTTTTCGTCAGTACTCATCCCACTAATGGCATCGTGCATGTTTGTTGCAGACTGAGCGTGATGTGAGCGTTCGTCAGAGAGCGGTGGATCTGTTGTATGCCATGTGTGACCGCAGCAACGCGGAGGAGATTGTGGGAGAGATGCTGGAGTATCTGGAGACTGCCGACTATTCCATCAGAGAAGAGATGGTGAGTTGTCTTTTGTGCGGTGTTATCTGGTTGTCTGTGTAGGTCGTAAACAATTTTTCGTATGTTTTTTTTTAAAAATTTGATGGTTTTATTATTCAGTATTTGTAGGACAATGTTTGTGTCAAATATGATGATCTGAAGTCTGTAGCTAGTACCAATAGACTGCGCTTGTTTGGACACGTTCAACGGAAAGCAGACCACTACATCATAAAAAGAGCAATGAACTTCGTAGTGGATGGAAAGAGACCAAAGGGAAGACCTAGCAAAACCTGGGCTGCCTGTATTGCAGATGATCTTAGAGAAAGGGGCATAAATAAGGAGGAAGCTCAAAACAGAGAGAGATGGAGAAGGCTCATCGATGTCAAACCTCCCCTGGGAGAAACATGACAAAAAGGAAGAAGAAGAAGAAGAATGTTATACTTTCTGTCACCTTCACTGCATGTTGAATAAATGACATATGGGTACAGCACATACAGATACCTGCTCACATGCACACACGCATGCACACACACACGTATACACACACACAGTCATGCATGAACATACACACGCACATATCTCGAATCACTCACATTGAAAAAACATTAAATTGAAGAACGAACGAACACACACATGTATACACACACACACACACACACACAAATGTAAGAAAAGACGTAATCATTTAAATCAGGCATATGGTACCTTTTTTATTTTATTTTAAGAGGTAATACTGTTACTTTCTGTTGGGTTCCCTCTGGTATTGTCTTTATAATGGCTGTACAAGCAATATGATAGATTTTCAAAATGCTTTTATTTCTCACAAACTCTGTGGTTGGTATAATCGCAGAAATATGTTATCCTTATGTACAGATTTAAACTAAATGCTTTCAGGACAAAATACATGTAAGATGTAAACTGTATTTGTGAGGAGATTACAAATAGTCATGTTATTTTTGATTGTGGACATTTAAAAGCATTTTTACCTGCTGTTCCAAGTTTGTCACTGGATCAGATTTTGTCTGAACCATTGCTACTGTTGGACATTGTGTTAGGATTGATAAGAAGTCCAATAATTCAATTTTTGTAGAATGTTAAAGTTAGTTTATATTCAGTACAGTTATCTGACATTTTTCTGTTCTTGTTTTCATTCTCTTCTTTAGATTATTTTTTCCCATCTAAAATCACTAAATGTGAATAGATGTTAAACTGAAGATATCACATACACACACACACTCAACATTATCATTTCACTACACTGTTGAGAAATACCCATAGCTGGTTTCTGATTGCTACCTTTCGGCTGACATCTGACTGTCTATGTTCTGTCCCCAGGTTCTATAGCTGGCTTCTGATCACTACCTTACAGCTGACATCTGACTGTCTATGTTCTGTCCCCAAGTTCTATAGCTGGCTTCTGATCGCTACCTTTCAGCTGACATCTGACTGTCTATGTTCTGTCCCCAAGTTCTATAGCTGGCTTCTGATCGCTACCTTTCAGCTGACATCTGACTGTCTATGTTCTGTCCCCAGGTTCTATAGCTGGCTTCTGATCGCTACCTTTCAGCTGACATCTGACTGTCTGTCTATGTTCTGTCCCCAAGTTCTATGTTCTGTCCCCAAGTTCTATAGCTGGCTTCTGATCGCTACCTTTCAGCTGACATCTGACTGTCTATGTTCTGTCCCCAAGTTCTATAGCTGGCTTCTGATCGCTACCTTTCAGCTGACATCTGACTGTCTATGTTCTGTCCCCAAGTTCTATAGCTGGCTTCTGATCGCTACCTTTCAGCTGACATCTGACTGTCTATGTTCTGTCCCCAAGTTCTATAGCTGGCTTCTGATCACTATCTTTCAGCTGACATCTGACTGTCTATGCTCTGTCCCCAAGTTCTATAGCTGGCTTCTGATCGCTACCTTTCAGCTGACATCTGACTGTCTATGTTCTGTCCCCAAGTTCTATAGCTGGCTTCTGATCGCTACCTTTCAGCTGACATCTGACTGTCTATGTTCTGTCCCCAAGTTCTATAGCTGGCTTCTGATTGCTTTCAGTTGACATCTGACTGTCTATGCTCTGTCCCCAAGTTCTATAGCTGGCTTCTGATCGCTATCTTTCAGCTGACATCTGACTATGTTCTGTCCCCAGGTGCTGAAAGTGGCCATACTGGCGGAGAAGTATGCAGTGGACTACACCTGGTATGTGGACGTCATCCTCAACCTCATTCGTATCGCTGGAGACTACGTCAGTGAGGAGGTACGATTGTATAAAAACAAAAAAATGTTGAGTGGTGTATATGTATGTGTGAGTGTGTGTGCGTGCGTGCGTGAGTGTACATGGTGTGTTGTGTGTGTGTTATGTGTATACATGGTGTGTGTGTGTGTGTGTGTGTTTGTGCGCATGGTGTGTGTGTTTGTGTATATGCATTCATGTGTGCACATGTGTTTGAATTTTCCCTGGGCCAGTTCTCCTTTTGCTTTAGTTTTTAAATGTGCACTAAATGAGAATGTATACTTAGGACCTCTGCAGATGTTTTTACCTGAAAGGCTGGTACTGTTATTTTTTAAAATTTTATTCTTTTATATCGAAGATAGTAGAATAAGCACTTACGTGATTTTTTACATCCAGTCCCCATGTGTATGCGGTCTTGTAAATTCTGTCATCTGTTCCCTCCGGCACACAATGGCCTACTCTTACGAAAAGCAGAACAGGATTTTAACGTGTACGCAAGATGTTCTGCATGCGTTCACACCAGGGCCTCGGTTATAGTCTCATCTGAAGGACTTTTGGGGACAGTGGGGTCTGCATTGATGTTAACTCCAAGGGAAAATATCCTCTTGAACGGGAATCGAACCCAGGTCATCAGATTGCAAGCGCAGTGTTCTAACCACTAGGCTATCCCGTCCCTGTTATTAGAGAATAAGAACAAGAAAGTTCTGGGACTAAACTTCATCTGATGTATGCTTTACCTGTCGCATTTCTTTTAAAATATGCTATCCACTTTTTGTGGTGTCATTGTATTTTGGGATGGTGTGTCGCAGGTGTGGTACAGAGTTATTCAGATTGTCATCAACCGTGATGATGTTCAAGGCTACGCAGCGAAAACGGTTTTTGAGGTGAGTTTTTTTCTTCTTTTTTTTATTTTTAAATTTTTTTTTAGGTGAGTTACTTGTGTGTGTTGTGAGAGTGAGTGTGTGTGTGTGTGTGTGTGTGTGTGTGTGTGTGTGTGTGTGTGTGTGTGTGTGTGTGTGTGTGTGTGTGTGTTAGATGTATTTCTCGCCACATATGCATGTGCACATGCCTGTATATACATGTCTAACTCTCTCTGCCTGCCTATCTGTCTGTCTCTATTACACACGCATCTCTCTCTCTCTCTCTCTCTCTCTCTCTCTCTCTCTCTCTCTCTCTCTCCTAATGATTTTTTGAATTTTTTATTGACTATGCCATGTTTGTAAGGTTGTGTTTGTAAATGGTGTTAATGTTCACCCCAGCATGTTAAGAAGAGGTAGTATTTTTCAGGCGCTGCAAGCCCCAGCATGTCATGAAAACATGGTCAAAGTAGGAGGCTACATCCTGGGGGAGTTTGGAAATCTCATCGCCGGGGATCCTCGATCAAGGTCAGAGCATTCTCTATGCATGAACGCAAAGAAAATGTTTATAAATGTTGTTGTCTGTCAACGTGTTCTGTGACTTGTCATAGCAAACCTGCTTATAACTAGACATGATTGACAAAAACCAAGAACTACATAATGTAATGTAAGTTAAAACTTGTTTAGTCTGTTACCTTGAAGTAGCCTTAAGCTCTAAGATACAATAACATAGATGGGCATAGTGAAATAAGGATAGTATTACAGGCGGGGGGAAATACGACATTTGTCGGGAAATGGTAAACCACTTTCAAACTGTCTGACCACTTCTGTTCAAGACATCTCCATTGTTTTCAATTTCTGTCTCTCCTTGGTTCGCACCCCCAGTGTTGGTGCTAAAATACTGCTTTTA
This sequence comes from Rapana venosa, assembly GCA_028751875.1. NCBI lineage: Eukaryota > Metazoa > Mollusca > Gastropoda > Neogastropoda > Muricidae > Rapana > Rapana venosa. The sequence continues at coordinate 31,395,961 of CM054158.1, forward strand.
TTTTGTCTAACAAGTGTGCCTGCTTGTGTGTGCAGTCCCATGGTGCAGTTCCAGCTGCTTCATTCCAAGTACCACCTGTGCAGTCCCAACACACGAGGTCTTCTGCTGTCCACCTACATCAAGTTTATCAACCTCTTCCCTGAGATCAAGCTTAACATACAGGAGGTCAGACTCTTGTCCTTTTTAATCTACTGCACGTTACATTGGGGAGCTGAATGTGTGTGTGCGTATGTGTAGGCGTGTAATGCGTGCATGCACATACCCACACACACATACATGTTTGAATGGTTGTGCATCAGGTACGTTTTCACTGTGTTGATATTAGCCAGTGCATCATCGTTTATTGTGGTGATTGTTTGTTTTGTCAGTTAAGTGAATGTGTGTGTATTTGAGTGAATCACAACTGTAGTTGAATTGCTTGTGCATACTGTGTACATTTTGAAAAAAATAACAAAATTCTTTGTAGGGGTACTCTCACACATACACATGCACACACACACACCCTCTCTCTCTCTTCCCCCCCTCCCTCTCCTCCCCCCTCCCTGATGTGTGAAGGTGACTGTGTGCATGATGCAGGTGTTGAGGAGCAGCAACAACCTGAGGAATCCAGACGTGGAGCTTCAGCAGAGAGCCATGGAGTACCTGCAGCTCAGCACAGTCGCTTCCCCTGACGTTCTGGTCAGTGGCCATCATCATCTTCTGATTTTGTCTTTTTTCACATTTCTTTATATTGTCTGGTTGTTAGTTGTTTGTTTTTTGTTTAAAACAGAAAGTCATTGTTTTAATGTTCTTATTTGGGGCACATCGACCTACTTCTGCTTTGTATGACATAGCCATATGTGTGAAATAAGTATGATGTAATAATGATGAAATAAGTGCTTTATTGAAGAAAAAAAATTTTTAAATAAAAGAGCTCTCTTTGTTTTAATTCCCTCATTTGACGCACATCAACCTACTTTGTATGGCATACCCAAATGTGAAATTAGTATGATTTGGTAATGATGAAATAAGCGCTGTATAGAAGTAGTATCTGCTGTATAGCACGGGACCAAGACAGACAGATTTTCGGTATTCATTCACTCAATGTCTTACATAAGTATATGGCCAAATATAGAGGATGGGAACAAAATAATTGTTTAAAATTGTTTGGCTAAAAAGTAAAGTGTTCTTGAGTATTTTGATGATGGGTATAAAGGTAGTTTCCTGTGTAATGTAAACTGGCAAGAAGAGCCCAGGCCCTGTATTCTGTATTTTGATGATGATAAACGACAGGATTGGATTAGACTGTGTAATCTAAACTGGCAACAAGAGTCCAGACCCAGTATTCTTAGAGTATTTTGATGATGTCATTTGTAATCTAAACTGGCAACAAGAGTCCAGACCCAGTATTCTTAGAGTATTTTGATGATGTCATTTGTAATCTAAACTGGCAACAAGAGTCCAGACCTAGTATTCTAAGAGTATTTTGATGATGTCATTTGTAATCTAAACTGGCAACAAGAGTTCAGACCCAGTATTCTTAGAGTATTTTGATGATTTCATTTGTAATCTAAACTGGCAACAAGAGTTCAGACCCAGGATTCTTAGAGTATTTTGATGATGTCATTTGTAATCTAAACTGGCAACAGGAGTCCAGACCCAGTATTCTTAGAGTATTTTGATGATGTCATTTGTAATCTAAACTGGCAACAAGAGTTCAGACCCAGTATTCTTAGAGTATTTTGATGATGTCATTTGTAATCTAAACTGGCAACAAGAGTCCAGACCCAGTATTCTTAGAGTATTTTGATGATGTCATTTGTAATCTAAACTGGCAACAAAAGTCCAGACCCTGTGTGCTGACTGTGCTGATCATTCATTCTCTGCTGACCCACAGGCCACCGTGCTGGAGGAGATGCCTCCCTTCCCAGAGCGGGAGTCCTCCATCCTGGCCAAGCTGAAGAAGAAGAAGCCCACTGTGGCAGAACCTGTGGAGGCCAAAGAACACAAGATGCCCGCTGCTCACATCGCTGAAGCCAACAACGACAGTCCTGCTATACAGGTGAGGCAACGTTTCTCGGGTCTTGCTGAGGAAGATGGATTATCGGTTGGAAGAGTTGAGGGAAAAGAAACACCAGGGTAGCTTTCTTCTGATTCCAAGAATGTGTTAAATAAAGCTTGTGGTGGGCCTAGATTTGAATGAGCAGCGAAAGAACAGCAGTACTAGTACTGCACAGAAGGTAAAGCATATGAGGTTGCACAACAGAGAGAGAAGGGGGGAACATAGAAAGAGAAGGGAAGAAATCAAGTTAGTTTTACTGTAAAGGAATCATTACCAGAGAATAAACATGCCTAGTATGCATCATGTTCAAGATCCACAAAAGTCGACACTCAGGTTATTAGCAAGGAGGCTGTTCTCGTATGTTTGAAAAAATCTTTATAAAAACCAAAAAGAACCCACTCGCACATCAACAAAGATGGAACAGGCTTGCTATTTTTTCTCAGCAGATCAGTACGGAAATAAATTCAATCCCATTCTGATAAAGCAGTCAGTTGATGCGTGTATTTTCACACCCTGTGGTGTCTCAGATGCCAGCTGCCCCGACTGCAGCAGGAGGAGGAGGGGGGGGCTCTGCTGACCTGCTGGGACTGGACAGCCAGCCCTCTACCCCGGCAGCTGCGGGTGGCTCCTCCGCTGCTTTCCTGGTGGACATCTTCGGGGACCCCACCCCTGCTGCTGGTGCTGCTGCTAACGGCCTGGACTCCAATGGCCTGACTCCAGGGTCTGAGGACAACTTCAAAAAGTGAGGGTTTGGGGGTGGGGGGTGGGAAGGTGTTTTGTGTGGTGTGTGTACGCATGCGTGTGTGTGGTTTTTAAGGCTTTTTTGTTCATTTCATTTTTTAAATAGTAAAACTGTTTGGAAAGAGAGACTGAGGCAAAGACATGATGGTTTGGTGGTCATTAAGATAGGTTTTTAAGGCTTTTTTGTTCATTTAACTTTTTTAAATAGTAAAACTGTTTGGAAAGAGAGACTGAGACAAAGACATGATGGCTTGGTGGTCATTAAGATAGGCTGGTCTAGAAACCTGTAACACACCTCATCCCAGGAAAACCATGCCTACAGTTAGAGGATTTGGGGTTTTGTTTGTTTAAAGGGTTTTTACCCACTCCTTGGCTAGAGCCCCAAGGTTCACCAGTGGTGAGATTTCAGCAAATGCGATCATTTTTGCCCTCCTTGAAGGTAGCTGAAGAAGAGAGAAAGGAGTAGTAAAGGAAAAAGATCTGGTGTCATTATTGTATCCAGATGATTATGTGGCATGAAGAACCATGTTCATTCCCTGCACAAAAAAACACCAAAGATACTTTTCTTGTTCATTTTCTGGTATCATAAACAAAAAGTATAATATCAGCACTGTTTTATGTCAGCTAAGAAAATTATCTTGGTTGAAGGCAGGCATCCACATAATTGACTTTGTTTCCTTTTCTGTTTGTCTGGCAGATTCATTTGCAAGCACAACGGGGTTCTGTTCGAGAATGACCTGATCCAGGTTGGGGTGAAGTCAGAATATCGGCAAAACTTGGCCCGCATCGGCATCTTCTACGGCAACAAAACCACATTCCGCTTCACCAACTTCACTGCTGATGTCAGCTGCCCTGGAGACCTCTCGAGTCATATCCTTTGTGGTGTGTGTGTGTGAGTGTGTGTGTTTTATTTATTTATTTAATTTATTTTTTATTTATTTTATTCTTTTATATCGAGGATACCAGTCCCCGTGTGTATGCGGTTTTGTAAATTGTCATCTGTTCCCACCGCCACACAATGGCCTACTCTTACAAAAAGCGGAACAGGATTTTAACGTGTGCGCAAGATGTTCTGTGTGTGTGTATAGGGGAGCAGTGTATATATTTTATGCATGTGTGATAGACGCATATGCATACTCATGCGAGTGTCAAGGGAATGGATATATATGTGTTAGGGAATGTGTATATGTGTGTGTATGAGTGCGCACATGTGTGAGTGACTTGGGAGATGGCAGTGATAGTAGTGTTGGAAGCCTTAACTGCACCCACAGCTGATGGTGCAGCCCAAGCCTGTGGACTTGTCTGTGGATGGAGGGGCCCAGGTACAACAGCTGTTCAACATTGAATGCGTCTCTGACTTCACTCAGCCCCCTCTCCTCAACGTCAGTTTTATGTAAGTGACCTGACAAAATGCTACAACTTTGATTCACAGACTGTTAGCCCCCATCTTTTTTTGGTTGGTGTTAAAATGAGATTCACTCCTAGCTGCTTAGCCTTTGCTGTGTGACCTATGTACTGGTGATTGTAATAATAATATATAGGAATTTATATACTCCTCAACATCAGTTTTATGAAAGTGACCTGAGAAAATGATGGTACTTTGATTCACAGACTGTTAGCCCCCATCTTTTTTTGGTTGGTGTTAAAATGAAATTCACTCCTAGCTGTTTAGCCTTTGCTGTGTGACCTATGTACTGGTGATTGTAATAATAATAATAATATATGGAATTTATATAGCGCTGAATCTTGTAAAAAAAAAACCCATACAAATCGAAGCGCTTGCACTCAAAACATTTACAGGCATGCAACTCTCCTTAAACATAATGAACAACAGATTTCAATTGTCATATCAACATGCCTGCCCTCAGGTCTTGATTGTAACCCATCTGAAAAAAGTTGCGTTGATTTTGTTTTTATTCCATAAATTTTGTTGCTCAGGTGAAGTATGTGGCAAAAGTTTAATAATAAAAATCATAGCAAACATACTTTATTGGGGGGGGGGGGGGTTTGTTGGTGTCTTTTTTAGATGAGGGTAGGTGGATGGTTGCTATTTTTCTTCTTTTTTTTTTCAACCATCGGAATAAGTAAATGAAGGAGTAGAAACAGGTCAGTGTGGCAGCCTGAAACGGTAAAAAACGATTCGTTGTTTTGATGTGAACAGGTACAGCGGGTCAACGCATCGATTTAGTCTGAAGTCCCCAGTGATGTTGAACAAATTCATGGAGTCCACAGAAATGAACGGAGAGGCCTTCTTCCAGAGGTGGAAAGCCCTCAGCCAGTGAGTGTACACGTTAACTGTGCTCTGTGTTGTTTATGCATGGTGGGGTGTTCTCCTCCATCTGGTCTTCCTGCCGTGATGTTTTGTTTGTTTGTTTTTATCTATTTATTTATTCTTTTATATTGAGGATAATGGAATAAGCACTCATGTGCTTTTTTACATCCAGTTCCCTTGTGTATGCGGTTTTGTAAATTTTGTCATCTGTTTCCACCGGCACACAATGGCCTACTCTTCCGAAAAGCGGAACAGGATTTAACGTGTGGGCGAGATGTTCTGCATGCGTTCAAACACGGGGCCTCGGTTTATAGTCTCATCCGAAGGACTTTGACATACAGTTTGATTTTTTTGTCAAACTGGGAAGAAAGGGCGAGGCTGGGATGTTTAGATGGAGGCAGCATTTCCCATCTCTGCACAGAATGTGGTTCGTTATGTATGTTTGGGGTTTTTTTTTAAAAGTTTGTGTGTCAGTGAGTTGTTGGAAACAGAAGGAAATTTTTTTGGCCAGACTAAAAAGAGAGGAAAGCAGCGAGTTTTGTTTTTATTGTTTTTGTCAATAAGTGTACTTCTCTTTCCTTGTGTACACACATACACACACATGCATGCATGAAACACACACACACACTGCGCATTCGTGTGTCTGTCTGTCTCTCTCTCTGACTGTCTCTCGCTGTTTCTGTCTCTCTCTCTCGCTGTTTCTGTCTCTCTCTCTCGCTGTTTCTGTCTCTCCCCCTCCCCCCCTCAATACAACACAGCATACAGAGAGCCTGAATTTAATGCAGTAATGCTCTACTCTACTCTGCTACACTCTACTACACTACACTGAATTGTACTATATTGTGCTGTACTGTTCTGTAATGTACTGGACAGTATGATACTATAGTGTACATGTTTGCTGTGATGAGGCAAACCAGGCTTCTGATAGCGTGTGATTGTGTTGACAGACCAGAGCAGGAGTGTCAGAGGATATTCAAGGCTCAGTTCCCTCAGGACACAGAACAGTCAAAACAAAAGGTAACCTTTTACTTCTGGGTCTTTGCACTGTGTGTGCTGATTTGCATTGTTGCATTTTAAAATACCAAAATTTGCATACTTTCTTACATGAAGAATGTAAAATGTGTACACTTGTTGCACAGTGAATGTAGGTTTTGAAAACTCTAGTTTGTCATGGAAATTTGCCTTCAGATTATTTCACTATAATCTAATCTTTTTCCTTTCTTCCATATGGCCTCCATTACATTCAAAGCGTGTCTGGTGTGAAAATTAACCCAAACCAGTATGCATGACAGAAACAAACCTTTCACTTTTTTTCACTGATTTTTTTTATTATTAAAGATGAAGTTTTTTATTTTTTTCTCTGAAAAATTGGAGGTTTTTTGCTACCTTTGTTCTTTTACGTTGTCTTTTTCAGCTACTTGGATTTGGTGTGAGCATCCTGGAAGGTATTGACCCCAATCCTGACAACTTTGTATCAGCCGGTGTTCTGCATATGAGGAACCAGCAGATTGGTTGTCTTGTACGGTTAGAACCCAACAGACAGGCAGAGGTGAGCATGTGTGTGTGTGTGCGTGTGTGTGAGCGCGCAAGCGAGGGCACATATGCTCACATGATTTTTAGCTTGTTTATGTGTTTGTGAGGGAGGGAGTGTGGAGTGCATGCATATGTGTAAATGCTTTGTTTCTAGATTATTTGCTGGTTATTTTATCCGGACATTTAATGCTTCAGTTGGGAAGTGGTAGTTGGATCATGGGATCTGAGTTTTCCTTTTTAGTTTAAAATTTTTTACCTCATGGAAGTCAAGACTGCATGACAAGTTTATGTATAGAAAAAGGGTGTATGAGTTATAGAGCGCTGAAAAATCTGTATACCCATAAGTGTGATAGCAGCAGAGTGTAAGTCTGAAAATAAATTTGTTTTCAAGGCATGCGATGTATTTGTGCATGCATTTCTACATGTATGCTTGTGTATGCGCAAGTTTGTAGGAACTATTAGCCTGCTTCAAATCAGACATTTTACTGATAATATTACTCTGTATGTTTGTTGATATTCCAGATGTATCGCTTAACTGTGCGAACGACAAAAGGCAGCGTGTCACAGACCATCTGCGATCTGCTGGAATCTCAGTTCTGATGACAGGAGAGGAATGAAGAACTAAGGGAGGGACCAGTAGTGGGCTGGTAGTAGACAGTGAACCACAACGACTGTGCACAATCAGACTGATACGGTATGTGAGGTCAACCCTGGATGCTGGTCACCCACCAGGCTGCAACCCTCTGTGCCTGTGGACGGAATCACAAGCCAGGAGCAGAGGGGGGAGAGACGGTTGTTAAGGTCATAATAACTTGAGCAGCTAATTCTTTTTTCTTTTCTTTTTTTTGTCCTTCTGTACATCGCTGAAGGGTTGTTCGTTCAAAAGAGCCTTGGATGGGTGAGTTCAAAGTGGTGACTTTTGACTGTTGAATGCTGGGTGTGTTGAATCTAAAGAAGCTGTCTGCTATTGTGGTTCAAAGAAAACTTTTTAAGTTTGTTTTGTGAACAAGTAGAAAACTGCTGATCTTTTTTTTTTTTTATTATTGTTTAGAACGAGGTTAGTGTGGTGGTAGTTAGTGTTTGAAATTTGGGGGGTGTGGGTGGTGGGAATATGTATCTTTTTATTATCTGTCTTTTCGGATGTGAAGGGTTCTGAGTTAAAGCATTTCAGGCGTGTGCCCTGGAATATTTTTTTAAAGCATATATTGTCACATGAATTTTATGGTGTAATCTTGTATACAATGTGTGTTGTAATGGGAAAAGTGCTCAAACTTTTTTTTTTGGTTTGTTCTCAGTTTACATGATTTAGATATTCACATAGTAGTTTTATTGGAATTTCTGTAAGTGTGAATAGTTGTAATAATAGTCGTGTGGAATGCATGCTAGCTAACCTGAACATTGCTAGAGATTAGATTGACAACAAATCCCCAGTCAGATAGTTAACTGAGGAAAGAAGTTGAGTGTTTTCAAGACTGTCACATCAGCAGGATTTCAGACACTTGTCTCACATGTAACTGTCATATTGACCTCATTTCAGATGTGGGTTTAGAACAATCTTCAAACAATAGAACTTCAGATAAAAATGTTCCCAAGGCCTGTATGAAATGTTGCATCTTTGTTTCAAATGACAAATTTTTTCCATCTCTCTAAACCTTTTTTTTCCATCTCCGAACAATTTTGCTAGCATAAATCTATGAAATCATACAAAGTGTTTTTGTTTTGTTTTTTTATTTTACTGAATGGTACCAGCTCTACTCTGAATTTCATGAAACAACCTCTGTTTCATTGATTTTGATTGTCTCTGATTGTAAGATACTTAACATGTACGCAAGGGTGAGAATTGAAAACTGATGTAATCTTTGTGAATGATGAAAATGGCTCTGTGTATGTGGAAGAAGGTAAGCTGAACAGAATTTTGTATTGATTAGGAACCTGCAGTAAAAAAACCAACAATTTACATACTGTGTATGATATGTAAGCGCACATGTATGATTTAGTATGTATGCTCATGTCTGTCATTTTTGCTTGATCACTGATAGCTTGCACATGCATAAAAATACATCTGTGGGCAGTAACTTTCAGACAGGCGTGCACACACACATACACACTCACTCACTCACACATGAATGAAAAGATAAACGTTTTGTCAATGATGTATAACAGAAGTAACTTTATAAATATCATTTTACTTTTCTTGGCCTTGATTAATGATATCCTCACTGAAAGTAGCATTGTTCTACGTCATGTGATGAAGAGTCACAACAGCCAGTCTTTGCAAGAAAGAAAATACCAGCTATCACTGTGAACAACAGCGATAAAAGACATGTTCACACACACACACACATTTGGCGTACAGATTTCCCTCCTCCCCTTATGCATGCAGCTGCCAAGATGTTCATGATCTGCTGACCAAGATACTGGACCAGGTTGATTTTTTTGGTTTTTTTGCAACAGTGTGCCTGTGCATGAATGTTGATTAAAAAAAAAAAAAAAAAAGCAGTGCGGGTGATTTTGCTGTATATATACTTTTACTAGAGAGAACCATTCCGTGTGTGTACTTTGAAATTTGCAGCATAATTTGTTTTTTGTAACCGAACGTTGTGTACAAGGTGATGGATGAGCTGAAAGTACATATTCTTTTTATACTACTGGTGCATAAACGACTGGTTGTACAGTTTTAATACGCCCTTTTCATATGCTGACATATATATCGGGCATCCCTTTTTGCATACAGCTGAATAACCCCTGTTTAAACACTAGGGGTTCTTTCAATATAAAAAGTGTCCCCCAGTTATGGAAAAACTGTGCTATGTACTTTCGGTTTTCTATCAGGTTTTTTTTGTTTTGTTGTTTCCACCATTTTTGTGTGTAATATTTGTAATGCTTATTTTATGCCTTCCCCAAACTGTTCACCTGCATTTGTTTCAAAGAAGCCTTCCTCCTCCTCCATCCCCTCCCCAGCCACTGCTTTTTAGTTTTTGTTTTTCTCTTAGTTGGGGAGAAGGGAGTTTGGTAATGTAATGTTTTTGACTTCCCACAGTCTGTTGTGTTTGTTCTGGCTGCTAATGGCAGGATAGTGATGAACACGGAGAGAGGCACAGAATGCTCATTTCGCTGTTCAGAGTTTGTATGTGTGTCATTGTGTGTGTGTGGCCTGCATAACTGAGAATAACTTTTGGTATTGGGGTGTCCTGCTCAGCTTAGGCATTTGGGTTTGGGTTTTTTTAATGCTTGTTTGTGGTCTCGCGATTATGAATTGAGGGAGAAGGCTGGCATTCTTGGAAAGTTGGTGTTGTTTGCTTTGAGGAAAGGAATGATTGGACAGCAGTGTTATCAACCATTTTCTTTTGAAGGTTAACTATGTTAAGTATTAGACAGATTGATGATAGTCATTTGGTTTGTTTTGGAGATAACCTGGTGAAAGGTTTGATGTAGTTTTGGTGGTCTGAGGGGCTCAGAGCAGTTTGAAACTTGACTGCCACTGAGATGGGCCACTGTGTAACAGTTTTTACCTATGCTCATTTCATGGCACATTGTTCCCAGGTTTGTTGATGTAGAAAGGGAGATTGACTCATCTTTTTAATTGTAAATTCATGATGTGTGAAATGAAAGTGGTTCAAGTGCTATCGTTAACTTATGCTTTCATGAAGTCAGTGTAAGGAATGTGTGTTGAAAATCTGCTCTATTCATATCTGTATACATGCTAAGGTTATTGGAATGGTATGGTTGAATCTGTTGTCCAGCTGTAATTGCACCTCTGTAGAAAGAAAGCAAGAGATTTTCAGGATAGGATCCCATCTGAAGCCAGACTTCCCCTTTGGATGCTGGTGTTTTGGATGAGACAATCCATCATGGTTCAGTGTGTAACATGCATGATATAGCACACATAACAAGAGAGATGTAATTTGGAGAAGGTTGATTGAAGGGCTGTGTAAGTGTGTTGTAGTTTTATTTGCCCCCAAGAGTTCATTAGAGAAAATGAAATGACGTAAAGACAGGTATGTTCTTCAAAGTTTAGCATTGCAAAAATTCACTTATTTTGACTTGGTTCATCTAGGGAACATTGGAGAAATTGAGTGGTTTTGATTTGGTTATTCTTGGGTGGAAAAAACTTATGAATTTTTGACAAACAATGCTGACATACCCGGTTTTCTTATCAGTCTGTTGAGCTGTGAACGCTATCAAACCCAATATTGAATGTTTACAAGATGGCCAGCTGTTGATTTTTTTTTCATAAATTTGATAGTTGTCTTTTTATCTCATCAAGGTTCCTTACCAGAAAGAGGACCATGTCCAACGTCTTTCATTAAATTATTTTCCATGTGTGCGCCTGATCATGGATTCATGTATGAAACAGTTTTACCTATTGTGCAACTGAAACTAATGTGATCTTCAAAATAACAGGACCTGAAAATCTTTTCCCTCACTTTTACACTTCTTGCAGCTTATTCGTTGCAAACCTTCTCCCTCTCTTACGCAGAACTCTCTGCCCCCACCCTCCCTTCACCACCACCTCCCATCACCCCATTCCTTTATCCCTTCAGTTAGAAGGGATGAAGAAATGGTTGTGATGAAAAGGATCCAGCGTATGAAGTGTCTGCTCATTTCTCTGTCCACTTTGTGTTTTTGTGTTTCTTACTTTAAATGCTCTTTAATGCCTCTTCAATACAGTATATGTGAAGCATGACCAATATTGTGCTCAATCAGTGTGATGGCAACACCTAGATAGTTTCATGAATCTTCTTTTGGGGGGAAGGCACCATGCAGTCATATTTACCATAGTTTGTGAAAGTTTTCAAACTGGAGTGAAACTGAAATGCATGGTTGTGAGATTCCACTTGGAGGTAGAGCTGTAGTATCTATAGTGTATAGAAGTTAGTCCAGCTATCGTCTGTGGACAGGGTTTTGTTATGACTTGGAAAGTATGCTGTCTTATCATCAAGGGCCTTCCCCCTTTTTTCATCACCTTTTAATGGATATGTGAAAATCAAAAGAATTGTGCATGTTGCAATCATTCCATGCACACAAGCCCTCCTTTGCTACCCTCTTAAGGATTGTACAAGGTCTTTGTGGTAGGTTAGTACTGTTTGTCATTGTAGCCCTTCTGTCTTACTCTGTGTGCATGTGTTTGATTCTTGGGTTTTGCCAACCAATGTGTTTCCTGTGCTTTTATGTCAGTTACCCTCTGGATTTGGTAATGTAATTGATATTGTGGTTTCATATATTCGTTTTTATTTCATTTTTCTTTTAATTTTTACTCTTTTAAGCCATGTCTTGGTTTTTTCACATTGTTTTGGTCAAGATCGAAGTTCTTTGATGTTGACAAACTTCACACTCCCTGTTGTCTGAGATTAGTTCCCCCCCACCCTCTAATATTTTGTTATAAAATGTGGACTCTCTTACAAATTCTTTTTCAGTACCTAAGACAGGATCTCCAGGAAGTAGAGACTGCAGATATTCGGGCTTCAAAACCGCAAAACAAACTCTTTGAATCTCATGTGTGTGAAAGATACCACTTAAATTCCTGTTTTAGGTGGTGAGGTTACTTAAAATTTTAGATTTGTGCGTTCAAACAATCAGCTTTCAAGCAGCAGACTGTTGCTCTCTGAACAGAGCAAGATCAAAACTCTGGGGTTAAGCCTTTTCACATCATCCAGTTGAAGCTCTTTGTGCACATGCTAAATTTGCTTTTACTCATCTTGCCTAAAGAGGGAGGGACTTAGTTGTTCAGTGAAATGCTAAATGGGAGATAAAAGGCAAAAATGGAGTCTCTGTAGGGTGTGTAAATGCCCATGTGCTTTTTTTCTTTTCAGTTTTTTCTCAATCGTGTATCTTTATGTTTTGGACTGTGGCATGCTGTTTACATTTAGTTATATTTCCCATCTTCTGGTGAAGAAATGTATTAAGTTTATACCATTAACCTATTTTAGGTTTCTTGGCCAAATTGTGTATGCTACTATCCCCAAATGTTTTATTTTTTTTTCCATTTAAGCCAGAATGGTGATCATGTATGCGGTGGGGTTACTCAAATGAATGTGTATTTTTGAATGATGTTTATGGAATGTAAGCAATAACATAAAGACGCTAATCAAGTTCAGTGTCAATCTGAAGTAGTGCCTCTCAGATAATTATATATATACATGCTAATGCATGAACAAGCACACACACACACACACAGAGTCTTACCTTCATCCTGCTTTTGTTCAGAAAAAAGGAAAGAAAACAAATGCTTTTTTTTTTTTTTAATGAATAATGCTTGATTCTTGGTCAGTTTGTCATAATAAACATGTCACCAAAAAGTGTACATGCTACCTTGTCATTGTGCTGGCTATTGTTATTGTATGCCTCTTGCGTGTGGGGAGAGAGTGCTGCCAGTGAAAAGGAGGGCATAAATTAAGGGGGTGGATAGTAGCCTGGTAGTTAGAGCATTGCTCTTGTGATTTGATGGACTGGGATCAAGCCAGGGTTTTCGAGCCACTACCGAGACACCAATTTAAAGGGATTTTTTATTTCTTTGCCTAGAATCATCATCAGTACCGACTCCACTCCCCCCAAAGTCCTCAGATGAGAATACAAACTAAGGCCCCATGCGCAAATTACAGAACATCTTGCCCACACATATAAAACCGGTTCTGCCCTTAAGAATTGTAGGTCATTCATGCCGGTAAGAATGAATGATGAAAAACATTGAAAAAACACATGCCCACTGAAGTTGTGTTTAGACATCATCCCCCAAAGTCAGAATGGGGCTACCTTAATGGTGGAGAAAATGATATCATTTATAAAAAAATGAAAGTAACATATGAGACGGACATTTTCATGATGTTAAAGTTATTAATTTCTTGCCACACGTGCACTTTTGAAAACCAGTCCAAATTTGGGAGGAAGGGGGTGGGGGGTGCAAACTTCAGTCCAAGAGATAAAACAAAACAATGCTTGTTCTATTTTTACTACATAAGCCAGTGACAAAGGAAAAAAAGGAGGGGGGAGAAGCCGATAACAGAAAAGGGTTAAAGCCATTATGCCAAGAGCTTACCTTGGAGAAAATGTGTCCAGCACAGTCAGAAAATGAACAACTTAGCAATGTGATCCAGTGCTCTGTATGTAGCTTGTACCAGTAACCAACAAAAGCTGGCGGCTAAGGTAGGGAAAACACATTGATATATGTGCTGTTACATAAAACCCCAAACAAAACTAAAACAACAGCAATAACAACTCACTGTTGCTGTCTTTAAGTTGATAGCTTTAAAGCTGCTATGCATCCTCTTGGGCAGTGATGATGTCACCAGCCAGCCGTAGGTTCTGAAGAACACCTTTACCTCAAAGTTTCTGTACTTGGCTACTGGGTCAATGAAGATCAAGTTCCTGTATCCGTCACCAAGAACCTAAACAAAATCCAAGCATTCTTGTCTTAATGTTCTCGACTGCCACTTCCAGTCTTCTCTGATGAGCTTCCCAGAGTTTTCCCAGCTGCTTCATGAAGTCTCTTACGCATCGGGCTCATCCTGTGATTGTCCGTTGGCAGGTAGCATGTTTTGTGAATGCACCAGTAGGCGTGGGTATGGGTTCTAGCCATCAGACGACAGAAGCGAGTGCAGGGCATACCCAAGAAGCTGAAGCTGTCTGTTCCAGGAAGAATGAGCAGTGTGCAGACCAGTATGACACAGCAGGCTGTGAAGGCCACCACCGAATGTCTGTTACATCTGGTCAACATTTTATCTGTACCAGTGAGAGTTGATACATACACTGACAACAATGATCGTCTGTCAGACTCTTGAGGATGGTGCGTGTGACTATCTTACAGATTCCTATTCTTTGTTGTTGCCTTTTTTTTTGTTGTCTCCTTGGCTTTTTCTTCCACACAGAAATTCAAATGATGCTGACAAAATAACTACAGCAAGGATGTTTGCCGCTGTCCTGAGGCCTGTAACTAGTTGTGTATAGAACTGTGATTGCACAGTAGCCTAAAAAATAAAAATTAGTTTGTTCTTCAAGGACACCCCATGAAAAATGTGGAGAAAACACAATATGTAAACAGCTGCTACATTTAAAGGTAGCGGCCAAACTTTGTCTGTGACGTAACTTTAAACACATAAAAATACACAAGAACTATTTTCTTATCTTGTCCAAAAGGATCCCAAGTCAGGCAGTCAACGAAGATGGCTCCAAAATAGACTGGCATAATTTGTGTAACAATTCCCACACTGACTGTTCAACCTGAAGGTTAAAAGCAAGCGGTAGAGATCAAATGTATATATGTAGAATAGTTGACCTCTGCAATGAAAAAATATCTTTTAAAAAAACCAGTTTTCTGTCACAAAATTATCTCTGGTGGAGTAGAGAATGCACAATAAACGAAGTAGCAAACCTATAAAATCATGTCTTTTTTTTCAACATCTGCACTGGTCTGTTCACACAGGCTTTAGGTATCTTCAGCATTCACTGTGGTGGACGCATGACAGATTAATAAAAAGTTATCATTCACCATTGCTGCAACTACTGCTACTTTTTTGAAAGGTTCTCTATATCTACACTCGGTGACTTTGCACAGGTGAAGATACCATCCCTATTAGAAAAAAAAATTACCAGTCTTACAGGTGCCAACTGGTACCCAGCACCTAGCAACGCAAAGAGCTTGTGCACACTTTGAGCTCACAGGCTGTTGGTTTTCATTTGGTTTTTAGCTCAGGTAAATTTTTAGTGGTTTTTTTTGTTATTGTTTGTTGTTGTGGGGTTGGTGGTTTTTTTAGTATTGTACGTCCCATCAGAAACTTCACATCAGGAGCCGATCCCAACAAACTGATGATGTCGTGATTATATCCAAGTCCCAGCAAAAAAGTCTAATATAGGAACTGCATCTGAAAACGTAACCTGATGGGTACCCTACCTATGTCTAAACTACAGCCAAAACACCAGTGAACTCATAATATTCCAGAAGAATGAACCGACTTCCACAGAGCAAACAAACTGTCCAATCACGCTGCAGTTCAATAAGCAAACTGTCCAATCAGGTAAAAATTCATGAACAACGAGCACACTGACCAATCACATAGAAGTTCTTTAGCCCACGAACTGACCAATCACTGTGCAGCACGAAAGCTGTGGGCAAAAAGGCCCCCTCTGCTGCAGTTTCGATATGTCTACGTTTTGGGGAGACTGGCAGATTGGGTACCATGTGTTAATGAATGCTAATCACTGGCGATAAGCTACAGAGAAAACAAGACTTGTGAGAATGATAGGCCTACCTGTTCATAACATCTCTGTTGTTAATAGTCCTTGGGAGACACTAAACAAGTCAGGTCAGTGGTTGTTTCATTTACACACACACACTTACAGACAGAGAGAGAGAGAGAGAGAGATCATCATTCACTGACTAATACATCATGATTTATGGATACTGAAAATTGTATTGTGTCTGAAACTCAAGTCTCTCTCTCACTCTCTCTTTCAAACAAGCAACTTTAATTGTGAAAAACATTGGATTTCTGTAGTTTTGTGTTCCCCCGAGGGGGGGGGGGGGGGGGTACTATCAGTATAAATAGCATCCCTACATTCTGTGCTAGAAATTTCCTCTTTTCTATCACTCTCTTTGCTTCTGCCTTGTTCCTTTTCTTCATGTCACCTCCTTTTTGTCTATTTTCTGCCTTCTTGGTCCATTCTCCTGCCTTTTTTCCAGAAAGAACTTAAAAGGCAGCTATTCTCTCGTGCCCCTGGGCCTGACAAGCTTAATGGCAGCGTGACGCATTTTCACTCATATAACAGACAACAATAGTTGCTGTCTGAGCGTTCGACGAAGAATGTAGTTTTGTGTGGTTCCACTAAATCATTCTTTTTTATATGTAACAAAAGCTTACATTGATAGACTCGATGGCAGCACCACAGCCATAGTTATCCCATCTCAGTGTTAAACCCAAGAACATCTCAAGTTACTAGATTCTTATTCGGAAAAGAAGAATAACCATAAAGTGTGCTCTTCTTCTTTAAAGCTGCATTTTGGTACAAACAAGACCCAGTACACTCTTCTTTTTTTTATTCTGTTCTTCTCATGTGTGTGTGTGTTTGTGTGTGTGTGTGTGTGTGCAGGCATGCAAGTGCTCCTTATTCTGTTGAACAAATGTTTCTTTGTATTTCTTTACCAGTGGGCCATCATAGCCTAGTTGATTGTTGTTGTTTTTTTCGCTATTTGTCCTTGAAAAGAAAAACCAAAGAAACTGCGCCCCCCCACCCCCCCTAAAAAAAAAAGACGGGCAGGGGTTCGTGTGGAGGGGGAGGGGGAGACTATATATCTATGTGGGGGCAATTTAAATGATTGGACATTTCTGTGAGTGGTTATAAATTTCTCCATTGTCAACAGAGTGCTGAACACTGAATGAGATTACCCAAAAAAAAAAAACCCAACAAAGAACCAACCAAACAACCCTAATAAGGGCTCTCTCTCTCTCTCTCACAGACACACACAGGCGCACGCGCGAAGAATGGGAAAATTTGTACTATGTCTTTGTTAGTGATGGACACACACACACACATATAAAAATATATATATATAATATAATATATATATATATATATATATATATATATATATATATGTACAATACTGTCCAAATCTCTTTTAAACCACACACACACACACACAGAGATTTGGATGGATTCTTGAAAACACCAGGTGATCTTTTCCCCCAAAAGATGTATACACCTTTAAGGAAATCAACACATGGAAACGGGCATCCATCACAAACAGTCTGAATGGACATGTGAAATAGCTAAGTACAACGACTACACAAGATAACAAAGACAAAATAAAAAGAACACTACTGCAGCCATGATGTCATTGCTGATGCAGGATATCCAGTCATTCATTACTTGTTAACATTGTCTAGATCTATACCTTCAGTCTTTGACCTTACTCAGCAATGACGATTAATAATTGTGATGGGAAGTTTTCGCCGCCGTTTGTAACAGTGGGTACTTTACTGTTATCACTGATATAGATAGATAGATAGATAGATAGATGGATGGATAGATGGACAGATTGACAGAGAAATACAGACACATAGTCTAGATAGACTATTAGATAAACCAAAGTGATAAATAACTATAGCCTTTAACTTACAAGGAATAAACAACACAAAAACAACCACCTTTAAACCAAAAAAAAAGCTAATGTAGTTCTTGCTCATCTTCCATCATCCTAGACCTAACTGCAAAACCGGTTGTCAGTATTTGATACGATATCTATCCGAACAGAACCTATCTTTCGCAGATACAGAGGCCAGTTAATGCCGGTAGCACAGATGACTGACAGGATCAAACATGTAATGTGCTGTAGCTGGGAGAGAGATCTAGGCCTAGGCTACTAGATCTATGCTGGGACTTTCCACCAGATTCACCAAACACTTTAAAGTTCAGAGTACTGCCCCAACGATTTTTGGATGAGTTCCGAATGAAGTCAAGTCAAATGAGGACGAGTCAAGACAAATTCATGTAAAGTCAAGTCGTTACAAGGTGGAGACCCGGTCCCTGCTGAAAACACTGAGCCGTCGTTTGATGGTGCTCCGTAGCAGTCTTGGCGACCCCAACACACCCTGTGACAACTTCCGCCCGCCACGCTGGCTGGTTTCCCGAATCTCTAACACCTGACAACAAAAGAAAGAAACCTTTGTATTTATACTCATGTACGTACGTGTGCGTACATATCCCCCTCCTCCAATTAACACAGACGTACACACAAACAACACATAAACACACAGAGTAGGGGTTGGTACAGAGAGGGAGGCCAGAGAGAATTGGGGAGGGGAGGGGTTGGATGGGGGAGGCAGACACGGAATTGAGAAGCAAGTTAGGCCTAGATCTATATGTTCCACACTGGCAAGGAGGACTTGCATAAATCAAAATTAACAGACAAATCAACAACCTAAGTACACTACCGCTGACCACGACTGTCAAAAGCAACAATACGATGTGAATTTAAGCATTAATCCATACTTGCAGGACACTACCAGCAGTACCTTTTCTCCATTCTTTTATTTTTAACGTTTTAAAGTCTAAATTCTTTTCTTTATTTTGAAAATGTCAATAGGTTATAACAGCACAGCAACCCGAAGGCGAAATATTAATAACAACAATAACATACTAAAATGAATCATAAGCTGACTGTGTCATGGTCATCTTACCTTTTTAATGAGACTTTGGAACAGTGACGTTACTCCGTCTACGTCATCGCGCGCAGAACATTCTGACGTCATTGTGCAGTCTGAAGTCCAGTCTGAAGAACTACTGTGCCTCTGTACCGTTCTGTGGAAGAAAAAAACCCAGCAACAACAACCAACTGAATTGATTGAATTGAAAAATAAACAAAAACAAAACAAAACAAATGGTCTCAGAAAAAAAATGAGAGTAAAAAAAATAAAAAAGAGAAACGGCATTCATGGTGAAGTTCAGGTAAGCAAAGTGTAGGCCTATTCACAAGGAACCTTTGTTATAATTATGTTATGTATTGTTTTCGTTCCTCTGCTATAGCTCTGAGGTTCACCAATGGCGTGTGCAACATTTTGTAAGGTAAAGGAGTCCCATAACCTATATTAAGATCGTAGGGGAGCGAGGCATCAAAGACCTCACTTCTCTAGGGCCAGCGTATTGAGGGCGGAACCCATCTCCTCTCCCTCGCTGCTTTACTTTCCCTGACCCTAAAGAGGGCAGGTACCCATTTACAGCTGGGGGAACTGTACTGAAGCCAAGGCGTGAAAACGGTCACCCATCCAAGTGGTAACTACGCTCGACGCTGCTTAATTATGGCTGGGGGAAAGCGAATGCATTTTGTATCTACCATTAAAATAGCCGCATTCCGACTTTGGGGATGGTGTGGAAACAGAACATCTGTATAGAAGCTTTTTTTTTTTTGCTTTTTTTTCCCGATGAACGGGTTAACTGTGCGCAAGATGTTCTGCGTGCTTTCGTATAAGGGGCATTGGTTTATGGTCTCATCGGAAGAACTTATGGGGGAGTGGAGTCAGTACTAATGTTAACCCCAGGGTAAAATTCCCTAAAACAGGCACCCCCATGATGGCTCGATCACGAGTGCAACGCTCTAACCACTAGGCTATCCCACTCCCCATACTATGAAATGTAATTTCGAGATTGTGTTCATCCATCTTAACTTCACAGCCTGTACATACTAAATTTTCATTTCAATTATTTTACTGTTAATTAGGTTAACATGACATTTAGCCGACTGACAACATTTCAAACTTCAGAGGTTTTCAGGTGTAAGATTCTCGATGTTGTTGCAATGTCCACTTTACGAGTAACTGCTAAAGCTTATTGAGGATTCACTGTGTCTTCAATAGATCGAGTACCATCTATTCAGTACCTGCAGCAACACATTCAGTGTTGGCTTAAGGTCAGTGTACTTTGTAAGGCAAGGGTATCAATAATTGATAAGCAGCTTTAGCCTAACAACATTTTATTTTTATTTATCATACTATTAGGAGGATAATGGAATAAGCACTCGTGTGCTTGTTGTTTACATCTAGTCCCTGTGTGCATGCAGTTTTGTAAATATATCACCCATTCCTACAGGCACACAATGGTCTATTCTTCCGAAAAGCGGAACGGGTTTTAACGCGTGCGCAAGATGTTCTGCATGCGTTCGCACTCGGGACGACAGTTTATAGTCTCATCCGAAGGAAGGAAGGAAGGGTACTGATGTTAACTCCAGGCTTTGTGAACGTTAAAGACAGTACCTGATGTGATCTAGATCACATTTGTTCCCCAGCAGCAGCACAGGCAGGGGCGGACAACCTTCAGGGGGGACACATATCGTAGGTGGCGCTCGGAGCCGGTTTCCTTGTGTCTGTGGCGGCGGCGCGTGCGTGGTGGAAGAGGAAGAGGAAGGTCTGTATTTCCGGATACAGTTGAGCGCGTGACGTGCCGCTATGACGCTGGACTGATCCGTCACACTGTAGACCAACACTGCAGCGTCAGCTTGCATCAGCAGCTCTCTGGAGGCCGCCCGTGTCTGGAGACTCTGCCATGGAACCAGAAGAAAAGGAGAATGAGAGATAACAGCAGCAGTAGCAGAAGATAAAGGCAACATCAGCAGCACACCGGGATAACCACTACAGCCATCTTGGGCCGTTGCAGCAGGAGCAGCACATTAACACTCCCACAACCAAAACTGAACAGTAGTAATTTATGCTAGCAGGAGCATTGTCATGCCCACACCAGTAACAGTAACACCATTACTCGTATTTTCATCTCAAGGAGAGAACAAGAAAAGTTGCAGCAAAAGCAGGGTGTGGCAACATCGTCAGATCAACACCAAAGACCCTAACAGCTGCGTTGGAGCAACAGCAAATACAACTACACCACCACCAATTTGAGAAGCAGTGGCAACAGTACACCAGTATTATCAACACCAGTTAAAGCCATGGCACTATTAACAGGAAGCTTGTTCTCACACAGTGCAGACAGACACCACCCAGATGCACGTACATACAGACAGAAGGACGGACAGAGAGGGGAAAAAAGACAACTTCAAGATTTAATTGAGAGCAGAGAAAACCCTACCCTTTCACGACCAATTTGAAAATGTCAGCCTTCTCTTTGAACGAAGATGCTGTAGGCTGATAAATCAATCTTTTCTACCTCACATGTTTCTGTTACATTTCTGTTTGAGGAGCTAATGATGACTTATCAGACACAAGCATCAACACATCCCCAAAATAATAACTGGCCCTAACTGAATTTGATAGCAGAAGCAGATGGGAGTCGTCTGTCTGTTGATTTCTTTAACTGTATAGTTACAGCAAAAAGCTTTGGATGCTGGTAATGGGTGGCAGGTTTGAATATCCAGCTGGCGTCTGGTGGAATGAAACGAAAATTCTTGTGACTTTATCACATCAGCCAAAACCTTGCTTCCTTTTGTGTATACAAACAAGCAGAAGATCAAGTAGGCTACCAATGCACGTTAATGAGCTTGAAATTGTTGGCAGCATTTGGTTGACTAGAGAAACGCAATTTATAGGCATCATAGGCTCAGTTAGCACAATGGGTTATGAAAGCTGTTTGTCCAGCATTTGTTCAGTATATTTCTTGGCAGATGTTGTAAAGGACATACGTGGAAATTATGCACAGTACAATACTTTGCAATGAATGCAGCAAATTTCTACAGGTGTTAAAAATCCCTTAGTAAAGTCACAAGATTATTCTATTTTTGTCATTAACTAGGTCCTGCTTTAGCACAGGTAATAATTGAAGAATGGGACAAAAACATTTTATCCAAATAATTTCGACCTGTAGCTTCTGGCCTAAAACAGTTGATAGGTGGCCTAGAAGTAACACAGTCACCTAGAAAACGAGAATTTTGGGGCTCACCCTTTCAAAACTGGACTCCTGTTCTCTTTCACCAGACTGTGAGTGGTGGCCCAAATAGTCTGGGTGCAAGTCTTTTGGATGATGAGAAAGGCTGAGGTTCCAGGAGCAGCAGTATTTAGTGCTTTAGAAGAACCTATAGTAACTTTTATTCCTCAGGGCAGAGTTGTGAAGAAAGAAAACCCTCTCTATGGCAAGGACATGGTATACAAACAGACATGAACAAAAGGATGACACTGCACTTGTGATCTACTTCCCAAAGGAGAAGCAGTTCCATTTCATTCTGAGAAATAGACAATCATTATCTATAACTGCATTGCATTGCTTTTTTTTTTTTACATAAAAATACTGTAAAAAAAAAGTACATTAAGAAAGAAAGGTTTTCTCATGGGTTTTTGTTTTTTATTCATTCTTCCATTTGATACGTTCTGTGCATGCGGATGTATACATATGCATGTAATCGTGTGTAAATGCACATACAAGAAGACTAAATCAAAGAATTATTGGTTAAAAAAACAAACAACTTGACTGTGCAAGAAACACAAACACACCTCACAATCAATCTTAAGTGCTGAAGACCCAGCAGAAAAGGTATTGTTAGAAACCAACTCCACTGAATTAGCCATCCTTCCCTCTCAGCCTGTGTCTGTGGAGGAGGGCACTGATAACACAGCCCCTTCTTATCTTCAGCAGGGAACAAAGCACACACACTGGTCCACAGCTATTTCTGGAAGGTACAGCCACTTTATCAGCCCACCCACCCCCACCCCACTGTCAGCAAGCTTTAAACTTAGACAGATGGTAAGACTGGCACTACTGGTCTGGAGTCAGTTCTGTTCTAACTGCCCATAGATTGAATGAAACAAAAGCCCTGATGATGATAGAGTTGTAGAGATTGCTTTATGCTGTTTTGCTCTGAACCCTCAAAAGTTGCTTTCATACAGGTCTGTTGTCTCTCTCTGTCAGTCTTCTGAAGTTATGGGAAAGAGAAACAAACAGCTGTGTGTGTGTTGTGTTGTGTTGTGTTGTGTTGTGTATGTGTGTGGTCGTGTTGTGCTGTTTCAAATCAAGTCAAGTCAAAATTTTATTTCCAGATGGTACATTGAATAAGCAATGCATTTGCTTCTTTACATTAAGCCATCTACCTAAGAACAAATTTCTTAATGATAATACTGAAATACTACATTATTGCAACCTTTACCAATAAATTGAACCAGTAAAAAGAGGAAAACTGATAAAATAATACATTGGAAAATACAAATTACACACGCATATATACACACACACAAACACACTCATACACACCTGCAGGCGTGCCTGCACCCACACACACTTAGGTAAAAAATGTGTTTTGTGTGTGTGATAGTGAATGAATGAATTAATTAATTAATGAATGGTCTTTAATTTCAACTGCTATAGGTAAGCAATCACATACTTTCATTTTATCCCATTATCTTACAGAGAGAGAGAGTAGTTGAATGAATTGGAGGAGTGGGAATATTGGGGGTGAGGGTGGGGGGGGGGGGGGGGGGTTGTAAGAGATGTTGAGGTCGTGGGGGAAAAAAACCAGTTTGTGCATGTCATGTGAGGGATTGATCCATCAAATGTATATTAGCACCATGCATGCACAAGCCCCCCCCCCCCCCCCACACATACACACACATGCACACACACACAACACACTAACTAACTAACTAACTAACTGACTGACTGACTTACTAAATTAAACCTGAGGGTCAGAAAACAAAAGCCCAGGATGCAAGAAATATCAACACTCTATGGTAAAACTACAATCTGGACCACAGGGAAGACAACAGTGTTAGAAACCAACTCACACTGAATTAGCCACCCTTCCCTCTCAGCCTGTGTCTGTGGAGGAGGGCACTGATAACACAGCCCCTTCTTATCTTCAGCAGGGAACAAAGCACACACACTGGTCCACAGCTATTTCTGGAAGGTACAGCCACTTTATCAGCCCACCCACCCCCACCCCACTGTCAACAACTTTAAACTTAAAGACAGATGGTAAAACTGGCACTGCTTTACTAGTCTGGCTTCCTTCCTTGTGAAAAAGGAACACAGATGAGGAAGGGTCAGTTCTGCCCTAACTGCCCAGAGACTGAATGAAATAAAAGCCCTGATGATGGTGGTACTGACTTACAGGACACTATGTAATAATATGCTGTAGCTACAGACACTCACATTTGCTTTTATGGGGGGTGGGGGTGTTTCCTTACAGCTCATCTCTGTGAAGCAG
>CM054158.1:31430176-31437676 GCA_028751875.1 Rapana venosa
TCTGCTGTCTGTCTTTTCTTCTCTCTGTCTGTTGGTATGACTGTGTGTGTGTGTGTTGTGTTGTGTGTTTGTTGTTGTTTGTTGTGTGTGTGTCTGTCTGTCTCTCCCTCTCTCTCAATTAATGTGCGCGCAGTTTAAACTGATGTCAAAACACAAAAAAAGCAAAGTAAAATCATTTCTGTAACTACGTACTTCTACATTAAGCTCAGTGCGGGATCAGTAATGATTGTAACCTTGCACTGACCATCACCACTAATTTCTTCTTCGTCGCCTCCTCCTCCATTTCTTCTTTTTCTTCTTCTTCTTCTTTTTCTCCTCCTCCTTTTCCCTCTGTACATCTTCTTCATTCTTCTCTTCCACCTCTTGTCCTCCTTTTCTTGCACTTGTCCTTCTTTTTCTACTCCTTTTCCTTCACAATTCACAATGCATTTATACTTTCTTATCTCACAAGTGGTAAACGGTCATTCTTCTTCCTTTTTCCCCTACTCTTCCTCTTGTACTTCTCCTTCTATCTTTCTTTTTCTCCTTTTATTTCTCTTCTCCTTTTCCTTCTTTCTATCCTCTTCTTCCATTCTGTATTAATTTTCTTTCTCCTCTTCCTTCCCCTACCCCCTCCTCCCCACCCTGCTCCTCATCCTTCCTCCTTCGTCTCCTCATCCTCCTTCTTATTCTTCTTGTTCTTCGTCGTCTTCTTCTTCTTGTTCTTCTTCTTCCTTTTCTTCTTCTTCCTCTTGTTCTTTGCCTCCTCCTCCTCCTCCTCCTCCTCCTCCTCTCTCTCCTCCTCCTCTCTCTCCTCCTCCTCCTTCTTCCTCCTCCTCCTTCTTCTTTTTTCTTCTTCTTCTTCCTTCTTCTTCTTCTTCTTCTTCTTCTTCTCTTTCTTCTTCTTCTTCTCTTGTTCTTGTCCTCCTCTTCCTCCTCCTCCTCCTTCTTCTGTTCTTCGTCTTCTCCTTTGTTCCCTTCTCTCCTTTTCTTCTTCTTCGTCTTGTCTTTCCTCCTCTCCTTCTTCTCTTCTTCTCATCCTCCTCCTCCTTCTTCTCTCCTCCTCTCTTCCTCTCTCCTCCTCCTTCTCCTCCTTCTCCCTCCTCCTCCTTCCTCCTCCTCCTTCTCCTCTCCTCCCTCCTCCTTCTTCTTCTTCTCCCTCTCTTCTTCTTCTCCTCCTTCTTCTCCCTTCTTTACTTCTTCTTCTGCTTCTCTCTCTCTCTCCCTCTACCTACTAGTCCCTAAAATCCCCATCTCTGTCAGGAAAGGGGGAAAAAAAGTTGGTCAGCGCTGGGCTAGACTGCTGACGTTGTAAAAGGATCGGGCGGATCTGATGTTTGCCTGGGGGGCTGGCATTTATTGAGTTAATCCCCTATGCAGGGTCTGTCATCACACGCTGGGGCAAAGAGCTTACTAAGGACGGACCAGGCGAACGGTCTGATGGATCTGTGCCAAATAGTCTGTAGACCTACTAGGTAGGCAGGCCTACCTGGTTTGCAGGAGCTGTAGTAGCGTTTGTGTCCGACTGTAGAGGGAAATGATGTCTCGGTGGTAGTAGGAGTGAAGGGGAGGTGGTGGGAGGGGGGGGGGGTGGGAGGTGTGTGTGTGTGTGTGTGTGTTTGTGTGTGTGTGTGTGGGGGGGGGGGTGGGCTCCGTGTGTGGGGTGTGGTGTTGTGTGTGTGGGGTGGTGTGTGTGTGTTGTAGGTGTGTGTTGTTGCTGTTGTGGTTGGGGGGTGGTGGTATATGTGTGTGTATGTGTGTGTACTGTTGTAGTTCTTTAGTTTAACGTACTTCCACTAAATAATGATATCAAATAGATGTGTGTGTGTGTGGGGGGGGGGGGGGAGGGGGGTTGGTGCATGTGTGTGTTAGTGTGCTGTGTGGTGTGTGTGTGTGTGTGTGTTGTGTGTGCGCGCGCGCGCGCGCGCGCGGTGTGTGTGTGCGTGTAGGAAAGAAGAGTGGGGTATGACGAATAAACCAGGATACCTTCGGAATTCTGAAATGAAAAGGAATAGTTATTTGCACATCGACCATTGACACTTATACAAACAACACACAGTAGCCTAGGGTCTGTGGGGTGAGGGATGAAGTTGTGACACCTGAATCCCAAAATAGACATGACCACAATTGTACTGCAAAATGTTACACTGGAGTTAGGCCTGGATGGTTCCGTTCATCCAGTCATTCACATAACAGTCATTAAAAAACCAACAAACAGATGCACAAACATCACATATAATCTCATCATCGTCGCATCATCACATCATCATCATCATCATCACATCAACAACAACACAACAACAAACAAAACAACAAAACACAACAACAACGCACCTCCACAGATATCTGCTGATTTCACCATTTACAATGTTCAGCTTACTTATTTCAAGCAACATGTTTCTTATTATTCGTGTCGCTCTGCTCAGTAACACGCAAAAGGATACTAGACATTTTGTTACGGTTTCTGTATGTTGATTAGATTAATCTAAACATGTTTGTTTTATAGAGATTTTACAGGTTGTGGGGGGGGGGGTATTTCGAGTTGGGGGGGGGGGGGGGGATATTTTTGTCTTGTCATTTACATGGCAAATTTGGCATTTTAATCAGATATCTGCAACCCACATAAGATTAAGTTTGGGTTCATGAGTTTACTGTGGTAGCGCCAAGTCATTGCTTAATGGTTCTATAGTAGTCCTTCGGATGAAACTATAAACCAGAAGAGAAGAGTCTTTCGGAAGAGTAGGCTATTTTGTGCCAGTGTGAACGGGTGACAAAATGTTTAAACCCGCATGGACACAGGGATTGGGTGTATAACCAGCCCCCCACCACCACCCCACCCTCCCTGCCACACACACACACACACACACACACAACACACACACACACACACACACCTCTGCGTGCTTACTTATTTATCCTCGAAAAAAAAAACCATAAACACACACTCCATCTTAGCTAGGAAAAACGGGTTACTCCTGAACGTTGTATGTCTGTATTAGAACATGATTTTTTTTCCAAAGATGGCTCTATCCCTAAACTGAGCATGTCTGTCTCGGAAAATAAAATTCTATTTCTAAAATGGTTTAAACATAAATCTGATTTACAGGTCTGTCGCTGGGTTTTTTCTGACCCATTTTTTTTCTGGTATAAACATGCCAGCAAGCCTTTGCCTGAAGCCACTAGAGGCGCGATGATTATTATCCTTAACGCCTGGCAAAACCAAACAAACTTGTAGCCTGTTTCATATAGAATGCTTTTAATTTGCAGTTATTCAATAATATTGTTGCATCATGTCTTCTTCTTCTCTTGTTCGCTTTACACCGTCAGATGTGTCTGGGGAAAAATAATGGCTGTATGTCCTTTCCAGCCCCTCTCGTGGGCCGTACACGGCTTGGTTTGCAGGGTTGTCTCCGTCAGCCATACACAATCGCTGTATAGGCACCATCTTCGAAGGATGTGCTCACCAGTCTGGTTTTCTTTACGATAGGCAAACAGAGGAGACGGAACAAGTTTCAGCTTTGTGGATATGTGGTGATTTTGCTTGTTGTGCCCCGCGCCGTGTCTTAGAATGACGATCTGTTCTTCTCTTCTGAGATGGTGGTCGTCGTCCTTCATGTCTAGACTTTGTGACGTGTAATGTGGCAGCCTGTGAGGCCCTGACAAGGTTATTTATTATCAAGAACTTATATGATTTATAATTCTGACTTAAGTCGGAATGCAGCTACCTAAACGGGGAAGGTGGTGGTGGGGGGGGGGGGGGGGGTGCGGTCGAATACGCACAAATCTTTTGGTTAACCTCAGAGCTCTAACCGAAAACAAGTATTCAAACTGTTTTTGTTTTTTTTAAAAAAGGAAGACACCACGCACTAATGGTTCCTTATATCCAAAAGGAAAACAAAATGCTTGCCAAAAAGTACAACCACTTAATAATGTTTTTCAAAACCTTTTACTAGCGAACTGTTTTAGACGAACACCCAGAGATGGACAAACACACTAAGAGACCCACCCATAACCACCTCACCTCCTCCCCACCCCCACACACACACACCACACCACACACACACACACACACACACACACACACACACACACACACACACACACACACACACACACACACACACACACACACACTGCAATACACAGGTGTTTTCTAGACAAACAGTTTACTAAAATCATGACGCTAAGTGCTGTGCGAACATCTAAAGAAAAACAAACATGAGACACCACAAACCACCATTAGCTCATAACACAGGGAGGGACGGGATTGCCTAGCGGTTAGAACATTGTGCTCGCAATCTGACGACCCGGGTTCGATTCCTGTTCAAGGGGATATTTTTCCCCTGGAGTTAACATCACTCTCGCCAAAAGTCCTTCGGATGAGACTGTAAACCGAGGTCCCGTGTGCGAACGCACGCAGAGCACCTTGCGCACACGTTAAATCCTGTTCCGCTTTTCGTAAGAGTAGGCCATTGTGTGCCGGTGGGAACAGATAACAGAATTTACAAAACCATATACACACAAGAGAGAGGGAGGGAGAGAGAGAAAGAGAGAGAGGGAGGGAGAGAAAGAGAGAGGGAGAGAGGAGGGAGGGAGAGAGAGAGAGGAGAGGAGGGAGGGGAGAGAGAGAGAGGGAGGGGAGAAGAGAGAGAGGAGAGAGAGAGAGAGGAGAGAGGGAGAGAGAGAGAGGGAGGGGAGAGAGAGAGGGAGGAGGGAGAAGAGAGGAGGGAGGGAGAGAGAGAGAGAGAGAGAGAGAGAGAGAGACAGACAGACAGACAGACAGACAGACAGACAGACAGACCTCGATATAAAGGAATAAAATTAATAAAATAAAAAATAAATAAAAACACAACTGAGCCGAAGGGGATAGGTTGAGCGGGGGAGGGGGGGGGAGGCGGGGGGGGGGGGGGTGCAGGCTGAGCAGGGAGGGGAGGGTGATGGTGGTGATGGGGAAGGGTATTCTGGAAACAGAGTGGGGTGATATGGGAGCGAGGAAAGGAGTGGGGGGGGGGGGGGGGGAGATGGGGGGGGGGGGGGGGGGGGGGGGGGAGGGGGTGCTGATAGGCTAGCATGCAAAGCAATTTTGTCCAACTGAGATCTTTCACGTTGCCGTTCAACTGAATCTGAATACACGTGAGTGTGCTCTCCTTGGGTAATTATTAAATGATGATGATGATGATGATGATGATGATGATATGATGATGATCATGATGACGACGACGACGATGACGACGACGACGACGATGATGATGTTGTTGCTGCTGCTGGTGCTGTTGTTACTACTACTACTACTACTACTACTACTACTGCTGCTGCTGCTGCTGCTGCTGCTGCTGCTGCTGCAGCTGCTGCTGCTACTTCTACTACAACAACATATACTAGGCTACTACTACTATTACTACGCTACTACTACTACTACTACTACTACTTCTTCTACTACTTCTACTACTACAACTAGTACTACTCCTGCTGTTGCTGCTGCTGCTGCTGCTGCTGCTGCTGCTACTACTATACTACTACTACTACTACTACTACTACTACTACTACTACTACTATTACTACTGCTGCTGCTGCTGCTACTACGGCTGATGATGATGACGATGACAACGACGATGACGATGACGATGACGACGACGACGATGACGATGATGATGATGACAATAATGAAGATAACGACGGTTACAAAAGCAACACCAAAAAAAGCAACGCCATCAGAAACATATCAATCATTTCTTGTCCCTTTCTCCTGAAGGTGTGCGCCCATGCGAGTGTGTGTGCACACGTGCGCGAGTAATTTTTGTTATTCTCTGTTTATATGAGAGACAGACAGACAGAAAGACAGACAGACAAAATCAGAGAGACAGAGCCAAGCGAGAAGTGTTTAAAATTGAAAAACCAAAAATCTGCACTCAAAGCTATAACCCCCTCTTCCCCCCCCCCCCCCCCCCCCCCCCCCCCCCCCCACCACCACCCACCACCCTCCAAATCTGTCAGGGTTTTCTTCTTTTTTGTTCTTCTTATTTAAAGGGATAGACTTTTCCTTCTGACTTAAAAGCTGTAAATAAAGAGAGATGGCATCGACATCACAGAGAAGTTGGGAGTAAAGAACGATGTCAATGCAGCCTGGATTACCAGGTTGTCAGCGGTTTCAAAGCACAAGTCACGGCCTGCAGAAAATAGCGCCTGTGCTGCACTGTATCCCCTAGACCGTTTACAGAGCAGGTGTTTGAATGCTGCTTAAGTTGTTGTTGTTTTGTTGTTGTTGCTGTTGCGCGTTCCCCAGCTTAACGCCTCGGAGGGTCACCCAGAACATGCATTTTGACTATCTCATCACACCTGAGAAACACTTTGAGATTTTTGGGGGTTTAAAGTACAACTCCGGATAATTTTTTTTTTCGTGTTGCTGTTTTCGGGTTTCTCACCATATAGGCAGCCATACTCCGACTTCGGAAGTGGTTTTTCTTCTCCCTGTAAATTATAGTGCAGGCTGTTATATTCAGATCTTGGCATGGCTGAAGACAGTCTTCGATATAACATCGTTAAAGAATAACAACATTTTGTTTATTAAAAAAAAAACTTTCGCTGTTTGTTTATATTAGTAAAGCTCTTGGCTCTTGTTCAACTCCAACGTCAAGTCAGTCCTACTGTATGGAGCGGAGACATGGAGGACAACAAAGACCACCATCAAGAAAGTGCAGACCTTCATCAACAGCTGCCTGAGACGAATCCTCCAGATCCACTGGCCCGACACCATCAGCAACGTAGACCTGTGGCAACGTACCAACCAGCTACCAGCCGAGAATGAAATCCGGCGCAGGAGATGGGGATGGATCGGGCACACCCTGAGAAAGCCAGCCAGCAACATCACAAGTCAGGCACTATCATGGAACCTCCAGGGAAAACGAAAAAGAGGAAGGCCAAGAAACACCTGGTGACGTGACCTTGAGGCAGAAACCAAGAAGATGGGATATACCTGGAGACAGCTGGAGAGAATAGCCCAGGACAGAGGACTCTGGCGGACTGTTGTCGGCGGCCTATGCTCCAGGAGGGGTGATGGGCCTAAGTAAGTAAGTAAGTCTTGGCCCGGGTCAAAGTGAGTGCACATTGTGAACTGATTAACCAGGTAGAGAGAGCACAGTGCAATGACTTGGGTATGTCCTGTGTTGGTACCGTCACCACTCCCGTAGCCACCATCGTCATTATCGCTTTACCCTCATGGTGATAACCAAGGCATATCAGAATCGCCTCATAAGGCGTTCCTCGGCCGCCTTTCGTGGGTAAAGCCACCACCACCACCTCCAACAACAACAACAATACCACCACCACCACCAAAACCACCACCACCACCATCACCACCACCATCACCACCACCATTCACCCCTACCACCACCACCACCACACCACCACCACAAATTCCTCAGCTATCTTTCGTGGGTACCACCACCACCAACAACAACAACAACAGCAACACCCACCATCACCACCACCATCACCACTACCACCACCACTCAAACAACAACA
>CM054158.1:31445176-31450176 GCA_028751875.1 Rapana venosa
TATATGCTATATTCCACATACATTACTGCATTAGGACTGACTTGGCAGGTGTTCCTCTAACCTGGTAATCCCATATGTAGGAAACACCCTTAAATACTGAACACTGGGACACTAATATACCCGTCATGTCCACCAATCCGTTACATTTTCCATGCCACTCTATGTTTGGAGTTGGATTCCAGTGTAGATATATCTATGTTGCCGGAACAAACAAAAACATAGCTTGTTTTACAATGGAAAGCTTGGGAGTAAAACTAGTTTGTCTTTTAAACAAGAGAAGAAAAGCCCCTATAGCCAAATGATGGCACTTTTGATGGCCATGTTGGAGTTATTGAGGTCCGAGTTTTCAGCATTTTAATCAAAACGTGTACCTTCATCTTCACCTATCCTATAGTCCCATGGGCCGTGGGGGCACCAATGAAGATTTCGCAGCCAGCTTCCTCCACTCCCCGCGCTTCTCTGCTTTCTGTAGCAAAATCGTTTCGCTTAAGGCCAGTCCACTCTCTGATGTTGTCTTCCCATCGTTTTCTCGGTCTGCCTCTTCGTCTCCCTCCTTGTAAAATTCCCTGTAGGACAGTCCTGGCCAGTCCTGATGTTCGTGTGACGTGTATGCTCAGGTTAAAACTTGGGGTGAGTGTTGGGCATGCTCTCTGTGTTGTTTTTTGAAACTCGCCAATGTCATTGTGCCTCAAGGGATATTTTGTGTGCATGTCGGACTTCCCACATATTATGTATACACAGGAGTGGAGTCAAGCGACTAGAGGTTCAGTTCATAGGTTAAAACTGGGAGATTGTAAAAAATCACTGCCCTTACTACTACTACTACTACTACTAACTACTACTACTACTTACTACTACTACTACCACTACTACTACTACTACTACTACTACTACTACTACTACCACCACCACCACTACTACCACTACCACCACCACCACTACTACTACTACTACTACTCCTATTACTGCTACTTACTACTACTACTACTACTACTACTACTAACATGATGATGATGATGATGATGATGATGATGATGATGGTGGTGGTGGTGGTAGTGGTAGTGGTGGTGATGATGATGATGATGATGATAAGTGGAATTTATATAACACTGAATAAATGGAATTTATATAACACTGAATGGTATAAAGCCAACAAATTAAAGCCCTTAACCCACTAGACACCGGCACCACCTAGATTCGTACGGCAACATCAGAATTTCACAAGAATAGACGCCTGTTGTCCTATTTGTACATCTATGATATCATTCCGTTGTCAAAAGACAGTGAAAGATTCCAAGGCTACACACCTGTATTAAAAAGATCGCACTTTCCCTTGTGTTTGTCCATGTGACTTATATTCATACCGCACGTACTAAGGCATCCACAGAAATAAAAACCACTTATGGTGAAAGACTATCCTCTGAATCAAATCTCATTTGATTTTGCACAAATTTGGTAGGTTTGAATTTTTTTTTTTTAATTCAGCAAACGCTGTACACCCTCAGTCCTTTGTCGTCTGCTAGCTTCCTTACCGCAATTTGCAAGCGCGGGGTCAACGCTGTAGTAACACAAGCAACCCTCTTCAATGATCATTTCCAACTTTCATGTGACTACCTGGTATTGCTCTATGTACTCAGTACCCAAAACAAGCGCTTTGATTTGTTTTTGCAAGGTATAGTGCTATATAATAATAATAATATTATTATTATTATTATTATTGTTGTTATTGTTGTTATTGTTAACAAGTACATTGAGCATTTTTTCATACTTTAAAAATCTGCGAAAATCACACAAACACATTTCCGACTCGCACACTAGTGATAAAAGATACTGCATGGCCCGCAAGCTAATACAGGCGTGTAACCTAAAGCCAGTGAAATTAAGAATACGGGAGACAGACAGTAAGGAGAGTTTTGATTCCCGCCAGTCTCCACTCTTTCAACGCCTTCCTCAGCATCCACACACTGGCGCCACGGCAAGATATCACAAAATAACAGACAGGTTGCAGTCTCCCCCCCCCCCCCCCCCTCCTCTCTTTCTTGGGGGGAATGGGGTGCAGTCAGTTTATACCACACGTGCATTACTTATGCAACCCTAGAGCTCGGTTTAGCTTCCTTCTTAACTCCCGGCGCAGGTGCTCAAGGTGTTCCTGTCTAAGGCCTTTAGTCGGGTGATGGACATTTGATGCTGATATTTATGTTTTCAGCCTGGCGAACAGATGTTCCTTTGCAAGTTCAGTCTGTGCCTTTTTTTTTTCTTTTTGTAATCCGACTCTTTCACTGTTGTAGATCCTTTGTTTGTAGAAGCTAAAAATTAAGGATTAAATCAACCCGCACTAACATAATCTCATGAAAACTTTCGCTACTCTTTGGATGCTATAACAACGGTAACAGATTGGGTTTTAACTGAATAATCTTGGATGCATTTGACAAATGGGCCTCTGGTATAAAGACATAATGTAATTTTTTTAAAAACCCACCCAAATTCTGCTTAAAATAATTATACTGCAGTGATCTGCCAGTTTTTAAGCATTATCTTTATGTCTTTACATGTTTTTACTGATTTTCTTTGCGTTTCCTGTACTCAGTGTTTTGAACTGCTATCAGTTTTTAAAAAAAAATTCTAGTCTATATGGTATCCTTTTAACATCGTTTGTTTTGCTTTTTTTGCGCTATTAAAGATGTTTACACCTTACTCACAAACCAAAGAAAATAGCACGATATCCAATTCTCGACAATTAAAACACTATCACACACAGGTAGATACCCGAAACATATCAACGACCTCACTCCTATGTGTGCATATTATGCACAGAAGCAGTTGTTGTCATAATATGTGCACACCCTCTCCATGCAAATGCACACTTGAAGCGAAAACTATGCACACAACTACTATCAAAGCCAGGGAACTGACGAACACATCTGTCTAAGCATTAGTCCCTCGAAAGCTTCGATAGTTTCAGAGGAATTTAACCAAACTTTATACTTTTTTTTTCAAATCCCCCTCCTCCTTTCTTTTTTCTCATGCTTTCTTTGGTTTACTAGATGTGATGAAGAGCCCATGGGATATTCTGAAACAGGAGCTGAAAAAATACTTGAGAGAGTAAGCAAACTTCAGAACTAATTCAGAGTTTGATGAGACTGACACAGATACGAGTTTTACACTAACAAATTTTTGATGAAGCCTATTTATTAAGCATGAATGAATTCAGTTCGGTTTTTCCTCAAAGGAGAAGTACTTTCAGTGAATACATACCATATTTGAGGCACCACCACCACAGCATTATCATGATTTGGCAGAGGCCCTATCAGCTACTTAATCCAATGCACAGGGGACCCCTTAAATGCTGAAGACTTGGCTTAGACATATTAATACATTTTTTAAAGGACTTTACAGCTGTGCAAAATATAATCAGAGCAACAACAAACTTATAGCGTACATCACACTAGACCATCAAACTGAACACAACAAATACAGAACACTTGGACCTTTTTTTTCAGAATTCTTGTTTATGCTTTTTTTCATAATAGTTGTTTATTGTGATTGATTAGTTATGTGCATACCCTCCCCCCTACATACACACACACACACACACACACACACGCACGTGCGCGCGCGCACACACACACACGCACGCTCGCGCACACACACGCACACACGCACACACATATACACAGTTTCCCGTCTGATATCACTATTTAGTGGAAGGACGTTAAACTGAAGAACTACATATCCAACACAAATGCCTACCTACCATTTTTTTCCATTCTATATTGTATCTGTATGGGATCTTGACGTTGATTTTTTTTTTTTACGTTGAAATAACTAACAATTTTGTTGTCTCACACTAAACAGTAGAGGAGCCGAACTATTCTGAACATATAATACAACAAACAGATAGCACATGCCTGGCTGACTGGCCCTGTTATTGGCGGCCATGTTGAAAGCGGTGTGCTGAAAACATGGATGGCACTATGTTTATCTAACGTTGTAATGAGCATGAAGCCTAATTAGCTACATGAGATGGAGGCAGCATCTTGTCTGAAGTCACAGAGAATCTTTCATGTGGGGCCATCAGGTGCAGGAAAGGGTTTGTAAAGTTACGCTCTATATAATGTGGTTAAGGAGAAAAGAAAAGGAGGAGAGAGAGAGAGAGGAGAGAGAGAGAGGAGAGAGAGAGGATGAGAGAGAGAGAGAGAGAGAGAGAGAGAGAGAGAGCGTCTGCCCAAAGGAAAAAGAATTGACTGATTTTTTTTCTCAGCCTTTGAGAAAAAAAGGCGAAAATGAAGCAAAATATGATGAGGGAGATAGAGATAGAGAGAGAACTCTGAACTCTGAACTGGTTTAATGTTTATCGGCCTTAGGCCCCAATACTCTTTGAGGAGCAAAAATGGAAGATGCAAAAAGCACAGAGAGAGAGAGAGAGAGAGAGGGGGGGGGGAGAAAAAAGAGGGGAGGGGAGGGTCTTTCTGACGCTGCACTGTACTGATTTTTTCAGGCAAGGTACTGTGGGGAAGTTGAACCTTGTGTCGTCCATGCCAGTGGCCATTTTGCTATGTCACTATCCTATGAATGAAGGGCAGGTTTTCAACTTGTGTGTAGGGCCTTTTCATGGGTTCACACATGAGACATGGGTTTATATATTGCTTTCTGATGGGCTCCTGTGGGTATGGAGTCAGTACCAATCTTGCCTGCACAATAAACACTTTCTTTACTTTTGAAGAACATTAGAGTAAGGGTAAGATTTATATCAATGTAAGTCACACGTTATTGTATCAGTTAATGTTTCAATCTTTTCCCCACTAATGTTTGAAGTATGAGCATGTTCAAGAACATTATATCCATATAATGTCACTCAAGAAAAGAAGTTGAGACTGACATTACACATTAAGCATTTTAAAACAAATTTATCCTCTTAGTTCAATAAACTATACCTTTTTTTTTTTTAGAAGTCATTCATTTTATAAACTGAGGACTTCAAAACGCCCGTAAA
Source organism: Rapana venosa (assembly GCA_028751875.1). NCBI lineage: Eukaryota > Metazoa > Mollusca > Gastropoda > Neogastropoda > Muricidae > Rapana > Rapana venosa. Next base: position 31,450,170 of record CM054158.1, read on the forward strand.
ACATTTT
>CM054158.1:31455176-31490176 GCA_028751875.1 Rapana venosa
GGTTTTGTGCGAGACATAGCGAATAACCACGACAGTTGCCACTCCGTACAGTCACGAATTAATGTTAAATTTAAGCAGTTTCGCTACGCTACGAGAGGAAGGGAGCAGCAAACTCGCTGCTGGCCGAATACTACTACTACTACTACTACTACTACTACTACTACTGATGATGATGATGATGATGAGGAGGAGGAGGAGGAGGGAGGAGAAGAAGAAGAAAAGAAGAAGGAAGAAGAAGAAAGAAGAAGAAGAAGAAGAAGAATGATACACCACGCTGAAAACAAGCTAATAAAACAGGGTGCAGTGCAGCCAGCCTCGTGGCTTGTTGCTGTGGTCAATAGGTCAGTTTACTTTCTTCAGGAGACTCTGGGCCTTTGCTCGTAGTGGTGGACACAGAGAGAGGGAGAGGGAGAGAACGCAGATCATTCAGTGCGCCGTCAACATCATCGTCTGCTTCGTGGCCATTCTGGCACCACTTCAAAGACATCATAAGTAGAGAAGGGAGCGGGTGATGAGGGTGACCCACCCCCCTCCAGTACCCCTTACATCTCCTCCATTCAAGGGGATGGGTAGAGGAGAGAAGGGGGGGGGGGGGGAGGGGGAGTTGAAGACGTGGGGGGGGTGGGGGGGCGTAAATGTGCACGAAATTAGGATGGTAGTATGTATATTCGTCGTCTTGTGCAAATCATTTGCAACGGAATGTGTAGGATAGCGCTAAGCCAGAGAGAGAGAGTGAGAGAGAATTATGTGTGTATATATAAATAAATATATATATAATATATATATTTTATTATATATATAAATAATATATATAAATAAAATATATAAGAGAGAGAAAAATGAGAAGAGATGAGGGGGAGAGAAGAATTTTTTGATGAAAATCTTTACCGGGGAACGATAAGTTATTTTTTTTTTTCCCCCGGCCCTGAAAAACGAGAAGAGAAAAGGAGGGAGAGGAGAGAGAGAGGAAAAGGAAAAGGAGAAGAAAAAAAAAAAGAAAAAGAGCGTTTCATGGGACTAACAAAAAACCTCGGGCGTAACTTTGCCCATTAAAAAAGCAGCCGTTATCTTTATTTTTCCCGCTGACTCAGTAAGGGAAGGGACACCTGGCATCGTCATCCAGAGTTACCGTCCGTTCGAACTCATTTTTTTCCTTTTCCCGAAAAACTCGGAGGAAAAAACCCCCTGTCCGGGAAACGGACAGCCGGGGCTGTTGGGACATGGTGACGTCATTACAGTATGAACTTAACGTCATTAAATTGACCTTTTAACCATTCAATATAACATTAACGTAAATTACAATAAATGCATTTTTTGTGGGGGGTTGTCAAAGTGATTGCCCTCCCCATTCTTGTCTTTGTTGTTGTCGTTGTAGTCGTTTCTCGTCGTCGTCGTCGTCACCCTCATCTTATATCATATCTCATCATCACATCATCATCTCACATCACACTACTTTACCCCCCTTTCCTCTTTTGTCGCCTTTGTGGGCATCATCACACTAAACCCACATATCATCTCGTCGTCGTCATACTCACATCGTACCATCATCACTATTTCCCTACCACCACTATCACCATCCGTCGTCGCGGGGCCCCGTTTCGTCATCACACCACCAACACCCCGGCATCTTCCACAATGATTATCTTTATGATCTCCATTTTGATGTCGCACGGCAAATATCATTTTGCTATTTTACTCTGTGTGTGTGTGGTGTGTGGGGGGGGGGGGGGCTGTACAAACAAAACAAAACAAAACAGGACCCACTCAACCCGACCTGCCCTAACCAGACCGCCCAAACCCTGACCAAAAACCATACCATCCCAAAAATCAGATCAGACTTGACCAACTTCAGAGAAAAAACAAAAAAGACACAGCAGTGGAGAAAGGGAAGGCCACTAAAATAGGGTTACCGTGGAAAGTAAAAAAAAAAAGCTTATTTTACCAGGGACCGCTGGGGACTATTCGCCCTTTTTAAAAAACAACAACCCCTTTTTGCCTTGGATTATTTAACTTTTGCGGGTAACAAAAATCGAAAGTGGTAAACAGTACTGGTCTGCGCTACCCACTGGAACTCAAAAACCGAAATAATTGAGGGGAAAAAATGTCTCATATCTTTGGGGTAGATTCTAAGTCTATTTAAATTTAAACCTGAAAAGCAAACACCTGCTTTTACTCTAACTGTTTTTTGTACAGGGGAAACAATTCCTTTTTGTTCCGGTGACAGAGGGAAAGTTAGATACCTTTTCAGAATGTTAGAAAAGTAACGTTCTAAGGGAAATATTTTGCAGAAAATGGGAAAAGAGCTCAATGTCGCATTGGTCAACTTTACAAAACATTTGCAAAGCCGGTTTAAGCCATGACCCCCTTTTAATTTTTTCCTGATTACTTTTCCCAATTTCATGCCCCCCCCCCTCTTTTTGTAGCCCCTTTTCTTCTATCCTCTCCTCTCTCTCATCCCCTCTCTCCTTTATCCCCCTCTCTTCATCCCTCCCCTCATCCCTCCTCTATCCTCTCTCCATCCCTCTCTTCATCCTCTCCCTCTCCTCTCCCCCCCCCCCCTCTCTCTTCCCCCCTCTCCTCTCTCAATCCTCTCTCCCCCTCTCTCTTCCCTCCTCCCCTCTCCCCTCTCTCTCACCTCTCTCTCTCCCTCCTCTCGTCTTCCCCTCTCTCTTCTCTCCCCCCTCTCCATCTCCCCCTTTTTTCTATCTGCTCGCTCTCCCCCCCCCCTCCTCTCTCCCTCTCCCCCTTCCCTCTCCTCTCTCCCCTTCTCTCTCCCCCCCCCTCTCTCTCCCTCTCTCTCTTCTCTCTCCCCCCTCTTTCATCCTCTCTCTTCCCCTCCCTCCCCCTTTTTCCCTAAAGGGAATCTTTCCCCATGAAAAACCTTTTTTTGGGGCAAAACCCCCAAAACTATTTCAAACCCGGGGAAGGCCCATCGCAAACCTTAAACCCCCAAAGCCAAGGGGAAAAACCCTTAAAATTAACTTTTTTAATTTTTTTTTTTTTTTAAAGGATTTTTTTGGCGGGGTGTGAAAAAATAATTTTCTAAAACAACAAAACAACTTAAGGTAAAAAATTAAAACAATTTAGAATAAAAGAACACAACAAATACAGAACAACTTTGGAAAACCTTTTTTTCCCAAAGAATTCTTGGTTTATTTTTTTTCAAATAAAGTTTTTTTTGGAATTTTTAATTATTTGGGGAACCCCCCCACATACACAACAACCCAAAAAACACAACCATTCCGGGGACCCCAAACCCCAAGTTTGGCCAACCCCAAAAAAACTTTTTTAAATTTACACTTTTTCCCCCGTTAAAAAAACCCTATTTAGGGAAACCCCAAAAACCCAAAAATTTTAACTTTATCCAAAAAAAAATCCAAACCCTTTACCTTTTTTTTCCCTTCTTTTTATCTTTTTACTTATTTTTTATTTATTTTTTTTACTTTGAAAAAAACTAACAAACACACAAACAGAAACCTATTCGGCCCTTGAACAACAAAAATACACCCCTGGCCCCAAACCGGCACAAGGCCCAAAAATTTAACTTTGCTAAAAATATCACTATTTTATTAAACTTTTAAAATGAAATAAACAAAATTAACACAAAGGGACCACCATTTTTTTCCAAAATTTTCTTTTGGGGATCTTGAGGAAAGGGTTTTTTTTACGTTTAAAAAATTTTTTTTTTAAAAAAAAAGGAGAGAGGAAACGAAAAAAAAAAAAATAAAGGGAAAGGGGAGGGGCCAGGAAAGGGGTTCCCCAAAAAAAAAATTGGAACTTTTTTTTTAAAAACTTTGGGAAAAAAGCGAAAATTTAACAAAATAAAATGGGGGGAGTTTGAATAAGAGAAAAAACTTGGGCCTCTGAAAAGGGTTTTAAATTTTTTGGGCCTACCCAATTTTTGGGGAGAAAAGAAAAGGAAAAAAGAGAGAGAGAGAAAGAAAAGAGGGGGGGGAGAAAAGAGGGGAGGGAGGGTTTTTGCCCAAAAAAAAGTTACTAAATTTTTTTCCCAGGAAAAAAAGGGGGAAATTGAACTTTGGGGAATGAGTGGGAAATTTTGCTTGAACTATTTAATGAAAGGGCCCAAGGAAAATTTTGGGGGCCCCAAAATGGGTTAAAAACACAGAGAAAGGGATAACCCGAGGGGGGGGGAAAGGGGGAGGGGGGGTCCAAATTTTGCCTGCACAAAAATATTTTTTCGGAAGGGAATTTTTGGGAAGGGTAAAAATTTATTCGTATGCCAGTTTTTTTGTATCATTATTTGTTTAACTTTTTCAATTGTTTGGGGGGGGGCCCCAGGGTTAAAAGAACATTTTTATAAAATTTTTTCACCCCAATAAAAAATTTGGGAAGATACATTTTACTTTTAAGCATTTTAAAACAAGATTTACCCCCCCTCTTTTTCAAAAACCTTCCCCCCCCCTTTTTTTTTAAAGCCCCCAATTCATTTTAAATGGGCCCAAAACCCCAAAAACCCCTTTTTTCTTTTAAAAGGTTTTTTAAAACTTTGGACCAAAAAACTTTTGACCCAAATAAGGTTCTCCACCCAAAAATTTTGCCCTTTTTCGGTTCTTTAAAAAAATAAAAAAGTTAAGCACAAGGCGTTTAAGAAATTTGGATAAATTTTTACGAAAAGAGGATGAAAAAATTTCCCCAAGAGGGGAAAATAAAAATTGGGGGGATCTTTGTTTTTTAATTTTTGGAAAAAATTAGTTCGACATTTTAGATGTTCCTTAAAACAAAGGAAAACCCAGGGGTAAGGGGCCGGTTTGAAGCAAAGGAATTTGGGAAAAATTTTTGTTGATAGTTTCCCTCCTTTGGGCCTTAAGAAAAAAATTTTATTTAAGGGGGGGAGGGAATGTTTTTTGGTTTTAATTTTGATGTGGGGGCGGGCAAGGGACGCGAAAAAGGGGTTGATTTTTCGGAAAAATGGGGGAATCAATACCTTTTTGGGTGTTTTGGAAATATTGTTTTTTTTGGGAAATTTTTTTTTTTCCAAAAAAAGGGGAAAAGGAAATTAGGGGGGGGTAAAAACAGGGCACGGTTTTATTGTCTTTGGGGAATTTTTTGAAAGGGTTGGGGGAAATTTTTGGGTGTTTTTTGGGTGGTTGGAAAGGTGGGGTTTAAAGGGGTTTGGCTTGTGGATTTAAAATTGTTGGTTGGAAATCTGGGGGGGAAAAAGTTTCCCCATATGCTGGGGTTTTTGGGGGGGTTTAATTGTGGTTTTAATTTTAAATTGGGGTTTTGGGAAAAGGGGTGGAGTTTTGTGGTTTTAAATTTTGGGGGTTGGGGTTAAAATTGGGGGGGGGATCTTTTGGGGGGTGGGAGTTTGGAAATTTATTTTCCCAATTTTTTTGGGGGGGTTTTGTGAAAAGGAGTTTTTTTTGGGGGGGGTTGGGGTTGTTGTTTTTTTTTAAAATTTTTTTCCCTTTTGGGTTTTAAATGGAGGGTTTTTGGGGTTTTAATGTTTTAGAAAAAAAATTGAAAACCAAAAAATTTTTTAAAAGGTTTTATGGTGTAGTGGGGTTTATAAATTTGTGGTGTTGGGGGGTTTTGGAGGGTGGGTGTGGTGTTTGGGGAAAGAGGGGAGGGGAGGGGGAAAAGAGGGGGGGGGGGGGGGGAAGGGAATTTTTTTTTGAATTTTTTTTGGTGGAAAAGGGGGGTTGGGGGGGGGAAAAGTTTTTTAGGGTTTTTTTTTTTTTTTTTTTGAATTTTAAAAATTTTTTTTTTTTAATTTTTGGGTTTGGGGGGGGAGAGGGGGAAGAGAATGAAAAAAAAAAAAAAAAAAACCCAAAAACAGAAGAAGAGACCCCGAAGGAGAACAAAAAACAAAGACAAGGAAGAGGCAAGAAAAAAAAAGGACCAAACAAGGAGATAAAGAAGAAGAGACAAAAGGAAGGACTGGAAAAAAAAAGACAAAGAACAAAAGAAAAAAATCAAAAAAGGAGAGACAGAGAGAGAAAACAGAGAAGAAACAGGCCCATAAAAAGGGGAAAAAGGATAAGAAGAGAGAGAGAGAAAAGAGGGGGGGGAGAAAAACGGGAGTCGCAGCTTGCACCCAAAAAACCCTTGCCGAAACTCCATTTTCAGCTGGTTAGTCGGGTCTGTTGCTCTTTTAAAAAAGGGAAAAAGGCCCCTTGGGGTTTGACCATTCTTTCCTGGGCCCACATTTTTTTCAAACATTCCCTCCCTGTTTGCAAATAAGTCGGGAATTTTCCCAAAAACCCCCGGGGAAAGGGGATGGGGGGGTTCGGGGGGCTCCTCTTTAGCCCCTGGCGGCTGGTATAAGTATTTAAATGCCCCTGATTTCCCTTTTTTTGGGAATCTTTTTTTTTGGGGACCGGGACTCTCTTTTAAAACTTCCTGGCTTTTGCTTTTTCCCTTTAACAGCCTGCATGCCCTTCTCCCTTTAACTTTTTTCCTTTTTATTCGGCCTTAATTTCCCTCCCATGACCCCTTGCCTTAACTTCCTGCTATGACTTCTCCCTTAACTTGTTGCTATGACCCCCTTAATTTGTTCAAGACTTCTCCCTTTAATTTTTGCTGCTATGACTTGACTTTGCCTCAACTTCTGCTATGACTGAACTTCCCCCCCGGGACATCCCAAAGGGGGCCTGTCAGATAAAACGAAACCCCACTTTCGGGGAAATTTCTGCGCTAGAAAAAAACCTCTTTTCTACCCCCTACCTTTGTTTCTGCCTTGGGCCATTTTTCCCCCTGTAAATTTCCTCCGGCATTTTCTTTCTGCCTTCGGGTTCACCCACCTAAATTGCGCTTTTAAAGAGCCAACTAAACCCTTTAGATTACAACACCTAGGGGGTTTAGACCCTTTGGGGTTCGGATCGTTTACCTTTTTTAAAAGGGTTCGGGTTTTGAACCCCTGCTGGGCGCCCTTTTTGAGGGGAAACCAATTTTTTTCCTCTAAGTAAACATTAATTTCCGACTCCATTCCTCTTCTTGATGGTTTTTTTTTTTCAACTGAACTGTAAACGGGGTTTTTCTGTTTTTGACAAGGAAAATATTCACACTTTCCATGTTAAAAAACTGGGCCCCCCCTTTCTTTAAAAATGAAAAACATTTTGCCCTTTTTGGCCCATGCAAAAAACTGGGGAACCCCCTTTTTCTTTTTTTAAAAATTTTTAAAAAAGCTCGCTAAAAACACCCCCCACAAAACCAACACACAAAACCCACACACCCCACACACACCCCAAAACACACCACCCACACACACCTTTCCCAACACACACACACACAAAACACCCCACACACACACAACCACACACCCAAAACCAAAACACACACAAAACCACAAAAACACACAAAAAACCTCTCTCCCCTCCTCTCTCCCCCCTCTCTCTCTCTATCTCACACACACACCACCACACACCCACACACACAAACACCACACAAAACACACCCACAAAAAATCCCTTTTTCCTCTCTCCTAAAACACACAAAACCAAAACCAAAAACAAAACACAAAACCACACCTCTCTCTCCCCTCTCCTCTTCTCCCCTTCTCTCAAACTCTTGTCCTCGCTCCTTTTCCTCTTTCTCTTCCCCTTTTTCTCTCTTTCCTCCCTCTTTTCTAATTTCCCTCGTCTCTCTCCTCTCCGTCCCCTTCCGCTCTCTTTTCCTTCCCTCTTCTTGTCTCCCTTTTCTCTGGTCCCCAACTGTTTTGTCTCTTCTGTCTTCCCCCCCTTTCCCTTCCCCCCCCCCGCCTCCCCCCCCCTTTTCTCGCTCGCCCCGCCTCCCTTCCCTCGCTCCTCTCTTTTCCTCCCCCCTCTATGTCTCTCTGTCTCTATCTCGTCTGTCTCCTGTCTTTCTCTGTCCTGTCTCTCCCCTTGTTCTCTCTCTGTCTCTTTTAATTTTCCCCTGTCTCTGCCCCTCTTCCTCCCTCTCTCTCCCCCTTCGCCTTTCCCTCTCTCTTTTGTCCCCCTTCTGTCCCCTCCCCTCTCGGGTTTCCTCTCTCTTTTCCTCTCTCTGTCTCTCTCTATCTGTCTCTCTGCTCTCCTGTTTTCTGCCCTCTCCTCGTCTCTTTTCCGTCTCTGTCTCTCGGGCTCAAACTCTCTCGGTCCCTCTCTGTTTCTCTTTTCCCCCCCTGTCTCTCGGGTCTGCCCTTTTCCGGTCTGTCTCCCCCTCCCCTCTCTCTCTCCTCCCCCTCCCTCCCTTTTTCCCTAATCTCCCCTCTCTCTCTCCCTTGGGGGCGCACGTTAAACCTTTCCCCCTTTTTCCGCTTTTCTTTTAAGCCCCCCAAATTTGGTCCCTTTTGTGGGAAACAGATGAAAAAAAATGTAACAAAATTGTAAAAAAACACGGGGCCCTTGGATTTTTTTTTAAACACGTAAAAGTTTAAATTTCTTTTTCCCCCCAAAAAAAAAGAAAGCCCAATAAATGAATAAACAAAAAAAATTTAATAAAATGACTAAGGCCCCCCACCCATGGCAGGGGCCCGGCTTTTTAAAAAAAAAATTATTTCGGGGTTTAATGTTTTGGTTTTTTCTTCCCACCCCCTTGTGTTTTGTTTTTTGGTAAATTTTTCAACCGTTTCCCCCCGGGCACGAAAGGGGCTGCCCCTTCCGAAAAGGGGAAGGGGGTTTTAAAAACGAGGTTCAAAAGGGGTTTTAAAAAAGGATTTTTCTGCTGCGTTCGCACACGGGCCCTTAAATTTTATGGGTCTCATCCGAAGGGATTTTTGGGCCCAGATCCCCCACTTTCAATCTACGCCTGGGGGAGAGAGGGGCCACGCGGGCGTTAAAACTCCCAAAGACACTCTGCCGTAAAAAACCTTTTTTGGGGGGGTTTTTTTTTCCCGCCCCTAAACTTCAACTGTGAGGTTTACCGAGGGGTTAAAATTTTTTGCGTAGGGAACCGTTTTTTCCCCCACCCTTTAAAAAAAGGACACACCAAAGGAAGGTGGCGGATGATTTAAAAGGCATTTGGGCCAACCAAAAAGGTAAACGGTGGGGTTTTTGGGTTTCGTTTCCCCCAGCCCCCGCCCTTTCTTCCCAATTTTGACCAAAAAAATCGAACAAAATTAGTCAAAGCCCTTGGGAGGGAAACTATAAACCAACCCCCGTTGGAACACATGCAAACATTTTGCTTAAAAACCGTTAAAAATCCTGTTCCGTTTTAAAAAAATGTGGGCCTTTGGGCGTCCCGGTGGGAAAAAAAATAAAAAATTTACAAAAACCCCCCAATTACCCCCCAAGGGGAAATTTTGGGATTTTAAAAAAAAACATTGAGTGCTTATTTCCATTATCCCGATATAAAAAAAAAATCAAAAAAATCAAAAAAAAAAGGGAATTTCCTTGAACCCAAAAAAGGGTTCAGGTCAGGTTTCCCCCTTTTCCCCTTGTGGTTGGGTGGGAAAGCCCCCGCGAAATTGCCCCCGGGGGTTTTTTAAATCTTTCTCGGTCTTTGCTAAAAGTTCAACCATCTCCTTTTTAGCCCATTCGGGCCCAAGTGATGTTTTTTTTAAACCCAAAAAACAAAAAAAAAGATACCCCCACAGCAGTAAAAAACATGAAGGGGTTAGGGGTTTTGTGCGGACATAGCGAATAAACCACGCAGTTCCCCATTCCGTACAGTCACAAATAATGTTAAATTTTAAAGCATTTTCCCGCTAGGGTACGAGAGGAAGGAGCAGCAAACTCTGCTGGCCGAAATACTACTACTAACTACAAACCTCCCAATCCCAAACCACTACATAAAATGATATTGATGATGAGGAGGGGAGGGGGGAGGAGGAGAAAAGAAAAAGAAAAAGAAAAAGGGAAAAAAGGGGAAAAAGAAAAACAAAGAAGAAGAATGTTTTAACCCCAAACCCCGGGAAAACAAGCTAAAAAAAAACATGCAGTGCCCCCCACCTGGGTGGCTTGTTGCTTTGGTCAAGGTCATTTTACTTTCTTTAAAGGGACTCGGGGGGCCTTTTGGCTCGTAGTGGGGGGACCAGAAGGGGGGAGAGGGAGGGGAAACGCAGATCATTAAATGCGCCGTAACATTTTGTCTGCTTCGTGGCCATTTTTGGGCACCCCCTTCAAAGGACACCCATAAGTAGAAAAGGGGAGGGGGTTTGGATGAGGGTGACCCCCCCCCCCTTCCAGCCCCCTTAAACATCCCCTTCCATTAAAGGGGGAGGGGTTGAGAGAGAGAAAAGGGGGGGGGGGGGGGGAGGGGATTAAAAGGGGGGGGGGGGGGGGGGGGGGGGGCTTAAGGGTGCCAAAATTTTAGGAAAATTGGTAGTTTTATTTTCCCGTTTAGTCTTGTGCAAAATCTTTTGCAAGGGAAGTGTGGGGAACCCTTAAGCCAGAGAAGGGAAAGTGAGAGAAAATTTTATGTTGTAAAATAAATATATATTAATTAAAATATATTTATTTTAAATATATTTTATATTTTTATATTATAAAATATATATATAAAAAGGGGAAAAGAGAAAAAATGAAAAAAAGAGTGAAAAGGGGAAGAATGAATCTTTATTACTAAAATAATTTTTAAATTTTCCAAAGGGGGAAACGAATAAAAATTTCACAAAACTTTTTTCCTTCCGGCCCTGAAAGACAGAACCCCCCAGACGGGAACAGACAGAAGAAGAGAGATGAGAGAGGGGGAGGGGAGGAAAGAGAGAGAGAGAAAGAGGAGAGAAGAGAAGAGAGAGAAGAAGCGATTAAATTGGAGGGACAAAAAAAACGAAATCAAAGTTGCCCGATTCCATTGCACCATTACCAAAGACAAAGCCGTTATACTTTCCCTTTAAAGCGCGTCAGAAAAGGGGGAAAGGGGCCCCCCCTGGCGATGGCCATCCAGATTTCCCGGCCCGTTGGGAACTCATTTTTTCCCTTTTTCCCGAAAAACTGGGGCCCGGGAAAAACGCCTGGTCGGGGAAAGGACACCCAGGGCTTTTGGGAAAACAGGGTGACGTCTTTTTACAGTATAAAAATTAAAGTCTTTTCAATATGCCCTTTAAAACTTTCATTATTTTTGGGAACATTAACTCTTTCCCAACGTGAAAAATGCATTATTTGTCCGGGTTGTCATTAAAGTGATTGCCCGGCCACCATTTTGTCATTTTTTGTTGCCCGATGTAGTCGTTGTCGTCGTCGTCGTCGTCGTCACATCTTCATTACCCATAAACATCACATCATCTTTCATCATCATCTTCAATCTAACACTTTTCCTAACCACTATATCATTGTCCCCGTTGTCTCATATCATACTAAAAAACCAAAAACCATCATCTTTCGCCCGTCGCCCACTCATACATCGCTCCCATCTCACCTTCTACCCCCCACTATCCCATCGTCGTCGTCGTCGGGGCCCTTTGTCGCCCATCATCCCCCAACCAACACCCCGGCATCTTTCCCACAATGTTTTATAAATTATTTTCCATTGTTATGTCCTACGAAAAAATCATCATTTTTTGTTTATTTTTACTCGTGTGTTTTGTTGTTTGTGTGGGGGGGGGGGGGGCCCTTTTTCCAGAACAAAACAAAAACAAAACAGACCGCCCAAACCCGACCGGGCCCCTAACCAAAAACCGACCACTACCCCCAACCAAAACCATACCAAAAAAATCAGATCAAAAACTTGACCAGACACAGATAAAAAGAAAGACAAGCTTTGGGGGAAATGGGAAAAAGGCCCCCCTAAAAAAAAGGGTTTAGCCGGGAAAAAGTAAAAATAAAAATCCCTCTGATATTACCATGCCCGCTGTAGCATATTCCCTCCCCTTTTTTTAAAAACAACAACCCCTTTTTTCCCTTGGCTATTTTTTTTTAAACTTTTTGCTTGGGGAACAGAATCGAAAGGGGTAAACAGTACTTTTCGTCTGCTGCTACCCACTGAACTAAAAAGGGAAAAATGGAATTGGGGGAAAGGAAAAAATTTTTCTGCATATTTTGGGCAAAGATTCTAAGATTTTTTTTAAATTTAAGCCTGAAATCCCAACAAAACCCTGCTTTTATTTCTAAGCGTTTTTGATTCAGGAAGTCAATTCATTTTAGTTCCGGTGACAGGTGTATTTTATGATACACTTTTCGAGAATTTTGAAAGAACGTTCTAAAGGAAAAGATTAGCAAAAAGGGGAACAAGCTAAAAATAATCGGCTTTGGTCAATTCTAAAAGCATTTTGAAAATCCCGGGTTTACAGCCATCCCCCCTGAAATTTTTCTCCTGTTTATTTTCCCCAATTTCTGCCCCCCCCTTCCCTTTTTTTTACTCCCTTTTCTCTCTCTCTCTCCTCTCTCCTCTCTCATCCTCCTCTCTCTAACCCTCCTCTTCATCCTCTCTTTTCCTCTCCCCTCATCCCTCTCTCAACCCTCTCTCTCTTTCCCCCTTCTCCTCTCTCCCCTTTCCCTCTCTCTCCCCTCCCTCTCTCTCCCCTCTTTCCTCCCCTTTTCCTCTTCCCCTTAAACCCTCTCCTCCCTCTCTCTCTCTCCCCCCTCTTTCCCCCTCTCTCTCCCTCTCTCTTTTGCCCTCTCCCTCTCTCTTTTTTCTCCCCCCCTCTATATTTTCCCTTTTCTTTCAAATCTGTCTCCCCTCTCCCCCCCCCCCTCTCTCTCCCTCTCTCTCTCCCTCTCTCTCTCTCCCTCTTTTCTCTCTCCCCCCCTCCCTCCCCCCTCTCTCTCTGTCTCTCTCCCTTCCCCCCTTTTCATCCTCTCTCTCTCTCCCTCTCTCTCTCTCCCCCCCCCCCCCCCTCTCTCCCCCTCTCTCTCTGTCTCTCTCCCTCTTCTTTCACCCTCCTCCCTCTCTTTCATCCTCCTCTCTCTTTTTTTCATCCTCCTCTCTTCCCCTCTCTCTCTCATCCTCTCTCTCTCCCTTTTCCATCCCCCTTTCCCTTTTCTCTCCCCCCCTCTCTCTCCCCTCTCTCTCTTTTTCTCCTCTCTCTCTCTAAACCCTCTCCCTCTCTCTCATCCTCTCCCTCCCCTCTCTGGGGGGCTCTTGGTGGCGGCGCTAAAACAGAAAAAACCTTTTTTGGGGCTTCTCCTTTTTTTTTCCTATTTTCTCTGTATACAGTGAAGTAGTAAACTCTAAAGTTGGTCAGGGGATCGGTAAAGGGACTACCCTTGCTCTGCTCGGGGCCATTCCGGTCATTTTGTGGCCGATTTTTGTTTTTGAATTTATTTATTTCATGAAAAAAGCGAGCCAATTTTCAAATCACCATGAAAATTTGCAGTTTAAAACCCCTTGAGAACCCGTGCACACGGTCATGTTTGGGTTTGTGCTCCTTTTTTCTATTTTTTTCAGGAATTTAACCCACCAATGTGGAGATGTCAAACTGAATCCAGGCCCCCAACCGAAAACTGAAGGAGGAGGGCCCAATCTACCTGCCCAAATTGGGAAGCAGCTCTCGTCGGGACAGTACTGACAAATCTGGGCCTTTGAGGCAACAACGGGCCCAAACTGTCACTGATCCCGCTTCATCAGAAAATTGTGACTATGCCAGGGGGCTCATGTACATGCAAACAACAACAGGGAAGATATTAAAGACACAAAACAAGCTGTTTTAATCTCGAAGAATTAACCCGTTAAAAGCAAACAAAAGAAAAATTTGGGAAAACCCGAGAATAAAAGTCGCGAAAGGAAAATGAAAAATTTAAATGAAAAACAGAGTTCTTGGAAAAAGGGGAAAAGGGCGGGCGGGTCTGGGAAAAGGGGAAAAATCTAAAAGAAACAACAATTTTAATTCATGGAAACCCTCGAGATGAAAAAAACTTTGGCAGGAATTGGGTCGTGTCAAAAAATGGGTTACGGGCAAGCTAGAACTTTCTCAAAGCATTCCTTTTGACCGAGTGCTCGTTTTTTAGGCTTAAGCCCAATGCCCCCATTGTTCCTGCCCCGTAAAATTTTTCAAAGACAAGGGCCCAAAAATTTTTCAGGCAAGCAGAAACGAAGGGGGGGGGGGGTTTTCATTGGGGAAGACTTTTTCTTTTCGGGTAAAAGAAATCCGAAGGAAAACTTTTTCCGCACCTGAAGACAGCCAGAAGTAGGGCAAAAGGGGGTCGATTTGGGGTACGACCACCTCGTCAAAAGAGGGAGAAAAAAAGTTTGGCCTGAAGACAGGATCAGCCCGTTCCTTTGGGAAAAAACGGTCGGCCCCGGCCCTTTCAGCAAAAATCTTCCGGGCCCGAAAATTTTGGAGGGGATAAAAAAAAAAACAGTCACCGCATCCACAGAAAATTACGGGACAGGTTTCACGTCTAAAAATGGAGGGAAAGGGGGTTGAATGGTGAATTGGTCCGAAGTTGAAATGGGGGAGAGAGTGTAAAATCCGTGCATGATTTTTTGTAGTTTGTGTTGATTTAAAAAAAAAGTTTTTAAACAAAAAAAAAGTGTGTGATGTTAAGAGGTGAATGTTTTTTTACTCGGGAAACAAATCCAAAAATAAAGGGGAATCCCATAGAAACCCCCCAAAAAAATTTTTTACTAATTTCCCGCAAAAACAATGTTTACAAAGGGGTTTTAAAAATCACGTTTTCTTGTTTTTTACAAAGTGATGGGTTTCCCCTTCCCGATTCCAAGCTGTTCCCCACCAAAAGTCGATTGATGGAAAAGTTGAAACGGAGAAAAAATGAAAGTAAAGAAAAAAAAGAGTTAGGTTGGGGGGACATGGTAAAGAGGGAAAAAACGTCTTGGGTAAGGGGTCCGAGATGAGGGGGGGGAAGGTGGGGGCCAGAAGAGTGGGGAGAGGGAGAGGGGGGGAGGAAAAAAGAACACTATGGGCGGTGGCAGTGAAAAAGAGATAAGAGTGGACGGGGGTGGCTCGAGAAAAAAGGGTGAAGGGGAGGACGGAGGGGAGAATGGTGACGGGGGAGGGGGGCGGTGAAAAAGAGAATTTAATGTGAAGGGGGGAAGGGAGGGGTGGGGGGTACAGGTGGGGAGGCGCATTACACTGCACCGTGACTCCAGCTATTTAAAGGGGTGAAGGGGGAAAGTCATAATTTGGGGGTGGGGAGTCTAGGAAAAGTTTAAACCTGCTGACCTGAGTTTTGGAGTTCGCGCGGGGGTTTTTTAAATAATGTATCCTTTTTTTTAACTGGAAATTTGGGGGTTTGCTTCTAAAATGAATGACCCCCCATTTTGTACAATTTTTTTCTTTTTTTTGATTTTGTGTGTTTTTGTTGAAACGTTTATGGAAAAGTTTCAGTCAAGTTTTTTAAAAAATTATGAAAAATTTTTAAAGCCTGCCAAAAAAATTGTCAAGACAAGGAAAATTTTTTAGGGGGAATAATTTGTCTTGTCCGCCCAATCTTTAAATCCCGGGTTTTTTGCAAGAACTGAAATGTGACAGTAAATTTTTCTTTGGTTTTTGATTGACAAAACCTTTTAGGGGGGTTTGCAAAGATTTTTTTTCTTTTGTTTTGTTATATACCTCCCAAAAAGGACCCTAATTTTTTTATGTATGGGAAAAACAAAGGGGGGGGGGGGATAAATTTTTTTGGGAAAAATGGGCTAATGGGTAGGGTTCTTTTTTTTCCGGGTTTGAAGTTTTGGGTATGTGGCGTTTTAAAAAGCCCAAATTTCCCAAAATTTTTCCAAAAATTTTGGGTATGATGAAAAATTTTACGGTTTTGGCCCAAAAAAAAGAATCACACAGAATATTCAAAAAATTGAAGAAAGACTTTTAAAACTTTAAAAGGGGAAAAAAAATTGTTTTAAACCTCTGTTCTGTTTTTCGGTTGTGTATTTTTTAATGGGGTATTTTAATTGGGGATCTCATGGCGTTTCACATACATTTCTGATGTCGGAAATAGTTTTAAGACTACCTTTTTTGCAAATGTTAATTTTTTTGGGGCTATGGGGGTTAAAAATTTATCTCTTTTTGTATTAGACAGAAATTTAATCGGATCATATGCCCTTTTTTAATGTGTTTTTAAAAAAAAAAGTAATTGGGAAAACCGCCAAATGAACTAGAAATTGTTAAAACTCTTAATTTTAAAAAAAAGTTTGGAAAAAAAAATGGGGGCAACGATTTTTTACTTCTTTTAATTCAAATGAAGTGCACCGGGGCGCTGTTATGTGGGAAAACCTTTATAGATGTGATGTTAATTTAAAACTCTGGGTAGGTTAAAAACATTATTTTAAAAAAACATGCTCAATGTAAAGATAAAAAGGGGAAATTTCCGTTTCAAAAGTGAAAGACCAAGGGATGGTTTGAAACATGAAACCCAAAAAAGCAAAAACGTAAAATTTCGGAGGGTATTGAAAGATTTAGAAAAAAACCCAAAAGAATTAGGGCAGGGGTTAAAAAATTGTAATTTCACGAAAGTGAATATAAGAATCTAAATAAAAAGAAAGAAAAATTAAAAAATGATGCCCTTAAAAACTGAAAAACCCTTAAAATTTTGTAAATGATCAACAGTTATTTTGGGGACCCGTGCTTAAAAAAAGTAAAAGGAAATCACCCCCGGGCCCCAGAAGGGCATTTTTATCTCTGGGTTGGGATCAACATTTTTAAAAAAAGAATAGAAAAAGTGTTGAAGAAAATAAAAATACAGAATGATGGTTTAAAAAGAAAGGAAAGGGGATGAATGTTAAAAAGGCCCCAATTTTAAAAAAAGAAGTGTTACTAAACTATTAGAAAATTGAAAAAAAAATAAAATTGCCGGCCCTGATGGTCTTTTTTTGGAGAATTTTTTAAGATTTCCAAAAAGGGGCCCATTGTTTAGTTTTTTTTTTGTAAAGTTATTTCCCAAATTTTTTATTTTACACAGGAATTTTTCCTGAAAGTTGGAAAGAATCTGTTATTTTTGCCATTAAATTTAAAAAGGGGGATGTTTAAAAAATTTAACAACTATAAAAAGGGAAACATTATGTAAAATTAGTAAACAAACTAAAAAAGTTTTGTCATTAACCCAAAAAAATTTCAAAAATGGAAAAAATAAAAAAAAAAAATCACTGGTAAAACCAAGCTGGGGGAAGAAAATTTATAGTACGGTAGATCAAATGTTTACTTTGTTTAGCTGCAAACCCGAAACAATTCACAAATAAACGAAAATTATATTTACCTTTTTTGATTTTGAAAAGGGAATTTTATTCTGTTTCCCAGAAAACTATTATGGCCCAATTTTTTTTAAAAAAAATGGAAAAAAACAGGGAAATTTTTGTCGTTGTTTTTAAAAACTTTTACCCAAAAGGAAGGACCCAAAAAAAAGATCGGGGGCAAAATTTTTAGACGTTTTTAAAAAAGCACCCATGGGTAAAACGGGGGAGTTTGTAACCATATTGTTTTCAAATTGGGTTTTTAATGAGCTAGCTCTAGAAAAAACATCCGAATGGTAAACTGGTGTGACTTTGATCCTTTTTGAATTATTTAAAATTTTTATTTTGGGTGACCCAAATTAAATTTTCTATGACAAAAAAGTGACGGGTTTACAAAGGAACAACTTTAAAAATTGTGGAAAGGGTGCATCTAAGGTTTTGAGTTAAAGGGAAATTTGGGGGAAAACAAAATTTGTTGTTTTTTCGTAAAGGGGGGGTATTTAGCACGACAAGGGAAAATGGCAAAAGGCAATGTTAAAAGGTTTTAAGTAGTGGGAAGTTATATAAATACCTTGGTCTAAAAGGTTTTTAACTAACTTAGTTTTTTCTTTGCATGTCAAGACCTTGTAAAGCGAGCCAAGAAAACAGTTTTTGAAATTTTTTCGTGTGCTGTATAAATTGGATGCTGTAATTTTTTCTTTTTTTGTAAACTTTTGATCTCAGGGGACGACCAAAAATGGTTTTTTAAAGGAGCTGAAATCTGGGCTTTTGAAAAAAGGGCCCTATGGTTTTAAAATGTCCCCTTAATGCTATGAAAAGTTTTTTGAATGTAGACCTTCGAAACCCCAAAAGAAACCCTTTTGTATGGAGAGCTTGGGAGATTTCCCATATATATTAACTCATACGAAAAAAAGATTAAATACTGGTTAACATTGACTGTAAAGGGTGAATGTAAATCCCTTTAAAACAAAATGGGGTGTTTTTATAATTTTGAAGAAAATGGAAAAAAAACTTGGGTTACGGGGTGTTTGTGAGTGCTTAAATTTTATATTTGGGTTTTCTTTTTTAGGGGTAATCAAGGGGTACGTGTATCTCACCTTTTTAAAAAAATTTCAAAAAAAAGGCTTTTTAAAATTGCAGGGTGGCAAAATTGGCAAAACATAAAGTATAACATTTACAGAAAAAGCTCAAAATAGGCTGTTTTAAAAAAATTTTTTGTTTCAAAGAAATGGGTTTTTTGACATTAAAATAAATCGTTTTTGTTAAAATTCTCTTACTAAAATTTTGGGTTTTGGGGGTTTTAGATATTTTCATGTCACCGAAATTAAAACCAGAAAAAACTGAAGTGAACTGAAATGCCGTTTATTGGGCATAGTGCAATAGAAAGAAATTTCCCTTTCTTGTTTTGGGTTTTCCAACCCTTTCACGATCTTAGGATGAATTCCCTTTGACCAAAATATTTTTGAGTGCCTTTTAACTTTAGGGTAAATGTTCTTTTGTCAACAAAAAAATTTAGAAAACTTTAACCCAAAACTTTTCCATGAGGTTTTCATGCCTTTAAAAAGGGAAAAAACGCAAATATCGTAATATTAGAAAAAACTACTTATTTTTTGCAACTTTAAGTTGACTGTGGGTAGTGGGAAATATTGTGGTTTTTGTTGTTCAAGATGATGTGTAACCCCCTTTAGAAAGGGCCATGGGGGCCCAAAAACTGAATAAACTATTCGCATTCCCCCTTCGCCTTCGCATTCGCAATTTGCATTTTCCCCCTCTCTCTCCCTCTTTTTCTTCAAACCCTCCCTCTCTTTTCTCAACCCCCTCTCTCTTTATTTCCCCTCTCCTCATTCCCTCTCTCTCAACCTTCTCTCCCCTTTATCCTTCCCCCTCTCTCATCCCTCTCTCTCTTCCCTCTCCTCCCCTCCCCCACCCCCCCTCTCCCCCTCTCTCATTTCCCCTCTCTCCCTCTCCCCCCATCCCTTCTCCCTCCCCCTCTCTACCCTCTCCCCCCCCCTCTCTCCCCCCCTCTCTCTTCCCTCTACCTCATCCCTCTTTCCTTTTTTCTCTCTCCCCCCTTTCTCTCCTCCCTCTCTCCCCCCTTTCTCTCTCTCCCCTCCCCTTTTCTCTCTCTCTCTCTCTCTCTCTCCCCTCCCCTTTTCTCTCTCTCTCTCTCTCTCTCTCCCCCCCTCCCTCCCCCCTCTCCCCTCTGTATTTTCCTTTACCGGGGGGGGTGTCTAGTGGCCCGGTCCCTTTTCCCGTCGTTAATTTTACAGGGGAGGTCTGCCCCCCCTGGCCTCAAAGCCGACATTTTTCCCAAATTTTAGGCCCGCTCAGTTCATTTTACAAATTTTCATGCTGGGAAATTTTTTGTTTCCCCCCCTCCCCCCCCCCCCCAACCCTTTTTTTTTAAAAGGTGCTTTTCCCCCTTTCTAAATCTTTTCCCCGTTCAATGTTTGGGGGGGTCCACTTTTGGGGCAAAGCTTGACTGCAGCTCTTTTTCCATGTTTAACATAAATGTTGGGGCGTTCCCTATTTACTAGCACCTTATAGGTTTTACCGCCTCACTCGTTTTCCCCCTAGAATCACTGTTTTAAAACTGGGCAGTAAAACAAGAAAAGGGTGGTTTTTCCTTTGGGGCCTTTCGTTCAAGTACCTCGCTAATAGGGAGCCTACTCCGACTTCAGAGGGGAATTTAAGAAAAGGGAAAGTTAAAATAAAAGTGCAGGGGTTTCTGCCTAAGAAATTTTCAGGGGGTTTAAAAAACATCTCACATAAAAATTTCAAAAACAATTTAAAACATTACGTTTCTTTTCCTCGGCTAGAGCTCGGAAGTTCACAGAATTTTGATATTTTGAATATGCCACCGTTTTTATCCACGATTAAGGTAGCTGCATTCCGACTTCGGGGATATATTAAATTTTTTATTCGGGTCCTACCCTTTGGTTACATCAGTAACTGACGAAACTTGTGGTCTGGGTCATTCAGGTGGGTTTTTGTGCGGAGGGGGTGGGGAGTTGCTTGTATTTTTGTTACATTTTTTTTCTTCTGTACACTATGCAAAAAATGGAAACATCTGATTTATATTAAAAATAGTTTTGGCTGAGTGCAACTGATGAAAATCGCACGTATGAAAACTAGGATCATGTGTTCATGTAGTGTAGCCGGAATAAAATTCCCGGTAGAAGATGAAGAAGGTTAAATAAAATAAATAAAGAATGGTGAAAACTGCGTGGCTGCAACACTGACGCACGCACGGTCTCAACCCTTGCCTAGGGAGGAAAGTACCCGATATTTGTCATCATAAATCTGTCCTGTGCTTGTCGTCCCTGCTTGTGATCTGAAAGTGCTGCTGGGACGGTTGTAAACAACACGGAAGTCTTATCTCTGTGAATCTGTCTGCCTGCTTGCTTGACTACCTGTCTACACACTGACAAACACACACACACGGTGTGTGTGTGTGTGTGTGTGTGTGTGTGTGTGTGGTGTGTGTGTGTGTGTGTGTGTGTGTGTGTGTGTGTGTGTGTGTGTGGTATCCGAACACTTGAACGTGCGTATACAGACACAAACCAATTCTCTCTCTCACTCAGAGAGAGAGAGAGAGAGGAGAGAGAGAGAGAGAGAGAGTGAGAGAGAGAGAGAGAGAGAGAGAGGGGAGAGAGACAGAGAGACAGAGAGAGAGGGAGAAACAGACTGAACAAGACAGGCAGACAGACAGACAGACAGAGAGATAGACAGGGACAGATAGACAGAGAGGCAGACAGACAGACAGACAGGCGCGCAGGTGTGTATGAGTATTTGTGTGCGTGTGTATGTATATGTGTGTAATTTGTATTTTCCAATGTATTATTTTATCGATTTTTTCTCCTTTTACTGATTTAATTTATTGGTAAAGGTTGTAATAATGTAGTATTTCAGTATAATCATTAAGAAATTTGTTCTTAGATAGATGGCTTGATGAAAAAAAGCAAATGCATTGCTTATTCAATGTACCATCTGGAAATACAAATTTGACTTGACTTGGCAGAGAGAGATGCAGACGCAGATGATTTAATCAAATAGGCCTCAGCCCCTTATATAAAGGGGAATGTGAATAATGTTATAACATAACATTAATACAGTGAAAAGTCGTTTGATCACGAATTTGTACGTTACTTCACGAAGTGACTATTTCACAGAGAAGAGAGAGAGAGGAGAGAGGAGAGAGAGAGAGAGAGAGAGAGAGAGAGAGAGAGAGAGAGAAGAGACAGAGAGAGACAGAGAGAGAGAGAGAGACAGACAGACAGACAGAGACAGTGAGAGAGAGAGAGAGATCTAGTCTACCCTCACAGAACTCTTCTTCAGCACCACATAATCTGTCCATCCAATTTTCACTTAAGACCTTCCTTTTTAACATGCGCGCGCGCGCACGCACACACACACACACACACACACACACACACACACACACACAACACACACACACACACACACACACACACACACACACACAACTCACTTAGGAACAGCAATACAACAGACCCCCAGAACGAATTAGTTCAATTCGTCTTCTCTTCCGTCTTTCCGTGACTTCCAGTCACTGTTACCAAGCATTATACGTTCCGTTTAGACCTAATACGTAGAGGCAGACGTGAAGGCCACACTCCGGCTTTAGCTTCCGGGAGAAAGTAGTGGTTTTCTATAGAATGCTGCGGGGTGGGGGGTGGGGGGTGGGTGGAATTGCTCATTTTAAAACGATTTAGGTAATGAAAATGTTCTGTAAAATTGCTATGGAGATTGAAGAAATGATGCCAGGTTGCCATTTATTTATTTTTTATTTATTCATTTTATTTTTTTATTTCGAGGATAATGGAGTAAACACTCATGTGCTTTTTTCCCCATCTAGTCCCCGTGTGTAGGAGGCACCGTGGTCAAGTGGTTTAGGCGGTCAACTCGTGATCCAGAGGTCGCGGGTTCGATCCCCGCTCGGCTCGGTGTTGTGTCCTTGGGAAAGACACTTTACTCCTATTTTCCTCACTCCACCCAGGTGTACAAGTGGGTACCAGCTCTGCTGGGGAAGTATCTGGCGACAGACTAGCGTCCTGTCACAGGGGTGGTGAAAAACCATCAGTTCGCTTAACGCTACAGAAACCGGGATAAGCTCCGGCTCTATGGGCCTTCTGGCTCGAAAGAACATACTTTAGTCCCCGTGTGTGTATGCAGTTTTGTACATTTTAATAATAATAATAATAATATATGGAATTTATATAGCGCTGAATCTTGTAAAAAAAAAAAAATCGAAGTTTTTTTTGTCATCCGTTCCCACCGGCACACAATGGCCTACTCTTCCGAAAAGCAGAACGGGTTTTAACGTGTGCGCAAGATGTTCTGCATGTGTTCGCACGGGGGACCTCGGTTTATAGTCTCATCCGAAGGACTTTTGGGGAGAGTGGAGTTGGCACTGATGTTAACTCCAGAGGAAAAACCCTCTTGAACAAGAATCGAACCCTGGTCAGCAGATCACGAAAACATCACTCTAACCACCAGGCTATCCCGTCCCGTCACTGCTTTTGCTTACTGTGTATACTTTTATAGACGGAGCACTGAGTAATCCTGAACCTCGCTGTAGCTCTGTGTTTTTTTCCGAAACACCATGATGCACAAATTTGTCAGAATACAACGAAATCAATGCTTTAGACTAAAGAAGAACCAAAAAAAAAACCCCAAACTAGGTAATCATGATCCGCATGGAGATGCCGTGTTCCTGTCAGTATAAAGGGCATCACTAGCTACCTGCTGGAAATCCTGTGCTGGGGATTCCCTCTTTTCTATCCCTCTCTTTGTTTCTGCCCTGTTCGTTTTCTTCCTGTCACTTCCTCTCTTGTCTATTTTCTGATTTCTTGGTCCATTCTCCTCTTCTTCTTTTTTTAAAAAGACAGAATTAAAAGATAACAATTCTCTCCCACGCGGAAGCCGGATGCGCTGGGCCTGACTTGTCAGGCGCTTAACGGCAGCGCAACGCATTTTTTCTCATGTTACAGACAACAATAGTTGCATGCTGTTAGAGCATTTGACAAAGAAAAAAGTCATAAGAAATTTGGACAGAACTATCTGAGGATTGCTTGTGTTCCTACGCGGATGACCTCGCGCATGGATATTATGGTGGTTGCGAGACCAGCAGAAAATAAAGGAGTAGGTTCAGTGATTGCTGACATCTAAAAACAAAAAGAGATTAAATACTTGTCAAACTGGTGCAAACTCCCGAGTTGTGAGTCACGAGTTAGTCTTTAGTTAAAATAAATAAATAAATAATGCTTATCATTCTATGGACGTAATGGCAAGTGTTGTATGTGTATCTGAAAGTGAAATGAACTGAAACTTATCTAGTACAGACCACAGCCCCTTCTGGAGAAGGAAGGGGGGGGGGTGTACGAAAACAAGTGTTACTTTAACGATAAAACGCCACCAAAATGTAACAATCTATATGTACATTATTGTCAGATGCCATCTTCAAGCAGTTACAATATTGCAATTTCTTTATCTATAATAGTGCGCCTCTTAAATGTTCTCTATACACAGATTTGTCAATATTTTATATATTTTTATATGCTTTTTGAGTTTGTATGTTTAAAAAAAATAAAGCAAGAAGAAAACGGGCAAAGTTCTAACGCTGGAGTGCGGCCCAAGTAGCCAGGCGGCAGCCAGCACGGAAGAAATGCCAGCCAGACTGGAGGTAATGAGAGTGATTTGCCCTTACATCGTTTTCTCATCATGTCTGTTACAGGTTCTATTGGTCCGGGTTCGAAAGGTGAAAGATGGGCACGCGCTCCGACACCACTCCCTTTCTTTACGATCCAAAAAAACAGTTGCAGTAAAGGACCACCTGAAATAGGCAAGTATCTGTTTGAACAACATAGTTTGTCGTTTTCGTTTATCTAACAGGTGATGCAAGGTGTGTTCGGGTTAGAGGGTTGAAAAGCGAAGTTCGTCATCACCGCTTCTTAATATGACAGAAATAAGTCCAGTATAGGAAGGGTTGTGTGAAACACCTAAAAGAAAAAAGGTTTTAAAAACTGAAGATTTTTTTTATCTGTTTGTAAACGAAGTGACGTAATGTTACTGGATATGTGTTCTGATGTGTCCACCATCTGTCTGTCTGTCTGTCTGTCTCTCTGTCCCTCTCTCTCTCTGTCCCTCTCTCTCACCTTTACTTTCTCTCTCATTCACAAACTCGTAATGACTTGGAGTGTGGTAGTGTGTTTTGTGTTTGTTATGCGTGAATGACTAAAGCCCATAATGCAACTTTCACATTTTTTGGTCACTCAAAAGGCATGAAGTTTCGACCTGTCAATATATGTGCATTGAAATGTCAAGAGCGGGCTTTAAGTTCCACAGCACCAAACATTTGGAATCCACTGCCTTCCATTGTATTTAACCAGCATTTAAAACAAGCCCTGTCATTGATTCCTATAGGTTTTCTTTTTATCTATTTAATTATTTAAATTTTATTTCGAGGATAATGGAATAAGCACTCGTGCGCTTTTTAACAAAAACAACCACATTCAGTCCCCATGTACACACACACACACACACACACACACACACACACACACACACACACACACACACACACACACACACACACACACAACACACACGCGCGCGCGCGCGCGCGCGCGCGCGCACGCACACACACACACACACACACATCATGGAAAAAGGTCACAGAAACGTATCACCTAAAAGAGAGATTTCTAAACAGATCTGTCATCAAAACTGATAAAGCAAGAGTCGTGAGCCATTCTAAGGCTTGCTCAAATATATCAACAGCAAGAAGAGTGAATAGTTTGTTTTATAGAATAAAACTTAATG
This sequence comes from Rapana venosa, assembly GCA_028751875.1. Lineage (NCBI taxonomy): Eukaryota > Metazoa > Mollusca > Gastropoda > Neogastropoda > Muricidae > Rapana > Rapana venosa. Next base: position 31,480,002 of record CM054158.1, read on the forward strand.
CATTCGTAACCAAATTCAGTAGACACAGTAAATGTCTGTGTGGTGAGAATATTTCTAATACTCATATAATATTTGAATGTAAGAATACAAAAGCTTTTTACCCCAATTTTCTGAAAACTCCCTTAGAAGCATATTCGATAATTTGAATTTGGCATTTGATATTGCAAAAGGTCTCTGGCATAGTCCTATAGGACATTTGTTATAGCTTCATTAACGTTAATCACTTTTTATGCTTTTGTTTCGGTTTTTAATTTTTTTTTTAAATTGTATCTTTTGCTTTGCGCGGTTTCTTTTCATGATTAGACTACTTTTCCCCCCTCGCATTTTTCAGTAGGGCCTCCACCACCACCTCAATTCTCATACACCCCTTGTATACATTTTTTTTTCTCGTCTAATATCACCGAGTGTGAACAGACGTAAAATCGAAGACAACAACAACAACAACAACAACAACAACAACACACACAACACACACACACACACACACACACACACACACACACACACACACACACACACACACATATATATATATATTATATATATAATATATATAATATATAAATATAATATATATAAAATATATATACACATATATATCTATATATATGTACATGTTTGTGTGTGTGTGTTTGTGTGTGTGTGTGTGTGTGTGTAAAACTGTGTGTTATCCATTCATTAGTGAGCAATGTAAGTTAGTGTGCTGGGAATGATAATCAAGCATGTTTAACAGGCCTACGCAATTACCGCACAACACCTGACCCTTCATTAAGATTGCCGCTTACTTATTTCTCAATAAGGTCTGTAATGAAACCAATCAAGAACTGAACTTTACGCTTGGGTGCAGCAGGTGTTCAATATATCTCAATCTTAGCGTTCAGTTTCATATTTTTGTCGGAGATGTTCTGCGTCCGCTCGCACACGGGCCTCGGTTTATAGTCTCATCCGAAGGACTTTTGGGGAGAGTGGAGTCAGCACTGATGTTAACTCCAGGGAAAAATATCCCCCTTGAACGGGAATCGAACCCGGGTCGTCAGATTGCGAGCGCGATGTTCTAACCACTAGGCTATCCCGTCCCCCCCCCCCCCCCCCCCCCCCCCCCCATCCCTTTCGTCCGTGAGACAGCTACAGCACTCAAGACAGGTGAAACCACTTTTCCCAGCCCTTACCTGAAGCACCCGTCCCTTGTACTGACACAGCTTTGCACAGAAACGTGGCTTCTGCCTGAAGTTATGACCACACTACACTAGCCGCACACCCGCAACGAAAGTTGTTAGTGTTGGATTGTTGGGCGTTCCTCAGCATTACAACCTGGGGGGTCACACAGATTCTCCTCTGAGAATCATTGCGAAACAGTAAGGACCTTCTGGGTGAGAACCTTGCGTATATAGCTCTCTTTCAGTGGGGGAGGGGGGGGGGGAACTAGGCGTCCGTTTTGGGCTGATTTTTTATATCTCAAGTTCTACTTTGCCATATAGGCAGCCATACTTCGACTTCAGAAGATTTGGGTGGTTTTTTTTTTAAATCTCCTTTAATGGAAAATGCATGTTGCTATGCTAAGAGTTTGTCATGGCTGAAGGCGATTTGAACGTAGCGTTTTATAACATAACAATCATAATGAGTGTAGGCCTGGGTACTTTGCTGATACTGATGACTGACGAAGCTTATAGCCTGGGTCATATTGCTGTGTTACGTTCACAGCTCAAATCGTGACGGGATGGCCTGGTGGCTAAGAATGTTGTGCATTGCTTTCCTGATCTGCTGACCCGGGTTCGAATCCCATTCAAGGGGATATTTTCCCCTGGGGTTAACGTCAGTGCAGACTCCACTCCCCCCAAAAGTCCTTCGAAAGAGTCTATAAACCGAGGCCCCGTGTGCGAACGCGTACAGAACATCTAGCGCACACGTTAAAACCGTTCTGTTTTTCGGAAGAGTAGGACATTGTGTGCTGGTGGGAATGGAGGATAAAAGTTACAAAAACTGCATACACACGGGGACTGGATGCAAAAAAGCACATGAGTGATGATTCCATTATCCTCGAAAGAAAAGAATAAACAAGATAGAATAGATAAACTGGTGAAACAAGTTTTCCTCGAGTTGCTGCCTGAATGACCTGGCTTCTTTACTGACGAAACTCTGTTGTTGTTGCTGCTGCTGCTGTTGTTATTGTTATTGTTGTTGTTGTTGTTACTGCTGCTCCTGTTGTTGTTATTGGTGGTGGTACTGCTGTTGCTGTTATTATTGTTTCTGCTGCTGCTGCTGCTCTGGATTTCCTAAGCTTGACATCTTGGAAGCACCCAGATTATGCACTATGTATCATTCATCATGCTTGAGAATCTCTGTCAGACCTACACACTGAGTGATTTTAGTTTGGTTTCCCCTCCCCCCCCCCCCCCCCCTCACAGAATTTTACCAGGGACAAGTGTGTGTGTGTTTGTGTGCTTGTGTGCTTGTATGTGCGTGTGTGTGTGTGTGTGCGCGCGCGCGCGCGCGTGCGTGTGTGTGTGTGTGTGCTCGTGCGCGCGCGCGAGAATGTATGTATATTCCACATTCGTTAAAATCATGTTCCACACTGGACCTCATACCTCGCTTTATCGTCTCATCCGAAAGACTAGCACTCAAACCACCCCTGGTGGTCAGCCATATCTTGTGCATGGATGGAGGAAGAGTATAGCGTAAGACAAGGATTGAACCCGCTGCCTCCCGCTTTTGCTGACGAGTGAAATTACAGCTTGGCCACCGACCCACCACTTTCAACCAGTCACAGTTTTGTCTTCTTATCTCCTCTGAAATCTCTGGAACTTGGCATCCACTCTGCAGAGCTGGTGGATGAGGCCGGGATAATCATCTGAGGATTTTCTTGGGGGAAGGGTGGTGCAGGTTAGCACTACGCTTTTACCACCATCACAACGAATTGTAGACTGTTTGACTTCTGCCTTAACTCCTCAAGAAGTCGCTACAAGCACTGCGCTGAAATGTTCAGGCAAACGTATCTTTGGCAAGTTGAATGTGAGTGAGTTTATATCTCTCTTTGTGGGTGGCATGCTGAGTGTGTTGGTGTTCATCATGTTATCGGTCACAGCTGGGGCAGTATTGGAGGGAAGCTCGTTCAGGCGAAGGGGTATTACAACGGTACTGATGTCTGAAGTCTCCGAACAGGGAATTGAACTTGCTACCTGTACAATTCTTGTATTTTATTTATTTATTCTTTTATATCGACGATAATGGAATAAGCACTTATGTGCTTTTTTATACCCCAGTCCCCGTGTGTATGCGGTTTTATAAATTCTGTCATCTGTTCCCACCGGCACACAATGGCCTACTCTTTCGAAAAGCGGAACAGGATTTAACGCGTGCGCAAGATGTTCTGCATGCGTTCGCACACGAGGCCTCGGTTTATAGTCTCATCCGAAGGACTTGTATGCAACACCCAGTGGTGCAATGGTCCCCGTGTTTGACTCGGGGCGAACAGTTATATCATATCATATCGTATTGTGTTATATATATTATATTATATTACATTATATTATTATTACATTGTATTATGGCACATCATTGTATACTACAGGGGGCATCACAACACAAACCTATATTATTATAATATTAAACAGGTTACTTTGAGGTCACCTTCTCTCGCTCAATGAAACAAGCCTGTCTTTCTGTTTATCTTATAATTATAGATGTAAAGGTGGGGGTTGGGGGGGGGGGGGTAACCTTGTGATTTCAACGGTTGAGCTAGCGGTCTGACGGCCCGGGTTCGAGCCACCACCGAGGCACCCGTTTGAGGGATTTTCCCCCTGGAGTATATAATATAATGATATGACAATATAATGTAATATGATGTAATATAATATAATATATATAACACAATACGATAAATAATTATTCTACTCCCCCGAAATAAAAGTTCTTTGAATGAGACTAAACCGAGGTTCTGTGCGCGAACACACGCAGAACACATCTTGCACGCACGTAAAAACCTGTTCTGCCTTTTGGAAGAGTCGGCCATTTTGTGCCAGTAAGAATGAATGGATGACAAGTCTGGATAAGAAGTATGAACATTTTTTAAGGCGTATATATATATATATATGAGAGGTTTTTTTGCATTTTCTATTCTTTTATTTCGAGGATAATGGAATAAGCACACATGTGCTTTTTTCATCCAGTCCCTGTGTGTATGCAGTTTTGTACATGTTGTCATCCGTTCCCACCGGCACACAATGGTCTATTCTTCCAAAAAGCGGAACGGGTTTTAACGTGTGCGCAAGATGTTGTGCGTGCGTTTGCACACGGGACTTCGGTTTATTGTGGAGTCGGCACTGATGTTAATTCTAGAGGAAAAATCATCTTGGACGAGATTCGAACCCGGGTCAGCAGATCACGAATACATCACTCTAACCACCAGGCTGAGAGAAAGAAAGAAAGAAAGAAATGAAAAGAGAGAGAGAGAGAGAGAGAGAGAGAGAGAGAGAGAGAGAGAGAGAGAGAGAGAGCAACCAACCAACCAACCAACCAGCAGACAGACAGACAGACTCAGAGAGCCGACAATCCGCCACCCACCTAGCCAAAACAATTCGTCTAATATCACTAAGAGTGAAAAGACGTTAAATCAAAAGAACAACAACAACAACAACCTAGCCAAAACAAACACAAACATCAGCAGAAGTAAAGCAACCAAGCAAACACAGCAATAACTATAACCGACACACCCACCACATACATATATACATACATAAATATATACATACATACATATACACACACACAGTCCTTCGGATGAGACTATAAACCGAGGCTCCGTGTGCGAACACACGCAGAACATCTTGCGCACACGTTAAATCCGGTTCCGCTTTTCGTAAGAGTAGGCCATTGTGTGCCGGTGGGGAGAGATGACAGAATTTACAAAACCGCATACACACGGGGACTGGATGTAAAAAAGCACATAAGTGCTTATTCCATTATCCTCGATATAAAAGAATAAAATAAATTGAACACACACACACACACACACACACACACACACACACACACACACACACACACACACACACACACACACACACACACAAGTCACGCTCACCCACCCGACTTGCCAACGCCTTCTTGACCAAGAATGATGATGTGCACAGGGTTTTTCATCCTCCTCCCTCCCACCAGAATCCTGTCTCCTGAAGAATCAGACTTGACACTGTCCTGTCCACAACCCAACACTTACTCTCGCTTCCACTGAAATCGCCTGGCACTGATTAAAATTTAAAGTCTTGGCCACGTTTTCAGCTTGCGTCCCTTTTACATCCAGCCTTTTTACCTCCCCCTAACCGCGCTACAAGAAGTACTATCCGTTCGTTGGCGTTTTGCTGAGGTGAGGGGAGAAGCAAACTAGTAAACGCATTCTGGTGGGCAAAGCTTGTTCAAAAAACACCGAGCGTCGTCGATCTTAGCCAGCACATTATAACGGCCCAGCTGTTAAAGCACCACAACTGTCCGTCTTAATCATCACGGTCAGTCATTGTTGTCTCTCTCTCCCTCTCTCTCTCTCTCCCCTACATGCAGTTCCCAGTCGCTGAAAGGCTCTGTGCACGTGCAGCGGGTTTCCCTTCGGCGAAAACAAGTACGCTGGAAGGCACAGCGAGCTATACAGTTGGTTCCCTCTTTGTCAAAAACTCTGGCGCCCGCGAGAGGTCCTCTCTCTCTCTCTCTCTCTCTCTCTCTCTCTCTCTCTCTCTCTCCTGTTCCAAGAATGGCTGGCAGCTGGGAATAGAAAGATGTTTGTCGTCATTTATAATAAACAGCGGAAAATACCCCTTTTCGACCCCAACTCCCATACACCCTCCACAGCCCCATTGTCTGTTTCTCTGTCTGTTCTGCTGGTGTTGTGATGTGTGCTAGTCATATGATCGTGTCCATCAACTTTCAAAAACGGAAGGAGCGTAGTGTACACACTCCTCGGGGCTGTAGCTATGTTTGTTGAGGGTGTCATGATGTAAGGCATACATGTTCTCCATGGTCAAGTATTCAGCGTTGGTTATTTTTTCTAGGGATTATAAATAAGTTCAGGGTCAGTTTTGCTGGCAAAATATGCTTGAAGCAAGGCCATTGGAAGTGATGTCAGAGCGAGTGAGTACGGGTGGTACAATGGGCAAAACACCTGTGTCAATGACCTCCTGGGTTAGCCCAAGTGGGGCCCAGTCTTTCTTCCTTTTTTAAAGCACTTACGGGTTTTTTTAATCGAAAAGAAAAACGGACTAAGGGAATGGAAAAACAAACTTTTTATTACTCAGTTTGTTCCAGTACGTTTCAAATATTGTTTTTATCTGAGTGAATAACTAAGGACTATTTATAAAAATAAAAAAAGACCGTTTTGCTAGAAGTCGAAGCAGTTCTGCAAATCAAGTTTCAGGCAGTCACACGGTAGGTTCAAACCCCAAGTAAACTCATGAAAACAGCAACCAGCCGAAGCCAGATGCGAAATAAAAAGTCTTGCACGCCCCACCTTCAGTTCAACAATGCCAAACTCTCAGCACGTACACTCGTTCACAGGCGTACACGAACACGTGAAGATGACCAAGACAGCGGGGAAACTGGAAACGTGCACGTGCCACACGTCTCCACACCTGCCTCGGCACACCATCACAAGGCAGCGTGGCATCCTTTGAACACCTCTGCAGCATTCACAGCTTGCAGCACACAGCACAGACTTGCAGCAGCTGCAGCGTGCACTTGAAAACAAGTAACGGCCTCATAGCAGAAACAACAGCTCTGAAATATAAACAACTACATCGTAGAGCATGAAGTAGCCTTCCACCACAAATAAACGTTGAACATCTTCGGACACGATTTGTTTAGAAAGGGTATTTGAAAGCAGGATAAGAGTTTCATTGTTGTAACTTGTTTACAGGAGGAAAAGAAAATTGCTTAAAGCTGGAAAAAATTCGTTCAAGCTTGGAAATATTGCAAAACAATGTCCCGTTTCGGTGACTTGTCGCCATCAGGTTTGTCTGCCAAGGATTGTTCAAACCGAATTCCGACACACCGGTATTTTTCTCAATTGTTACTGTACAGTGCCACATTGCCTATGCCCCAGAAGTACTCCAGTGGTGAAAGTCTTGAATTACGTTGTAACACAAGCTGTGGACTTAGTGCAGTACACTAAGTAACTTTCACGATATCAGCAGCAACCATCAAACACTGATGACAGTACAGCTTTCTATCACAAAAATCCTGACACTGGAGACTTCGTCTTCTTCTTAAAACACCCAGACAGCAATTATTGTTGTCTGTCATATGAGCGTAAAAATGCAGTGCACTGCCGTTAAGCGCCTGACAAGTCAGGCCCGGCACATCCGACTTCGGCATAGGAGAGAAAGACTTATCTTTTAAATCTTTCTGGAAAAGAGGCAGGAGAATGAACCAAGAATGCAGGAAGTAGACAAGAAAGAGGTGACAGAAAGAATAGGATCCAGGCAAATACAAAGAGAGGGATAGAAAAGAGGGAATACTTAGCTAAGAATTTTCAGAATGTGGGAATGCTATTTATACTGACAGGCTTCCTGGTATTTCCATGGGGGAACATTGGAGACAGCAGCTTCACGTTACTAACAGTAACTGCCTGCCTTGCTAGAGAGCGATATCGCGTTGATCTATACAGCGGTTTGAGCGCTATAGGAACAACAACACAACAGTAAAATGCTATTCAGACAACATTATGGCCACAGAAACAACAACATCAAGCAATAATGAAATAGCACTGTGACAAAACATCAACTTCATGACGCAAAGAGCAGTCATACGTCACAAGCAGCCCTGTTACAAGCACAGACCGACCCTTTTTGTAAGACACACCGGCGTGTACTGTTTTACATTCAGTTCCCTTGTGCTCGCAGTTTCAAAAATTGTCATCCGTTCCCAGTGGCACACAATAGCCTACTTTTCCAAAGGGCAGAACAGGTTTTAACATGCATACACAGTGTGTGTGTGTGAGAGAGCATGTGCGTGCATATGTAAATGGTTGGGGGTTCTTTTGTTGGGTTTTTTGGGGCGGAGAGCGCTTTGATTTGTTTTTTGCAAGATATAGCGCTATATAAATTCCATTTATTATTATTATTATCATTATGATGATGATGATGATGATGAAACAAACGTTAGCGCTAGTGACACACTAGTTTGTAACACAAACACCAGCACTATAACACAGATAGCTTTATGTCGCATACGTTGTAGCATAAATAACTGCTTGTAACTGAAAAGAAAACAGCCTTGTCACACACACACACACACACACACACACACACACACACACACACACACACACACACACACACACACCCTCTCTCTCTCTCTCTCTCTCTCTCTCTCTCTCTCTCTCTCTCTTTCTCCTAATGGCTTAACAGCTTTAAAGGCAATAAAATTCATTGAATCGTCGTCGAATTTATGTCTCTGCGTCTATCTGTCTGTCTGTCTGTCTGTCTGTCTGTCTGTCTGTCTCTCTCTCTCTCTCTCTCTCTCTCTCTCTCTGTCTGTCTGTCTGTCTGTTGTTTCTGTCTGTTTGTCTGTCTTTCTCTGTCTCCCTCTCTCTCTCTCTCTCTCTCTGTTGTTTCTGTCTGTTTGTCTGTCTTTCTCTGTCTCCCTCTCTCTCTCTCTCTCTCTCTCTCTCTCTCTCTCTCTCTCTCTCTCTCTCTCTCTCTCTCTCTCTCCCTCTCTCTTCCCCCCTCCCTATCCATCTCCCTTCCTCTCCCTTCCCCCCCCCCTCTCTCTCTCTCTCTCTCCAATGAACCTCTAGTTCCAGTTAAAGTGTAGTGGTGTGCGTACATCCTGGGAAGAAAAGTGTTAAGGTTTGGGGGAAGGCAGAGGCGTTTCTGTTCTTCTGTCTGTCGAACCTGATTGGCCATGGCGATTCGTCTTGTGTCAGTGCAGTTGTTGTTTGTGAAACCAGGCAAGGCACGTTTTGTTGTTGAAATGCTGTTATCGTGTGTGTGTGTGTGTGTGTGTGTGTGTGTGTGTGTGTGTGTGTGTGTGTGTGTGTGTGTGTGTGTGTGTGTGTGTATGTGCGTGAGTGTGTGTGTGTGTGCGTGCGTGCGTGTGTGCATGCTTTCTTCTTAGATATATACCAACATTTTGACAACAGTAACCGAAAAAAACCAAACACACACAAATGAACACGTGTACACACACACACACACACACACACACACACACACACACACACACACACACACACACACACACACACACACACACACATACACACAGTCCAACATTTTATCTCAAAACAACCACCCCTCCAAAAAAAAAAAAAAGGCAACAACAAAAAACCATAAGAAAAACATAATGAACAGATAAAACGGTGCAAGGCTGTTGTCTATGACGTAAGACTATTGATGACGCGAAGCCGTTTCTGACAAAGGGCTGTTGTCTCTGACGTAAGGAGGTTGTGACTCCAGGCTGTTTCATTTAAAACACACAGCCAGTGGTTGTGACGTAAACAATTATGATGTAAAATATTGTGTGACGTAAAGCAAAGCTCTTGTGGTTGACGTAAAGCTATAGTTCATTCTATGATGTAGGATGCTTCTGACAGAGGGCAGTCCTCTCTAAAGAGAAGGCCGTTGTGTGTAGTGTAAGCGTACTGTTCGTGACGTAAGACAAGATTAATTTTGTTAGGTTGGGGTTTTGCACGCAACCCTGTCGTTCGTCTCATCTTGCTGTTGTCTGTGATACAAGTCTGTGATACACACACTCACATGCACACACACACATGCATGCATGTATGCATGCACACTCACATGCACACACATGCATGCATGCATGCACACTCACATGAACACACACACACGCGCGCGCGCGCGCGCGCGCACAACCTACTCTCTTTCCTCCGTCTTAGAGAGAGATACACACACAGACAGAGACAGAGCTGTTGTCTGTGGTGTAAAGCTGTTGTCTGTGGTGTAAAGTTGTCTGTGATGAAAAGCTGTTGTCTGTGGTATAAAGCTGTTGTCTGTGATGTAAAGCCCGTTGTCTGAGACATTAAGCTGTTGTCTGTGATGAAAAGCTGTTGTCTGTGGTATAAAGCTGTTTTCTGTGATGTAAAGAGGTTGCCTGTGATATGAAGATGATGTCTGTCTGTGCTATTAAGATGTTGCCTTTGGTATAAACCTATGTCTGTGGTATAGAGCTGT
>CM054158.1:31495176-31626260 GCA_028751875.1 Rapana venosa
GATCGGTCAGTTTATCAGTCAGCCGGTAAACCATTCCACAACCCATCTATCAAGTGCTCAACAACAGCAGTATCACGTACACACTTAACAACGGTTAGCCAGCCACTGCTTCATGCAACACCAGACATGATCTCCATCAAGAAAATACGCAGCAACAACAACCAATTTTGCGACAATAAAACAACAGCAAAATAAAAAGCCCCAAGCCAACCCAACCATCCATAAATACAAATCACCGAAGCAACAACAACTTCGACAATAAAAAACACAACAACAACAACATAACCCAACCATCCCAAAATACCAACTACCGAAGAAACATCATCATCAGCAACAACAACAAAACACTTTCACTCTGGCAGGTTGATAAAAAATAATATATGGAGCACTGAGCGACGTGATGTTGGCGCAGCACCCTTGTGCTTCATCATTCTGCCTGATAGGCACAAGAAGCATACATTTCTGTTTGTTTGGTGGGGGGGAGGGGGGGGGTTGTTTTGTTTTGTGTTGTTGTTTCTTCCCCTGTCCGCCAGCCTTTCCCAACCCCAACCTAGCCAGTCGCCCCACTCACTTCTGCTTCCCAGCCTGAGAAGTGCTGGCAATAATGGTGTACCTGTATTCCCTAACATGTGTCTGTCTTTGATGCCCCCCCCCCCCCCTCCCCCCACGTCTGAATTTTATGACTGGGTCCACACTTCTCTCCCCTATTGTCTCATCCGTGCGGGCACATACTTGAAACCTTAAGCAAAACATTAAAAAACCAAACACGCACACCAAATAAAGCAAGCAAAACAAAAACAAAAAACCCCTTCAGAAACAGATTTAGAGCCGAGAGAAGGGAGAAGGGAGCCGAATAGCCTTGTGGTTAGAGTGTTCAATTTATTCCTAACTCATAATCCGACTGTAAGGTGAGGCCTGGTTTGAGTCTCCGTTTCAGGAAGTGTCCGTTTGAGGCTTGATTTGTTTGTTTGTTTGTTTTTCCTGGAGTTCACATTGGTACCAAGTCTATTTCAATGTATTATCTTATTGATTTTCCTCTTTTTATTGGTTCAATTTATTGGTAAAGATTGCAATAATGTAGTATTTCAGTATAATAATTAAGAAATGTGTTCTTAGGTAGACGGCTTGATGAAAAAACCCACAAATGCATCGCTTATTCAATGTACCATCTGGAAATGAAAATTTGACTTGACTTGACTCTTCAGCTGCAAGTTATCCAGATGATACAACAAATGTCATTAAATCCTATGCCCATGCACTTATCACTTTCTGATTTTGCCCCCATACTTTCACTTTTGGACCAGAGGCCGGGATGTCCATCGTAGGAGAGACTTGCACACACACTAACCCCCCCTCCCCCTAACACCCCCCCCCCCCCCCCCCCCCCCACCACACACACACACACGTATACCGCCAGAATGATTGAGCAAAATGTCCTAGGAGTACAGTTACACGGGGGGAGGCTACAATCTCACATGCTTACCGCCAGAACCAACAGCCGTGTCTCTGATGGACAGCTACACAGAAGTCCAGCTGAGTGTTTACGTCACTGTGTGTGTGGGCTTGGGCTGTGTAGGAAAGTTTGTTTGCTGGTGGCTGTCTGTGGTGTCCTTACATGGTGTTCTTGTCGCTAACTGGATTAAGGTGTTCAGCTGCGAGAACCTGATACTAAACGTAATGGAAAGTTGTTTTTAAACTGCTTAGCACATCGTTGTTGTTGTTTTTAGCAACAGAATTAGAGAGCATGACCCATCAGAATGGTGATACAAAGGTATTATATAGATAAAAACTCAGTCAAGTCTGTTAACGTAATATAGTAGTAGTAGTAGTAGTAGTAGTAGTAGTAGTAGTAGTAGTAGTAGTAGTAGTAGTAGTAGGAGGAGGAGGAGGAGGAGGAGGGGGAGGAGGAGTAGTAGTAGTAGTAGTAGTAGTAGTAGTAGTGGTTGTGGTAGTTGAAGTAGTAGTAGTATCATCATCATCATCATCATCATCATCATCATTGCTAACTACAGGTAGTAGTAGTAGTAGTAGTAGTAGTAGTAGTAGTAGCAGCAGTAGTAGTAGTAGTAGTAGTAGTAGTAGTACTCCCTAACTTTCCTGGAGAAAATCCGTCGTTTAATCCGATTGGCACGCTCACAAAGACAACAGGGATTTGCCAGATTTGGAATCGATCGTTTTTCTGGCAATTTGCAGTCTGTGCCTTGGCAGCCCGCCCACCTGGTGAACGGAAGGAAAAGGTTAAGTTTCCACATGAAATTTCCAGACCCTGGGAGGATTTCTTATCTCCGTTAAGCATGTCCACTTGACGACAATCGCCACTTTAGGACACAACACTGTCTGATTCAGCGTCACTGCCGGTGCATGCATAATTATGATAACATAGCATAACAAGATATATAAACAAGCCAGTACACAAAGGCGCACGCTCCCACAAACACATGTAAAACGTTACAAGATGATGCCCCAATGCACACTGACGGTACAAACGCATATAAAAGCGTGGCGTGGCGCGGGCGTAATACGACAGGCATACACGAAGTCGTACACATTACATGCACACGTGTGTGCGTGCGCGCACACCATATACTTTTTTAATTCCCAAATAGTTTGTCCATTGTTACTCATACTAGAAAAACGTTGAGGAACTAGTACCTGTGTGTGTGTGTGTGTGCGCGCGCGTGCGTGCGAGCGCGCGCGCGCGTGCACCTGTCTGTTCGTTAGCCACTGTCTGTTTTTCTGCCTCATGCCTGTCTCTCAATCGTTTCTCTGTCTGTCTGTCTGCTTCTGAGAATGTCAGTCTGCTTGCCTGTCTATCCATCTCTTTTCCCCAGTTCTCTTTCTCTGCCTCTCTGACCATTTGGAATTCCCAGAGTTTATCAAAGTCCTGGCAGACCCCTTCCAGATTTTCTGCAAAGATTGTAAGATTTGAAAAGTTGTAGGGGAGTCAGGAATGTAATCTCTCTGTCTCTCTCTGGGTCTCTCTCTGTCTCTGTCTCTCTCTGTCTCTCTGTCTCTCTCTGTCTCTGTCTCTCTCTGTCTCTCTCTCTCTCTCTCTCTCTCTCTCTCTCTCTCTCTCTCTCTCTCTCTCTCTCATATTTTGCCCCTCAATGTGTATTGTGGCCAAAGGCCGATGTACATTAAACAATTTCAGAGTTCACAGTTCACAGTTCACAGTTCTCTCTCTCTCTCTCTTCTCTCTCTCTCTCTCTCTCTCTCTCTCTCTCTCTCTCTCTCTCTCTCTCTCTCTCTCTCTCTTCTCTTGTGTGTGTGAAAAAATACAATGAATTTGTTGACGTTTATGGTTTATTCTCCTTTATATTGTGGAGTTTTTTGTGGGGATTATTTGGTTTTTACTGCCCCCCCTGTTCTTATTTAAAACTGCTTTTTTTTTCTTTGCTTTTTGGTTTTTTTTGGTTGCCTTGTGTGTCTGTGTTTTTTTTTTTGTTTTTTTTTGGGTTTGGTTTTTTGGATGAAATTTTTTTTTTTTTCTTTGATTTTTTTTGTGGGAGGTGTGTTTTTTTCTTTTACTGTGTGATTATGGGTATTGATTTTACTTTATCACATTTTATCCCTAAGTGGGGACTGAAGTAAAAAAGCACAGGGATGATTATTCAATCCTCGAAAAAAAAAATTTGTCATAAAAGAAATAAACTCGATGACCAAACATTTTTGAACTGTTTGATTCCAGTAGACTCTATCCAATATAACATTGAGCTTTGGGGGTAATGGAACATATGAGGGTTTTAAAAAGTACATACTTTTTGGGGGAAACATTTCTTTTGACCGCTACTTCGTCAAAGAGCTAGTATATGAAAAACAACAAAAACAGAAGTATCCTACATATTTCAGCAACCCTAAAAATGCACCCCAAAACTAGCAAATTAACCCATACTTTCGTCACCCTATGTCACAGGCCTGTAAAAGCTTTCAACAAAGCATAAACAAATATTTTAATAAAATGCAGAAGTATATCCGAATGGTTTTTGCTTTTTGGCGGGGGGGAGGGGGGGGGGGGGGGGGGGGGGGGGGGGGGGGGGGGGGGGGGGGGGGGGGGGGGGGGGGGGGGGGGGGGGGGGGGGGGGGGGGGGGGGGGGGGGGGGGGGGGGGGGGGGGGGGGGGGGGGGGGGGGGGGGGGGGGGGGGGGGGGGGGGGGGGGGGGGGGGGGGGGGTTATTTAAGGATGGGGGGTCGTATGGATATGGTGCATCGGAGTTCAAAGTAAATTTATTTCCGTTTGCAAACCAAAATTTGGGGCCTTTCCCATACAATAAATAAGCAATATAAAGGGGCCCAAATTTTAAGTGCTTCTCTTCCTTCAAGCTTTTTTTTTCACTAGAACCCTTTGTGAATAGTTACAGAAAAAACTATTTCCTGTTTTAACCAAAATGGTTTTGAATAATACAAAACATAGAAGGGTTTCTCTCTTTTCAATGTTTTTTTTTTTTCCACAGAAGGGCCCTTTGTCATATTACAGGGGAATGGTCTTAAAAGGTAGCTTGTCTAAAAAACTTGTGACAGGGGGTATCATTAAAGGAAGACTCCTCCATGTCCCCTTTATCCCATCCCCCCTTACCCTCCCCCTTTATGCCATCGTGCCTTATCCATCCTGCCTTGTCCCTTTATGCCCATCCTTTTATGCCCACCTCCCTTCCCTCCTGCCTTTGCCCATCCCTGCCTTGTCCCTTTACCATCCCCCCTTATCCCATCCCCCTTATCCCCATCCTGCATTGTCCCTTTATGCCCACCCTCCCTTTATCCCATCCTCCTTGTGCCCATCCGCCTTATCCCAAAACCTCCTTTGTCCTTTATGCCCATCCTTTCCTATGCCCATCCTGCCTTATGCCCACCTCCCTTAGCCCACCCTCCCATCCTGCTTGGGCCCCTTATCCCATCCGCATTGTGCCTTATGCCCATCCCCCTTATCCCATCCCCCCTTTCCCATCCTCCCTATGCCCACCGCATTGTCCTTATCCCCAAACCCCCTACCCATCCTCCCTTGGCCCATCCTCCTTACCCCCTCCTTTGCCACCCCACCTGCCTTATGCCCTCCCCTTATCCCATCCTCCCTTGTCCCTTATCCCTCCTGCCTTGTTCTTATGCCCATCCCCCTTATCCCCACCTGCCTTGTGTCTTAGCCCACCCCCCTTGTGTCTTATGCCCATCCTCCCTTATCCCATCCTGCCTTGTGTCTTATCCCATCCTGCCTTGTGTCTTATCCCATCCTGCTTGTGCCTTAGCCCACCCGCCAAAACCCATCCTCCCCTTTTCATCCATTAATCATGAGTGGGGTCGGGGCGCAGTCTTTGTATTACAAAAAATTATTTAGCGTACATAAAAGAACCCACGCAACAAAGATTTTGCCCTGCAAAATTCTTAAAAAAAAACCACTCTGATGGGGAAACAAATACTGTTGCCATTTAAAAAAAAAAAAGCCTGGCGCTGCTCTTGTGGGGACGCGCCTCCCCGGGAGAGCACCCAATTTCACGCGGAAAACCCGTACTTTAAAGTGGTATAAATAAGAAATAAAAAATAAATAAAAAAGGGAATGAAAATTCGGGGGGAAACCCTAAAACTTTCTAACTTCTGTAGCCAAAACATTTTCCCCTTTTATCTTTTAAACAGGGTTTTTGCAATTTTAAAAAGGAAACCCTTTAAATTTTTTTGTTTTTTTTTTTTTTTTTGTGACTGAATCATCTCAACCTATTTTTCGAAAAAACCAAAGGGGGAAAAATGACACCATGTTCCCGAAAGGGTAAAAGTAACGGTTCTTATTAAGGGATATGAGGAAATACGCGGGTATCCCCGAAAGTTCGTTAGGACAACTAAAAAGAAGTGTGACGTTTTAAAACCCCAACAACGAAACTGAAAAAGTACCCACATTATACTTACTTTAAAGTCGAAGTTTTCTTTTGCTACCTAAATCCTTTTCATGCCAAGTCGACGCGGGCCGACTTGACAGCCTTAAAGGGAGCGCAACGCAAAATTTTATCATATGAAAGACAACGGTGTCAGAGCATTCAAAGAAGATAGATACCTGTTTCAAACTGCCCACCTGTACGATATTTTCTCTTCTCTTCGCAAAGTTGCAACAATGAGCATGGGTTTCATGAAGAGGATGGACTAGCAGCCCTACGGCAGAGGTGTGAAGGGAGATGGGGGAGTAACATCGCACCCCACAACACCGCACCCCCACACAACACAACACCACACACAACACCCCACCCACACAACACCCCACCCCACACACCACATCCACAAACACCACATTCCACACAACATCCACCCCACATAACACCCTACCCACAAACACCACACCCCACACACACCACCCCCACACAACACCACATCCCAATAACACCACATTCCACACAACATCCCACCCCACCATATCCCACATAACACATCGCACAAAACACCACACCGCACACAACAGCCCGTTCCACATAACACACCCGCCATCACCCACAACCCACATAACACATCGCACAAAACCACATCGCACAACCACATACCACACCACATCACATACTGCACCCCACGCAACACCATACGCATCCACACACCACATCCACATAATACCACATTCCACACAACATCCCACGAAACACCACACCGCACACAGTCCATCCCACACATCCCACCACATCCCACATAACACCACATCGCACAAAACATCCTACAAAATCACATCACACACCACACCACACCACATCCCACACAGCATCCCATACCACACCCCTCACAACATCACACGGTACCCCACACAATACCACACCACATCCCACACCATACCACACCCCACGCAACACTATACCGTATCCCACACAACACCACATTCCACACAACACAACACCACCACACCACATTCCAACACATCATGCCCCACAAACACCACATTCCACACAACACACCGCTAAAGTGAGAATAGTACAAAGACTACAATACAAGGATAGCATGGTGAGAACAGTGGGACAGTAAGTAGGCAGGGCTTAAAGAGCGGCGCGTCAGATAATGCACGACTCCTAGAGCGGCGCGTCAGATGATGTGCGACGCGCTAAAGTCGGCGCGTCCGTTTAGACGCGACGCGCAAAGGGCGGCGCGTCCGATGATGTGTGGCGGCGCGCAAAGGGTGGCGCGTCAGTTGTGGCGCGGTGCGCAAAGGGCGGCGCGCCAGTTGTGGCGCGGTGCGCAAAGAGCGGCGCGCCAGTTGTGGCGCGGTGCGCAAAGGGCGGCGCGCCAGTTGTGGCGCGGTGCGCAAAGGGTGACGCGTCAGTTTGTGGCGCGGTGCGCACAGGGCGGCACGATGCCCACAGGGCGGCGCGATGGACGCGGTGCGGTGTGGCGGACGCGGTGCGGCGTGACGGACGCGGTGCGGCGGACGCGGTGCGGCGTGCGGGGCGGCGTCGCGGATGCGGGGCGGCGGACGCGGGGCGGGGCGGCGGACGCGGGGCGGCGGGGCGGACGCGGTGTGGAGTGGCGGACGCGGTGTGGCGGGGCGGGCGCGCGCGGTGGACGTGGTGCGGCGCGGCGGACGCGATGTGGCGCGTGGCGGGCGCGGCGCGGTGGACGTGGTGCGGTGCGGCGGACGCGGTGCGATGGGGTTGGCGGGCGTGGCAACAGCGCTGCGGTGAGAGTGGTTTGTTAGGGAGTTCTAATGAAGGGGTATCTGGCTGGTGTGTTCCAATACGCTGTGAGGTACACTTGTAGTTAGTTTGCTATGCAATGTACCGTGTAGTGTTTCTGTGATCTGTTGAGTATTGCTCCGCTCTTTGATTTCTTATTACAGGTATGCTACTGTGTGATGAGAGACAGAGACACACACACACACACATATGGTACACACAGTGCAGTATAAACGTCGCTTACAAGGCAGTGCGATGAGCGAATTGCAGTGCTCAATGTAGTCAGGTGCATGTGGAGTGTTGCAATCAACGCAGTTTGGTCAGTGTGGCTTGGTCAGCGTGGTGCAGTGCAAGCAGTGTGGTCGATGCAGTGCGGTGCACTCGGTGCGGCGAGACGGTGTGGCGAGAGCGTTGGGTATGAGGACGGTGCTGTGAGGACTGTCCATGGTGATTGTGCAGTGCGATGTATTGCATTGTTCAATGCGCGGTGCGGTGCGGTGCGGTGTACTGCTCTGTGCGGTGCGGTGTTCTGCTCTGTGCGGTGCGGTGTTCTGCTCTGTGCGGTGTTCTGCTCTGTGCGGTGCGGTGTTCTGCTCTGTGCGGTGCGGGGTGTTACTCTGTGCGGTGCGGTGTACTGCTCTGTGCGGTGCAATGCGGTGTACTGCCCTGTTGGTGTATTGCGCGATACGGTGTATTGCGCGGTGTGGTGTATTGCGTGGTGCGGTGTATCGCGCGTGCGGTGTATTGCGCGGTTCGGTGTATTGCGCGGTGTAGTGTATCCGCGGTACGGTGCGGTGTATTGCACGGTGCGGTGTATTGCGCGGTGCGGTGTATGGCGGTGCGGTGTATTGCGCGGTGTGGTGTATTGCGTGGTGCGGTGTATTGCGCGGTGCGGTGTATGGCGGTGCGGTGTATTGCGCGGTGTGGTGTATTGCACGGTGCGGTGTATTGCGCGGTGCGGTGTATGGCGGTGCGGTGTATTGCGCGGTGTGGTGTATTGCGTGGTGCGGTGTATCGCGCGTGCGGTGTATTGCGCGGTTCGGTGTATTGCGCGGTGTAGTGTATCCGCGGTACGGTGCGGTGTACTGCGCGGTGCGGTGTATGGCGGTGCGGTGTATTGCGCGGTGCGGTGTACTGCGCGGTGCGGTGTATTGCGCGATACGGTGCGGTGTATTGCGCGTGCAGTGTATTGCGCGGTGCGGTGTATTGCGTTGTGCGGTGTATTGCGCGATGTAGTGTATTCCGCGGTGCGCTGTATTGCGCGGTGCGGTGTATTGCGTGGTGCAGTGTATTGCGCGGTACGGTGTATTGCGCGGTGCGCTGTATTGCGCGGTGCGGTGCGGTGCGGTGTATTGCGCGGTGCGGTGTATTGCGCGATGTAGTGTATTCCGCGGTGCGCTGTATTGCGCGGTGCAGTGTATTGCGCGGTACGGTGTATTGCGCGGTGCGCTGTATTGCGCGGTGCGGTGCGGTGCGGTGTATTGCGCGGTGCGGTGTATTGCGTGGTGCCGTGTATTGCGTGGTGCGGTGTATTGCGTGGTGCGAGGTATTGCGCGGTGCGGTATGGTGCAGTGCGTGGTGTAGTGCAGTGTCGTGTGCGGTGCGGTACAGTATAGTGCCCCCACCTCCCATCCCACCCCACCCCCCTTCCCCGTGTGGTGCGGTCTAATGCTGTGCTATGTGACGCGGTTTTATGATTAAAGGATCGTTCATTCCTATAAAATTATTCGCACCGCGTGGTGCGATGTAGTACACCTTTGCAGTGTGGTCTAGTGCGCCGTTTGACGTGGTACGTTGCAGTGTAGTTCGCTGTGTGTGTGTGTGTGTGTGTGTGTGTGTGTGTGTGTGTGTGTGTGTGTGTGTGTGTGTGTGTGTGTGTGTGCGCGTGTTGAATTGATTTGTGTGTGTTTCTGTGCCCAACAGGGAACAGTACAGGGTGTGAGACGAAGAGGCAGACGGAGAAAACTGTGGGAAGACAAACATCAGAGAGTGGACTGGCCTTGAGTGGATAGACATTGTAGGGAAGGCTAAGAAGCGCGAGGAGTGGAGGAAGCTGGTTGCAGAATCTTCAGTGGTGCCCTGTACACAACGGGATAGGCGAAAGTCTAGGTATGTGTGCTGTGTGTTTATTTTGTTAATCTTAATTCTTATTTTTGTTCCGGTACCTCGGTTTACAGTCACATTCGAAGGACTTGTGTGTGTGTGTTGTGTGTGTGTGTGTGTGTGTGTGTGTGTTGTCGCGCGCGCGAGCGCGTGCGTGCGTGCGCGCGCGTGTGTGTGTGTGTTGTGTGTGTGTAAGAGAGAGAGAGAGTGTGTGTGTATGTGTTTTATGTGGTACGTGTGCATATGTGTGTGTTTGTATGTGTGTGAGTGTGTGTTGTATTTGTGCTGTATTTGTGCTGTGTGCATTGCAGCGCCAAATCTCGACTGTTTCTGACGCGGTCGACGTAGTGTGCGGGGCGATACGCGGCGCGACACAGTGTAGCGCGGTAGAGGGTTCGTTGTGTAGTGTGCAGCGTGGTGTGCGGTGCAATGTGTAGTATGCGGTGCAGGACAATCCAGCGCGGCGCAGCGTTCAGTGGTGCGCGGCGTAGTGCGCGGCGCGGCGCGATGTAGCGAGCGCGGCTCCGTGGATGGTGACGCGCGGTGTAGGGTGAGGTGCAGTGGGGTAGGGCTCTCTGCGGTGTAGTCCGCTGTGCAGTACGATGTAGTGTAGTGTGCGGTGCGGTGCGGTGTACTGCTCTGTGCGATGCGGTGCGGTGTTCTGCTCTGTGCGGTGCGGTGTTCTCTGTGTGGTGCGGTGCGGTGTTCTCCTCTGTGCGGTGCGGTGTTCTCTGTGTGGTGCGGTGCGGTGTTCTGCTCTGTGCAGTGCGGTGCGGTGTTCTCTGTGTGGTGCGGTGCGATGTACTGCTCTGTGCGGTGCGGTGTACTGCTCTGTGCGATGCGGTGCGGTGTTCTGCTCTGTGCGGTGCGGTGTACTGCTCTGTGCGATGCGTTGCGGTGTACTGCTCTGTGCGTTGCGGTGTACTGCTCTGTGCGTTGCGGTGTACTGCTCTGTGCGATGCGGTGTGGTGTACTGCTCTGTGCGGTGCGGTGTTCTGCTCTGTGCGATGCGGTGTTCTGCTCTGTGCGGTGCGGTGTACTGCTCTGTGCGGTTCGGTGCGGTGTACTGCTCTGTGCGGTGCGGTGTACTGCTCTGTGCGGTGCGGCGTTCTGCTCTGTGCGGTGTAATGTGGGGTGTACTGCGCCGTGCAGTGCAGTGGCAATGTGCTGTGGGGTGTGGTGCGGCGTAATGTGCTGTGCAGTGCGGTGTGGTGTAATGTGCTGTGCGGTGCGGTGTGGTGTAATGTGCTGTGCGGTGCTGTGTAATGTGCGGTGCGGTGCGGTGTAATGTGATTTGTGGTGCAGTGTAATGTGCTGTGCGGTGCGGTGTAATGTGCGGTGCGGTGCGGTGTAATTCGCGGTGTAATGTGCTGTGCGGTGTGGTGCAGTGTAATGTGCTGTGCGGTGCGGTGCGGTGTAATGTGCTGTGCGGTGCGGTGCATTGTGCGGTGTAATGTGATTTGTGGTGCAGTTTAATGTGCTGTGCTCTGCGGTGTAATGTGCGGTGCGGTGCGGTGTAATGTGATTTGTGGAGCGGTGTAATGTGCTGTGCAGTGTGGTGCGGTGTAGGGCGCAGGGCGTGGTGTGTGGCGCAATACTGTTCAGAACCCGTGCATCGGACGGTGTGACCATACTACACTACCAAACACAAACTGTAGGACCATCACATACTAGGCACCACACCCCATTCCTCACCTTCACCTTTTCTATCACTCTCTTCGTTTCTGTCTTTTGTCCTTTCCGTTCTGTCCGGCGCACTGCAAGGAGCAATGTGTGGTGCAGTCCGGCATGGTGGCTTGGAAGGCATGCTGCACAGCGCAATGCGCTTCACGCAACATCAGTGTGTTGTTTGTGTTGTAGTGTTGTGTGTGGTGTAGTGCGTGTGCGGTGTATTGTGTGGTTCAGTGTATTGCGCGATGCGGTTATTGCGCGGTGCGGTGTATTGCGCGATGCGGTTATTGCGCGGTGCGGTGTATTGCGCGGTGCGGTTATTGCACGGTGCGTGTATTGCGCGGTGCGCTGTATTGTATTGTATTGCGTGGTGCGAGGTATTGTGTGGTGCGGTATGGTGCAGTGCGTGGTGTAGTGCAGTGTCGTGTGCGGTGCCCCCACCTCCCATCCCACCCCACCCCCCTTCCCCGTGTGGTGCGGTCTAATGCTGTGCTATGTGACGCGGTTTTATGATTAAAGGATCGTTCATTCCGTATAAAATTATTCGCACCGCGTGGTACGATGTAGTACACCTTTGCAGTGTGGTCTAGTGCGCCGTTTGACGTGGTACGTTGCAGTGTAGTGCGCTGTGTGTGTGTGTGTGTGTGTGTGTGTGTGTGTGTGTGTGTGTGTGTGTGTGTGTGTGTGTTTGTATTGTGTGTGTGCGTGTTGAAATGATTTGTGTGTGTTTCTGTGTCCAACAGGGAACAGTTCAGGGCGGGAGACGAAGAGACAGACAGAGAAAACGATGGAAAGACAAACATCAGAGAGTGGACTGGCCTTGAGTGGAAAGACATTGTAGGGAAAGCTAAGAACCGCGAGGAGTAGAGGAAGCTGGTTGCAAAATCTTCAGTAGTGACATCTACACAACGGGATAGGCGATGCTCAAGGTATGTGTGCTGTGTGTTTATTTTATTTTTTATTATTTTATTTCGAGGATAATGGAATAAGCGCTAATGTGCTTTTTGCTTTTTAATCTCCATTCCCCGTGTGTATGCGGTTTTGTAAATTTTGTCATCCATTCACACCGGCACACAATGGCCTACTCTTTCGAAAAGTGGAACATGTTTTAACGTGTGCGCAAGATCTTCTGCATGTGTTAACGCACGGTACCTCGGTTTACAGTCATATTCGAAGGACTTGTGTGTGTGTGTATGTGTGTGTGTGTGTGTGTGTGTGTGTGTGTGTGTGTGTGTGTGTGTGTATGTGTGTGCGCGCGCGCGCGCGTGCCTGCGTGCCTGCGTGTGTGTGTGAGACAGAGAGAGAGAGTGTGTGTGTATGTGTGTGTTTTATGTGGTACGTGTGCATATGTGTGTGTTTGTATGTGTGTGAGTGTGTGTTGTATTTGTGCTGTGTGCATTGCAGCGCCTAATCTTGACTGTTTCTGACGCGGTAGACGTAGTGTGCGGCGCAATACGCGGCGCGGCACTGCACAGTGTACGCGCAGTGCTGTGTGTGTGGTGTGGTGTGTTGTGTGTGTGTGTGTGTGTGGTGTGTGTGTGTGTGGGGTGTGGTGTGTGTGTGTGTGTGTGGACGGTTCGTTATGTAGTGCGCAAGTGGTGTGCGGTGCAATGTGTAGTTGCGGTGCAGGACAATCAGCGCGGCGCAGCGTTCTGTGGTGACGGCGTAGTGCGAGCGCGACGCTGAGCGGTGCGGCGCGGCGTGGCGGGGCGGCGCAGGGGTTTGTGACGCGCGGTGTTAGGTGTGGTGCAGTGGGGTGTAGCGCTCTCTCGTGCGGTGTAGTCCGTTTGTGCAGTACGATGTTAGTGTGGTGTGCGGTGCGGTGTTCTGCTCTGTGCGGTGCGCTGTACTGCTTTGAGCGGTGCGGTGCGGCGTACTGCTCTGTGCGGTGCGCCGCACTGCTCTGTGCGGTGCGGCGTACTGCTCTGTGCGGTGCGCCGTACTGCTCTGTGCGGTGCGTTGTACTGCTCTGTGCGGTGCGGCGTACTGCTCTGTGTGGTGTGGTGTACTGCTCGGTGCGGTGCGGTGTTCTGCTCTGTGTGGTGTGGTGTACTGCTCGGCGCGGTGCGGTGTTCTGCTCTGTGTGATGCGGTGTTCTGCTCTGTGCGGTGCGGTGTTCTGCTCGGTGCGGTGCGGTGTTCTGCTCTGTGCGGTGTGGCGTACTGCTCTGTGCGGTGCGGTGTACTGCTCTGTGCGATGCGGTGCGGTGTTCTGCTCTGTGCGGTGTACTGCTCTGTGCGGTGTGGTGTTCTGCTCTGTGCGGTGCGGTGTTCTGCTCTGTGCGGTGTGGTGTTCTGCTCTGTGCGGTGCGGTGTTCTCCTCGGTGCGGTGCGGTGTTCTGCTCGGTGCGGTGTGGCGTACTGCTCTGTGCGGTGCGGTGTACTGCTCTGTGCGGTGCGGTGCGGTGTTCTGCTCTGTGCGGTGTGGTGTACTGCTCGGCACGTGCGGTGTTCTGCGCTGTGCGGTGCGGTGTACTGCTCTGCACGGTGCGGTGTTCTGTTCTGTGCGGTGCGGTGTACTGCTCTGTGCGGTGCAGTGTACTGCTCTGTGCGGAGCGGTGTTCTGCTCTGTGCGGTGCGGTGTACTGCTCTGTGCGGTGTTCTACTCTGTGCGGTGTACTGCTCTGTGCGGTGTACTGCTCTGTGCGGTGCGGTGTACTGCTATGTGCGGTGTACTGCTCTGTGCGGTGTACTGCTATGTGCGGTGTACTGCTCTGTGCGGTGTACTGCTCTGTGCGGTGTACTGCTCTGTGCCCTGCGGTGTTCTGCTCTGTGCGGTGCGGTGTACTGCTCTGTGCCCTGCGGTGTTCTGCTCTGTGCGGTGTTCTGCTCTGTGCGGTGTTCTGCTCTGTGCGGTGTTCTGCTCTGGGTTGCTCTGTGCGGTGCGGTGTTCTGCTCTGTCCCTGCGGTGTTCTGCTCTGTGCGGTGTTCTGCTCTGTGCGGTGCGGTGTACTGCTCTGTGCCCTGCGGTGTTCTGCTCTGTGCGGTGCGGTGTACTGCTCTGTGCCCTGCGGTGTTCTGCTCTGTGCGGTGTTCTGCTCTGTGCGGTGTACTGCTCTGTGCGGTGGTGATCTGTCTGTTGCGTGTGCGGTTGTACTGCTTTTGTGCGTTGTCTGCTCTGTTGCGGTGTACTGCTCTGTGTCTCTGTGGGTGCGGTTTTCTGCTGTCCCTGCGGTGTTTTGTCGTGGTACTCTGTGCGGTGTTTGCTCTGTGCGGTGCGTGTGTCTGCTCTGTGCTCTTGCGTGCGGTGTTCTGCTCTGTGCGGTGCGGTTGTATGCTCTGTGCGCGTGTTCTGCTCTGTGCGGGTTGTTTGCTCTTTGCGGTGTACTGCTCTGTGCCCTGTGCGGTGCGGTGTTCTGCTCTGTGCCCTGTGGTGTTCTGCTCTGTGCGGTGTTCTGCTCTGTGCGGTGTTCTGCTCTGTGCGGTGTACTGCTCTGTGCTCTGTGCGGTGCGGTGTTCTGCTCTGTGCGGTGCGGTGTTCTGCTCTGTGCGGTGCGGTGTTCTGCTCTGTGCGGTGCTGTGTACTGCTCTGTGCGGTGTTCAGCTCTGTGCGGTGTACTGCTCTGTGCGTGCGGTGTTGTGCTCTATGCGGTGCGGTGTTTTGCTCTGTGCGGTGCGGTGTTCTGCTCTGTGCGGTGCGGTGTACTGCTCTCTGCGGTGCCGTGTACTGTTCTGTGCTGTGTGGTGTTCTGTTCTCTGCGGTGTTCTGCTCTGTGCGGTGCGGTGTTCTGCTTTTGTGTGCTGTGGTGTTCTGCTCTGTGCGGTGCGGTGTACTGCTCTGTGCGGTGTGGTGTACTGCTCTGTGCGGTGCGGTGTAGTGCTCTGTGCGGTGCGGTCTAATGTGGGGTGTAGTTCGCCGTGCAGTGCAGTGTGTGACGGTTCATTGTGAAGTGCGCAGCGTGGTGTGCGGTGCAATGTGTAGTATGCGGTGCAGGACAATCCATCGCGCGCTGCGTTCAGTGGTGTGCGGCGTCGTGCGCAGCACGACGCGGGGCGGTGCGGAGCTGTGCGGCGTGGCGGGCGCGGCGCAGTGGATGTGACGCGCGGTGTAGGGTGACGTGTAGTGGGGTGTAGCGCCCTCTGCGGTGTAGTCCGCTGTGCAGTACGATGTAGTGTGGTGTGCGGTGCGGTGTTCTGCTCTGTGCGGTGCGTGCGGTCTTCTGCCCTGTGCGGTGCGGTGTACTGCTCTGTGCGGTGCGGTGTACTGCTCTGTGCGGTGCGGTGCGGTGTACTGCTCGGCGTGGTGCGGTGTACTGCTCTGTGCGGTGCGGTGCGGTGTACTTCTCGGCGCGGTGCGGTGTTCTGCTCGGTGCGGTGCGGTGTTCTGCTCGGTGCTGTGCGGTGTTCTGCTCTGTGCGATACGGTGTTCTGCTCTGTGCGGTGCGATGTACTGCTCGGCGCTGTGCGGTGTTCTGCTCTATGCGGTGCGGTGTACTTCTCGGCGTGGTGCGGTGTACTGCTCTGTGCGGTGCGGTGCGGTGTACTTCTCGGCGCGGTGCAGTGTTCTGCTCGGTGCGGTGCGGTGTTCAGCTCGGTGCTGTGCGGTGTTCTGCTCTGTGCGGTGCGGTGTTCTGCTCTGTGCGGTGTGGTGTACTGCTCGGCGCGGTGCGGTGTTCTGCTCGGTGCGGTGCGGTGCGGTG
The DNA here is from genome assembly GCA_028751875.1 of Rapana venosa. NCBI lineage: Eukaryota > Metazoa > Mollusca > Gastropoda > Neogastropoda > Muricidae > Rapana > Rapana venosa. Next base: position 31,511,211 of record CM054158.1, read on the forward strand.
TTCTGCTCTGTGCGATACGGTGTTCTGCTCTGTGCGGTGCGGTGTACTGCTCGGCGCTGTGCGGTGTTCTGCTCGGTGCGGTGCGGTGCGGTGTTCTGCTCTATGCGGTGCGGTGTACTGCTCGGCGCGGTGCGGTTTTCTGCTCGGTGCGGTGCGGTGCGGTGTTCTGCTCTGTGCGGTGCGGTGTACTGCTCGGCGCGGTGCGGTGTTCTGCTCGGTGCGGTACGGTGCGGTGTTCTGCTCTGTGCGGTGCGGTGTACTGCTCGGCCCGGTGCGGTGTTCTGCTCGGTGCGGTGCGATGCGGTGTTCTGCTCTGTGTGGTGCGGTGTACTGCTCTGTGCGGTGCGGTGCGGTGTACTTCTCGGCGCGGTGCGGTGTTCTGCTCGGTGTGGTGCGGTGTTCTGCTCGGTGCTGTGCGGTGTTCTGCTCTGTGCGGTACGGTGCGGTGTTCTGCTCTGTGCGGTGCGGTGTACTGCTCGGCGCGGTGCGGTGTTGTGCTCTGTGCGGTGCGGTGTACTGCTATGTGCGGTGTACTGCTCTGTGCGGTGTTCTGCTCTGTGCGGTGCGTGTTCTGCTTTGTGCGATGCGGTGTACTGCTCTGTGCGGTGCGGTGTACTGCTCTGTGCCCTGCGGTGTTCTGCTCTGTGCGGTGTTCTGCTCTGTGCGGTGTACTGCTCTGTGCGTGCGGTGTTCTGCTCTATGCGGTGTACTGCTCGGCGCGGTGCGGTTTTCTGCTCGGTGCGATGCGGTGTACTGCTCTGTGCGGTGCTGTGTACTGCTCTGTGCGGTGTTCTGCTCTGTACGGTGTTTTGCTCTGTGCGGTGCGGTGTTCTGCTCTGTGCGGTGCGGTGTACTGCTCTCTGCGGTGCGGTGTACTGCTCTGTGCTTTTCTTCTCTGTGCGGTGTACTGCTTTGTGTGGTGCGGTGTTCTGTTCTGTGTGGTGCGGTGTTCTGCTCTGTGCGATGCGGTGTTCTGCTCTGTGCTGTGTGGTGTTCTGTTCTCTGCGGTGTTCTGCTCTGTGCGGTGCGATGTTCTGGTTTGTGTGCTGTGGTGTTCTGCTCTGTGCGGTGCGGTGTACTGCTCTGTGCGGTGCGGTGTACTGCTCGGCGCGGTGCGGTGTTCTGCTCGGTGCGGTGCGGTGTACTGCTCGGCGCGGTGCGGTGTACTGCTCTGTGCGGTGTGGTGTACTGCTCTGTGCGGTGCGGTGTACTGCTCGGCGCGGTGCGGTGTTCTGCTCGGTGCGGTGCGGTGTTCTGCCCTGTGCTGTGCGGTGTACTGCTCGGCGCGGTGCGGTGTTCTGCTCTTTGCGGTGCGGTGTACTGCTCGGCGCGGTGCGGTGTTCTGCTCGGTGCGATGCGGTGCGGTCTTCTGCCCTGTGCGGTGCGGTGTACTGCTCGGCGCGGCGCGGTGTTCTGCTCGGTGCGGTGCGGTGTGGCGTACTGCTCTGTGCGATGGGGTGCGGTGCGGTGTTCTGCTCGGTGCGGTGTGGTGCGGTGCGGTGTTCTGCTCGGTGCGGTGCGGTGTACTGCTCGGTGCGGTGCGGTGTACTGCTCTGCGGTGCGGTGTACTGCGTGCGGTGCGGTGTTGTGTTCTGCTCTGTGCAGTGCGGTTTACTGCTCTGTGCGGTGCGGTGTACTACTCTGTGTTGTGCGGTGTACTGCTCTGTGCGGTGCGGTGTACTGCTCTGTGCGGTGCGGTGCGTTGTACCGCTCTGTGCGGTACGGTGTACTGCTCGGCGCTGTGCTGTGTTCTGCTCGGTGCGATGCGGTGCGGTGTTCTGCTCTATGCGGTGCGGTGTACTGCTCGGCGCGGTTCGGTGTTCTGCTCGGTGCGGTGCGGTGCGGTGTTCTGCTCTGTGCGGTGCGGTGTTCTGCTCTGTGCGGTGCGGTGTACTGCTCTGTGCGGTGTTCTGCTCTGTGCGGTGTACTGCTCTGTGCGGTGTGATGCGGTGCGGTGTTCTGCTCTATGCGATGCGGTGTTCTGCTCTGTGCGGTGCGGTGTACTGCTCTGTCCGGTGCGGTGTACTGCTCTGTGCGATGCGGTGTACTGCTCTGTGCGGTGTTCTGCTCTGTGCGGTGTACTGCTCTGTGTGGTGTGGTGTTCTGCTCTCTGCTGTGCGGTGTTCTGCTCTGTGCGATGCGGTCTTCTGCTCTGTGCGATGCGGTGTACTGCTATGTGCGGTGTACTGCTCTGTGCGGTGTACTGCTCTGTGCGGTGCGGTGTTGTGCTCTGTGCGATGCGGTGTACTGCTCGGCGCGGTTCGGTGTTCTGCTCGGTGCGGTGCGGTGCGGTGTTCTGCTCTGTGCGGTGCGGTGTTCTGCTCGGTGCGGTGCGGTGCGGTGTTCTGCTCTGTGCGGTGTTCTGCTCTGTGCGGTGTGATGCGGTGCGGTGCGGTGTTCTGCTCTATGCGATGCGGTGTTCTGCTCTGTGCGGTGCGGTGTACTGCTCTGTCCGGTGCGGTGTACTGCTCTGTGCGATGCGGTGTACTGCTCTGTGCGGTGTTCTGCTCTGTGCGGTGTTACTGCTCTGTGTGGTGTGTGGTGTGTCTCGTGCGTTTGCTCTTGCTGTGCGGTGTTCTGCTCTGTGCGTGCGGGTGTCTGCTCTGTCGATGCGGTGTACTGCTCTGTGCGTGCGGTGTAGCTGCTTCTGTGCGGTGCGTGTGTTGGTGTCTGTGCGATGCGGTGTTATGCTTGGCGGCGGTTTGCGGTGGTTACTGCTCGGTGCTGGTGCGGTGTTGCTCTGTGCGGTGCGGTGTTTGCTCTGTGCGGCTGCTGGCGTGTCGGTGTTCTGCTCTGTGCGGTGCGGTGGTCTGCTCGGCGGTGCGGTGTTCTGCTCTGTGCGGTGCGGTGCGGTGTACTGCTCGTCGCGGTGCGGTGTGAAGCTCTGTGCGGTGCGGTGCGGTGTTCTGCTCTGTGCGGTGCGGTGTACTGCTCTGCACGGTGCGGTGTTCTGTTCTGTGCGTTGTTCTGCTCTGTGCGGTGCGGTGTACTGCTCTGTGCGGTGCGGTGCGGTGTACTGCTCGGCGCGGTTCGGTGTTCTGCTCGGTGCGGTGTGGTGCGGTGTTTTGCTCTGTGCGGTGCGGTGTACTGCTCTGTGCGGTGCGGTGTACTGCTCGGCGCGGTGCGGTGTTCTGCTCGGTGCGGTGCGGTTCGGTCTTCTGCCCTGTGCGGTGCGGTGTACTGTTCGGCGCGGTGCGGTGTTCTGCTCGGTGCGGTGCGGTGTACTGCTCGGTGCGGTGCAGTGCGGTGTTGTGTTCTGCTCTGTGCGGTGCGGTGTACTGCTCTGTGCAGTGCGGTTTACTGCTCTGTGCGGTGCGGTGTACTACTCTTTGTGGTGCGGTGTAGTGCTCTGTGCGGTGCGGTGTACTGCTCTGTGCGGTGCGGTGTTCTGCTTTGTGCGGTGCGGTGCGGTGTACTGCTCTGTGCGGTGCGGTCTTCTGCTCGGTGCGTTGCGGTGTACTGCTCTGTGCAGTGCGGTGTTCTGCTCTGTGCGGTGCGGTGTTCTGCTCTGTGTGGTGCGGTGTACTGCTCGGCGCGGTGCGGTGTTCTGTTCGGTGCGCTGCGGTGTCCTGCTCTGTGTGGTGCAGTGTTCTGCTCTGTGCGGTGCGGTGTACTGCTCGGCGCGGTGCGGTGTTCTGTTCGGTGCGGTGCGGTGTTCTGCTCTGTGCGGTGCGGTGTACTGCTCTGCGCGGTGCGGTGTTCTGCTCTGACCGGTGTGGTGTTCTGCTCTCTGCGGTGTTCTGCTCTGTGCAGTTTGATGCGGTGTACTGCTCTGTGCGGTGCGGTGTGGTGTACTGCTCTGTGCAGTGCGGTGTACAGCTCTGTGCGGTGCGATGTAGTGTACTGCTCGGTGCGGTGCGGTGTAATGTAGTGCTCTGTGCGGTGCGGTGTAATGTAGTGCTCTGTGCGGTGCTGTGTAATGTAGTGCTCTGTGCGGTGTAATGTACTGCTCGGTGCGAAGCGGTGTAATGTACTGCTCTTTGCGGCGTACTGCTCTGTGTGGTGGGGTGTACTGCTCCGTGCTGTGCAGTGTACTGCTCTGTGCGGTTGGGGTGTACTGCTCTGTGCGGTGCGGTGTTCTGCTCTGTGCGCTGCGGTGTTCTGCTCTGTGCGCTGCGGTGTTCTGCTCTGTGCGCTGCGGTGCGGTGTTCTGCTCTGTGCGGTGCGGTGTTCTGCTCTGTGCGGTGCGGTGTTCTGCTCTGTGCGGTGCGGTGTTCTGCTCTGTGCGGTGCGGTGCGGTTATCTGCTCTGTGCGGTGCGGTGCGGTTATCTGCTCTGTGCGGTGCGGTTATCTGCTCTGTGCGGTGCGGTGTTCTGCTCTGTGCGGTGCGGTGTTCTGCTCTGTGCGGTGTGGTGTTCTGCTCTGTGCGCTGCGGTGTTCTGCTCTGTGCGCTGCGGTGTTCTGCTCTGTGCGCTGCGGTGCGGTGTTCTGCTCTGTGCGGTGCGGTGTTCTGCTCTGTGCGCTGCGGTGTTCTGCTCTGTGCGCTGCGGTGTTCTGCTCTGTGCGCTGCGGTGTTCTGCTCTGTGCGCTGCGGTGCGGTGTTCTGCTCTGTGCGGTGCGGTGTTCTGCTCTGTGCGGTGCTATGTTCTGCTCTGTGCGGTGCGGTGCGGTTATCTGCTCTGTGCGGTGCTATGTTCTGCTCTGTGCGCTGCGGTGCGGTGTTCTGCTCTGTGCGCTGCGGTGCGGTGTTCTGCTCTGTGCGCTGCGGTGCGGTGTTCTACTCTGTGCGGTGCGGTGCGGTGGCCTGCTCTGTGCGGTGTGGTGTTCTGCTCTGTGCGGTGTGGTGTAATGTGGGGTGTAGTGCGCCGTGCAGTGCAGTGTGGAGTACACTGTTGTTTAGTGTGAAATGAAGTGCGGTGTAATGTGTTGTGCGGTGCAGTGTAATGTGCTGTGCGGTGTGGTGCGATGTAATGTGCTGTACGGTATGGTGCGGTGTAATGTAATGTGCTGTGCGGTGTGGTGTGATGTAATGTGCTGTGCGGTGTGGTGCGATGTAATGTGCTGTGCGGTGTAGTGTGGTGTAATGTGCTGTACGGTGTTGTGTGTGTAATGTGCTGTGCGGTGTTTTGCGATGTAATGTGCTGTGGGTGTAATGTGCTGTGTGGTGTGGTGTAATGTACTGCGCGGTGTGGTGTGGTGTGATGTACTGTGCGGTGCGGTGTAATGTGCTGTGCGGTGTAGTGTAATGTGCTGTAGGGTTTGGTGCGGTGTGATGTGCTGTGCAGTGTAGTGCGGTGTAATGTGGTGCGGTGCGGTGTAACGTGCTGTGCAGTGTGGTGCGTTGCAATGTGGTGTGGCGCAGTGTAATGTGCTGTGCGGTGTAATGTGCGGTGTGATGTTGTGTAATGTGCGGTGTGGTGCGGTGTAATGTGCTGTGCAGTGTGGTGTAATTTGCTGTGCAGTGTGGTGCTGTGTAATGTGGTGTGCGGTGTGGTGTAATGTGCGGTGTGGTGCAGTGTAATGTGCTGTGTGGTGTGGTGTGGTTTAATGTGCAGTGTGGTGCTGTGTAATGTGCTGTGCGATGTGGTGTAGTGTGCTGTGCGGTGTGGTGCAGTGTAATGTGCCGTGCGGTGTGGTGCGGTGTGGTGTAATGTGATGTGCGGTGTGGTGTGGTGTAATGTGATGTGCGGTGTGGTGCGGTGTAATGTGCTGTGCGGTGTGGTGCGGTGTAATGCGCTGTGCGGTGTGGTGCGGTGTGATGTGCTGTGCGGTGCGGTGTGATGTGCGTGTAATGTGATTTGTGGTGCAGAGTAATGTGCTGTGCAGTGCGGTGTAATGTGCTGTGCCGTGCGGTGTAATGTGCTGTGTGGTGTGGTTTAATGTGCAGTGTGGTGCTGTGTAATGGGCTGTGCGATGTGGTGTAATGTGCTGTGCGGTGTGGTGCAGTGTAATGTGCTGTGCGGTGTGGTGCGGTGTAATGTGCTGTGCGGTGTGGTGTAATGTGATTTGCGGTGTGGTGTGGTGTAATGTGATGTGCGGTGTGGTGCGGTGTAATGTGCTGTGCGGTGTGGTGCGGTGTAATGCGCTGTGCGGTGTGGTGCGGTGTGATGTGCTGTGCGGTGCGGTGTGATGTGCGTGTAATGTGATTTGTGGTGCAGAGTAATGTGCTGTGCAGTGCGGTGTAATGTGCTGTGCCGTGCGGTGTAATGTGCTGTGCGGTGCGGTGTAATGTGCTGTGCGGTGCGGTGTAGTGTGCTGTGCGGTGCGGTGTAATGTGATTTGTGGAGCGGTGTAATGTGCTGTGCGGTGTGGGGCGCAGTACTGTCCATACCCGTTCATAGGACGGCGTGACCACACTACACTACCAAACACAAACTGTAGGACCATCACATACTAGGCACCACACCCCATTCCTCATGTTCACCTTTTCTATCACTCTCTTGGTTTAAATAGTTTTTATTCAGAAATGAGTATAAACATTGAAAACAAACAGCATTTTGGAATCATAGCAACAACAAGCTTATAGCTTATGGTGTGCTCAATTAAACAATGAAGATTAACATGAACATAACGGCTGCTGAGCTGAAGAATGTAAACCAACAACAACAAACATTTTCATCAATTACAATCTTTGCTAATGTAAGAAAAAGGAAAACAACACAAAGAAGCATATCAATTTGTAGAATAAACACATAAAAACAAACAAAAATAGTTGGAATAGGAAAACCTCAGAGAGAGAGAGAGAGAGCAATTTAGGAAAATATCATCCACAAGGCCAAAAATGCTATAGGTTAATATAATACCAATGATATAATTTACATAAGCAGGACAATTATTAAACAAATCGTGTACTATGTCAGTAATCATTGCAAAAAAAATTTCTATTCACTATTACAAAATGTTTCTTGCTTTCTTTTCAACAATCACTCTCTTCGTTTCTGTCTTTTGTCCTTTTCGTTCTGTCTGGCGCACTGCAAGGAGCAGTGTGTGGTGCAGTCAGGTCAAGGTGGCTTGGAAGGCATGCTGCACAGCGCAATGCGCTACACGCAACATCAGTGTGTTGTTTGTGGTGTAGTGTTGTGTGTGGTGTAGTGCGTGTGCGGTGTATTGTGCGGTTCAGTGTATTGCGCGGTGCGGTGTATTTCGTGGTGTAGTGTATTCTGCAGTGTGGTGTATTGCGCGGTGCGGTGTATTGTGCGGTGTAGTGTATTCCGCGGTGCGCTGTATTGCGCGGTGCGGTGCGGTGTATTGCGTGGTGCGGTGTATTGCGTGGTGCGGTGTATTGCGTGGTGCGGTGTATTGCGTGGTGCGAGGTATTGCGCGGTGCGGTGTGGTGCAGTGCGTGGTGTAGTGCAGTGTCGTGTGCGGTGCGGTACAGTATAGTGCCCCCACCTCCCACCTCACCCCACCCCCCTTCCCCGTGTGGTGCGGTCTAATGCTGTGCTATGCGACGCGGTTTTATGATTAAAGGATCGTTCATTCCGTATAAAATTATTCGCACCGCGTGGTGCGATGTAGTACACCTTTGCAGTGTGGTCTAGTGCGCCGTTTGACGTGGTACGTTGCAGTGTAGTGCGCTGTGTGTGTGTTGTGTGGTGTGTGTGTGTGTGTGTGTGTGTGTGTGTGTGTGTGTGTGTGTGTGTGTGTTTGTGTGTGCGCGTGTTGAATTGATTTGTGTGTGTTTCTGTGCCCAACAGGGAACAGTACAGGGTGTGAGACGAAGAGGCAGACGGAGAAAACTGTGGGAAGACAAACATCAGAGAGTGGACTGGCCTTGAGTGGATAGACATTGTAGGGAAGGCTAAGAAGCGCGAGGAGTGGAGGAAGCTGGTTGCAAAATCTTCAGTGGTGCCCTGTACACAACGGGATAGGCGAAAGTCAAGGTATGTGTGCTGTGTGTTTATTTTGTTAATCTTAATTCTTATTTTTGTTCCGGTACCTCGGTTTACAGTCACATTCGAAAAACTTGTGTGTGTATGTGTGTGTGTGTGTGTGTGTGTGTGTGTGTGTGTGTGTGTGTGTGTGTGTGTGTGTGTGTGGCGCGCGCGAGCGCGTGCGTGCGTGCGTGCCCGCGCGCGCGCGCGTGTGTGTGTGTGTGTGTGTGTGTGTGTAAGAGAGAGAGAGAGTGTGTGTGTATGTGTTTTATGTGGTACGTGTGCATATGTGTGTGTTTTTATGTGTGTGAGTGTGTGTTGTATTTGTGCTGTGTGCATTGCAGCGCCAAATCTTGACTGTTTCTGACGCGGTCGACGTAGTGTGCGGGGCGATACGCGGCGCGACACAGTGTAGCGCGGTAGAGGGTTCGTTGTGTAGTGCGCAGCGTGGTGTGCGGTGCAATGTGTAGTATGCGGTGCAGGACAATCCAGCGCGGCGCAGCGTTCAGTGGTGCGCGGCGTAGTGCGCGGCGCGGCGCGATGTAGCGAGCGCGGCTCCGTGGATGGTGACGCGCGGTGTAGGGTGAGGTGCAGTGGGGTAGGGCTCTCTGCGGTGTAGTCCGCTGTGCACTACGATGTAGTGTGGTGTGCGGTGCGGTGCGGTGCGGTGCGGTGTACTGCTCTGTGCGATGCGGTGCGGTGTTCTGCTCTGTGCGGTGCGGTGTTCTCGTTGTGCGGTGCGGTGTTCCCATCTGTGCGGTGCTGTTTCTGTGTGTGCGGTGCGTGTTCTGCTCGTGGTGCGGTGCGGTGTTCTGTGTGTGCGCTGCGGGTCTGCTCTGTGCGGTGCGGTGTCTGCTCTGTGCGATGCGGTGCGGTGTCTGCTCTGTGCGTGCGGTGCGGTGTACTGCTCTGTGCGGTGCGTGCGTGTACTGCTCTGTGCGGCGTGTACTGCTCGTGCGATGCGTGTGGTGTATGCTGCTGTGCGGTGCGGTGTCTGCGTGCGTGCGGTGCGGTGTCTGCTCTGTGCGTGTCGGTCGGTGTTACTGCTCGATGCGTGCGGTGTTCTGTCTGTGCGTGGTGCGGTGTACATGTGCGTGTGCGGTGTGTGCGTGTGAGTGCTGTGCGTGTGTTAGTGCGGTGTTGCTGTGCGGTGGTGCGGTGTAATGTTGCGTGCGGTGTAGTGCGGTGGTAATGTGCTGTGCGGTCGGGTGTAATGTGCGGGTGCGGGTGTGGTGTATGCTGTGCGGTGTGGTGCGGTGTAATGTGCTGTGCGGTGCGGTGTAATGTGCGTGCGGTGCGGTGTAATGTGCTGTGCGGTGGTCGGTGTAATGTGCTGTGCGGTGCGGTGGTAATGTTGCGGTGCGGTGCGGTGTAATGTGCTGTGCGGTGTGCGGTGTAATGTGCAGTGTGTGTGTGTGCGTGTGGTGTAATGTGCTGTGCGGTGTGTGCGTGTAATGTGCTGTGCGGTGTCGTGTAATGTGTGGGTGTGTGTAATGTGCGGTGTGTGATGTGTGCGTGAATGTGCTGTGCGGTGCGGTGTAATGTGCTGTGCGGTGCGGTGCGTGTAATGTGCTGTGCGGTGCTGTGTAATGTGCTGTGTCGGTGCGGTGTAATGTGCGGTGCGGTGCGGTGATTGCGTGTAATGTGATTTGTGGTGCGGTGTAATGTGCTGTGCAATGTGGCGTATGTGTGTGCGGTGCGGTGTAATGTGCTGTGGCGGTGTAATGTGCTGGCGGTGTGGTGTAAGTGCTGTGCGGTGCGGTGTAATGTGGATTTGTGGTGCGTGTAATGTGCTGTGCGGTGCGGTACGGTGTAATGTGCGGTGCGGTGCGGTGCATTGTGCGGTGTAATGTGATTTGTGGTGCGGTGTAATGTGCTGTGCAGTGCGGCGTAATGTGCTGTGCGGTGCGGTGTAATGTGCTGTGCGGTGTAATGTGCTGTGCGGTGCGGTGTAATGTGGTGTGCGGTGCGGTGTAATGTGATTTGTGGAGTGGTGTAATGTACTGTGCGTGTGGTGCGGTGTAATGTGCTGTGCGGTGTGGTGTAATGTGCTGTGCGGTGCGGTGTAATGTGCTGTGCAGTGCGGTGTAATGTGCTGTGCGGTGCGGTGTAATGTGATTTGTGGAGCGGTGTAATGTGCTGTGCGGTGTGGGGCGCGGTACTGTCCAGAACCCGTGCATAGGACGGCGTGACCACACTACACTACCAAACACAAACTGTAGGACCATCACATACTAGGCACCACACCCCATTCCTCACCTTCACCTTTTCTATCACTCTCTTCGTTTCTGTCTTTTTCCTTCCCGTTCTGCCCGGCGCACTGCAAGGAGCAGTGTGTGGTGCAGTCAGGTCATGGTGGCTTGGAAGGCATACTGCACGGCGCAATGCGCAGTACGCACTGCGCTACACGCAACATCAGTGTGTTGTTTGTGGTGTAGTGTTGTGTGTGGTGTAGTGCGTGTGCGGTGTATTGTGCGGTTCAGTGTATTGCGCGGTTCAGTGTATTGCGCGGTGCGGTGTATTTCGTGGTGTAGTGTATTCCGCAGTGCGGTGTATTGCGCGGTGCGGTGTTCCGCAGTGTGGTGTATTGCGCGGTGCGGTGTATTGTGCGTTGCGGTGTATTGCGCGGTGCGGTGTATTGTGCAGTGCGGTGTATTGTGCGGTGCGGTGTATTGCGCGGTGCGGTGTATTGCGCGGTGCGGTGTATTGCGCTGTGCGGTGTATTGTGCAGTGTGGTGTATTAAGCGGTGCGGTGTATTTCGCGGTGCGGTGTATTGCGCGGTGCGGTGTATTGCGCTGTGCGGTGTATTGTGCAGTGTGGTGTATTGCGCGGTGCGGTGTATTGCGTGGTGCGGTGTATTGCGTGGTGCGGTGTATTGCGCGGTGCGAGGTATTGCGCGGTGCGGTATGGTGCAGTGCGTGGTGTAGTGCAGTGTCGTGTGCGGTGCGGTACAGTATAGTGCCCCCACCTCCCATCCCACCCCACCCCCCTTCCCCGTGTGGTGCGGTCTAATGCTGTGCTATGTGACGCGGTTTTATGATTAAAGGATCGTTCATTCCGTATAAAATTATTCGCACCGCGTGGTGCGATGTAGTACACCTTTGCAGTGTGGTCTAGTGCGCCGTTTGACGTGGTACGTTGCAGTGTAGTGCGCTGTGTGTGTGGTGTGTGTGTGTGTGTGTGTGTGTGTGTGTGTGTGTGTGTGTGTGTGTGTGTGTGTGTGTGTGCGCGTGTTGAATTGATTTGTGTGTGTTTCTGTGTCCAACAGGGAACAGTACAGGGCGGGAGACGAAGAGGCAGACAGAGAAAACGATGGAAAGACAATATCAGAGAGTGAACTGGCCTTGAGGGTAAAGGCATTGTAGGGAAGGCTAAGAAGCGCGAGGAGTGGAGGAAGCTGGTTGCAAAATCTTCAGTGGTGTCCGCTACACAACGGGATAGGCGAGGGTCAAGGTACGTGTGCTGTGTTTATTTTTTAAATCTTAATTCTTATTATTTTTGTTCCGGTACCTGGGTTTACAGTGACATTCGAATGACTTGTATGTGTGCGTGTGCGTGCGCGCGCGCGTGCCTGCGTGCCTGCGTGTGTGTGTGAGACAGAGAGAGAGTGTGTGTGTGTATGTGTGTGTTTTATGTGGTACGTGTGCATATGTGTGTGTTTGTATGTGTGTGAGTGTGTGTTGTATTTGTGCTGTGTGCACTTGCATCGCCTAATCTTGACTTTTTGACGCGGTAGACGTAGTGTGCGGCGCAATACGCGGCGCGGCACAGCACAGTGTACCGCGCAGTGCTGTGTGTGTGTGTGTGTGTGTGTGTGTGTGTGTGTGTGTGTGTGTGTGTGTGTGTGTGTGTGTGTGTGTGTGTGTGACGATTCGTTGTGAAGTGCGCAGCGTGGTGTGCGGTGCAATGTGTAGTATGCGGTGCAGGACAATCCAGCGCGACGCAGCGTTCAGTGGTGCACGGCGTAGTGCGCAGCGCGACGCGGAGCGGTGCGGCTCGGCGCGGCGTGGCGGGCGCGGCGCAGTGGATGTGACGCGCGGTGTAGGGTGAGGTGCAGTGGGGTGTAGCGCTCTCTGCGGTGTAGTCCGCTGTGCAGTGCGATGTAGTGTGGTGTGCGGTGCGGTGTACTGCTTTGAGCGGTGCGGTGCGGCGTACTGCTCTGTGCGGTGTGGTGTACTGCTCTGTGTGGTGTTCTGCTCGGTGCGGTGCGGTGTACTGCTCTGTGTGGTGTAGTGCGGTGTACTGCTCTGTGCGGTGCAGTGTTCTGCTCTGTGCGGTGCGGTGTTCTGCTCTGTGTGGTATTCTGCTCGGTGTGGGGCGGTGTACTGCTCTGTGCGGTGCAGTGTTCTGCTCTATGCGGTGTGGTGTACTGCTCTGTGCGGTGCGGCGTACTGCTCTGTGCGGCGCGGTGTACTGCTCTGTGTGGTGTGGTGTTCTGCTCGGTGCGGTGCGATGTACTGCTCTGTGCGGTATATTGCTCTGTGCGGTGTTCTGTTCTGTGCGGTGTTCTGTTCTGTGCGGTGCGGTGTACTGCTCTGTGCGGTGCGGTGTTCTGCTCTGTGCGGTGTGCTGCTCTGTGCTGTGCGGTATATTGCGCCGTGCGGTGTTTTGCGCGGTGTGGTGTATTGCGCGTTATGGTGCGGTGTATTGCGCAGTGTGGTTTATTGCGCGATACGGTGCGGTGTTTTGCGCGGTACGGTGTGGTGTATTGTGCGGTTCAGTGTATGCGCGGTGCGGTGTATTGCACGGTGCGGTTCGGTGTATTGCATGGTGCTCTGTATTGCGCGGTGCGGTGCATTGTGCGGTTCAGTGTATTGCGCAGTGCGGTGTATTGCGCGGTGCGGTGTATTGCGCGGTACGGTGTGCTGCGCGGTGCGGTGTATTGCGCGGTACGGTGTACTGCGCGGTGCGGTGTACTGCGCGGTGCGGTGTATTGCGCGGTGCGGTGTATTGGTGTGCGGTGTATTGCATGGTGCGGTGTAATGCGCCGTGCGGTGTATTGCGCGGTGCAGTGTATTGCGTGGTACGGTGTATTGCGCGGTGCAGTGTATTTCGCGGTGCGGTGTATTGCATGGTGCGGTGCAGTGTATTGCGCGGTACGGTGCGGTGTTTTGTGTGGTGCGGTGTATTGCGCGGTGCGGTGTATTGCGTGGTGGGGGTGTATTGCGGGGGTGCGGTATATTGCGCGGTGCGGTGTATTCTGCGGTGCGGTGTATTGCGCTGTGCGGTGTATTGCGCGGTGCGGTGTATGCGCTGTGTGGTGTATTGCGCTTGGGTACAGTGTATTGTATGGTGCGTTGTATTTGCGCGGTGCGGTGTATTGCGCGGTGGGGTTTGTATTTCGCGGTATCATGCTGTGTATTGTGCAGTGCAGTGTATTGCGTGGTAGGGTTGTATTGCGGGGTGCTGTGTATTGCATGGTGCGGTGCAGTGTATTGCGGGGTTTGCGGGTATTGCATGGTGCGGTGCAGTGTATTTGCGCGGTGCCGTGTATTGCATGGTGCGGTGTATTGCATGGTGCGGTGCAGTGTATTGCATGGTGCGGTGTATTGCATGGTGCGGTGCGTGTATTGCGCGGTGCGGTGTATTGCATGGTGGGGGTGCAGTGTATTGCTGGTGCGGTGCAGTGTATTGCGCGGTACGGTGCGGTGTATTGTGTGGTGCGGTGTATTGCGCGGTGCGGTGTATTGCGCGGTGCGGTATATTGCGCGGTGCGGTGTTTTCTGCGGTGCGGTGTATTGCACTGTGCGGTGTATTGCGCGGTGCGGTGTATTGCGCGGTGCGGTATGGTGCAGTGCGTGGTGTAGTGCAATGTCGTGTGCGGTTTGGTAAAGTATAGTGCCCCCAACCCCCTTCCCGGTGTGGTGGGTCTAATGCTGTGCTATGTGACGCGGTTTTATGATTAAAGGATCGTTCATTCCGTATAAAGTTATTCGCACCGCGTGGTACGATGTAGTACACCTTTTGGATATGGTCTAGACGCTGTTTGGTGTGGTGCGCTGCGGTGTAGTGCGCTGTGTGTGTGTGTGTGTGTGTGTGTTGTGTGTGTGTGTGTGTGTGTGTGTGTATGTGTGTTTGTGTTTGTGTGTGTGTGTGTTTTGTGTGTGTGTGTGTGTGTGTGTGTGTGCGTGCGTGTTGAATTGATTTGTGTGTGTTTCTGTGTCCAACAGGGAACAGCACAAGGAGGGAGACGAAGAGGGAGACAGAGAAAACGATGGAAAGACAACATCAAAGAGTGGACTGGCCTTGAGTGGAAAGACATTGTAGGGAAGGTTAAGAACCGCGAGGATTGCAGGAAGCTGGTTGCAGAATCTTCAGTGGTGCCCTCTACACGATAGGCGAAGGTCAAGGTATGTGTGATGTGTGTTTATTTTTTTATTTTTTATTTTATTTCGAGGATAACGGAATAAGCGCTAATGTGCTTTTAAAAAAAAAAGTCCAGTCCCCGTGTGTATGCGGTTTTGAAAATTTTGTCATCCATTCACACCGGCACACAATGGCCTACTCTTTCGAAAAGTGGAACAGGTTTAAACGTGTGCGCAAGATCTGCGCGTGTTCGCGCACGGTACCTTGGTTTACAGTCACATTCGAAGGACTTGTGTGTGTGTGTGTGTGTGTGTGTGTGTGTGTGTGTGTGTGTGTGTGTGTGTGTGTGTGTGTGTGTGTGTTTGTTTGTGTGTGTGCGCGCGCGTGCGCCTGCGTGTGTGTGTGTGTGTGAGACAGAGAGAGTGTGTGTGTATGTGTGTGTTTTATGTGGTACGTGTGCATATGTGTGTGTTTATAATTATGTGTATGAGTGTGTTGTATTTGTGCTGTGTGCATTGCAGCGCCTAATCTTGACTGTTTCTGACGCGGTAGACGTAGAGCGCGGCGCAATACGCGGCGCGGCACAGTGTATCGCGCAGTGCTGTGTGTGTGTGCGCGTGTGTGCGTGTGTGTGTGTGTGTGTGTGTGTGTGTTACGGTTCGTTGTGTAGTGCGCAGCGTGGTGTGCGGTGCAATGTGTAGTATGCGGTGCAGGACAATCCAGCGCGGCGCAGCGTTCAGTGGTGTGCGGCGTAGTGCGCAGCGCGGCGCGGCGCGGAGCGGTACGGTGCGGCGCGGCGTGGCCGGCGTGGCGCAGTGGATGTGACGCGCGGTGTAGGGTGAGGGGCAGTGGGGTGTAGCGCTCTCTGCGGTGTAGTCCGCTGTGCAGTACGATGTTAGTGTGGTGTGCGGTGCGGCGTACTGCTCTGTGCGGTGTGGTGTTCTGCTCTCTGCGGTGCGGTGCGGTGCAGTGTACTGCTTGGCGCGGTGCAGTGTTCTGCTTTGGGCGGTGCGCGTACTGCTCTGTGTGGTGCGGCGTACTGCTCTGTGTGGTGCGGTGTTCTGCGCGGTGTCGTGCGGTGTTCTGCGCGGTGTGGTGCGGTGTTCTGCGCGGTGTGGTGCGGTGTTCTGCTCTCTGCGGTGTTTTGCTCTGTGAGATGCGGTGTTCTGCTCTCTGCGGTGCAGTGTTCTGCTCTGTGCGGTGCGGTGTTCTGCTCTGTGCGGTGCGGTGTTCTGCTCTGTGCGGTGCAGTGTTCTGCTCTGTGCGGTGCGGTGTTCTGCTCTGTGCGGTGCGGTGTGTACTGCTCTGTGCGATGCGGTGTACTGCTCAGTGCGGTGCGGTATTCTGCTCGGTGCGGTGTTCTACTCTGTGCGGTGCGGTGTATACTGCTCTGTGCGTTGCGGTGTATACTGCTCGGTGCGGTGGGGTGGTGCGGTGTTCTGCTCTGTGTGGTGCGGTGCGGGGTTCTGCTCTGTGTGGTGTGGTGTTGTGTTCTGCTCTGTGGGGTGTGGTGTACTGCTCTGTGCGGTGCAGTGTACTGCTCTGTGCGGTGCAGTGTACTGCTCTGTGCGGTGCGGTGTACTGCTGTGTGCGGTGCGGTGTTCTGCTGTGTGCGGTGCGGTGCGGTGTACTGCTCTGTGCGGTGCGGTGTACTACTCTGTGCGGTGCAATGTGGTGTGTATTGCGCCGTGCAGTGCAGTGTGTGTGACGGTTCGTTATGTAGTGCGCGGCGTGGTGTGCGGTGCAATGTGTAGTATGCGGTGCAGGACAGTCCAGCGCGGCGCAGCGTTCAGTGGTGCGCGACGTAGTGCGCAGCGCGGCGCGAAGCGGTGTGGCTCGGCGCGGTGTAGCGGGCGCGGCGTAGTGGATGTGATACGCGGTGTAGGGTGAGGTGCAGTGAGGTGTAGCACTCTCTGCGGTGTAGTCCGCTGTGCAGTACGATGTTAGTGTGGTGTGCGGTGCAGTGTACGGTGCGGTGCGGTGTACTGCTCTGTGCGATGCGGTGTACTGCTCTGTGCGATGCGGTGTACTGCTCTGTGCGGTGCGGTGCTGCTCTGTGCGGTGCGGTGTTCTGCTCTGTGCGGTATATTGCTCTGTGCGGTGTTCTGTTCTGTGCGGTGCGGTGTACTGCTCTGTGCGGTGTACTGCTCTGTGCTGTGCGGTGCGGTGTACTGCTCTGTGCGGTGTGGTGTTCTGCTCTGTGCGGTGTGCTGCTCTCTGCGGTGTGCTGCTCTGTGCAGTGCGGTGTACTGCTCTGTGCGGTGTACTGCTCTGTGCGGTGTACTGCTCTGTGCTGTGCGGTATATTGCGCCGTGCGGTGTTTTGCGCGGTGTGGTGTATTGCGCGTTACGGTGCGGTGTATTGCGCAGTGTGGTGTATTGCGCGATACGGTGCGGTGTTTTGCGCGGTACGGTGTGGTGTATTGTGCGGTTCAGTGTATGCGCGGTGCGGTGTATTGCACGGTGCGGTTCGGTGTATTGCATGGTGCTCTGTATTGCGCGGTGCGGTGCATTGCGCGGTTCAGTGTATTGCGCGGTGCGGTGTATTGCGCGGTGCGGTGTATTGCGCGGTACGGTGTGCTGCGCGGTGCGGTGTACTGCGCGGTGCGGTGTATTGCGCGGTGCGGTGTACTGCGCGGTGCGGTGTATTGCGCGGTGCGGTGTATTGAGTGGTGCGGTGTATTGCATGGTGCGGTGTATTGCGCCGTTCGGTGTATTGCGCGGTGCGGTGTATTGAGTGGTGCGGTGTATTGCATGGTGCGGTGTATTGCGCCGTGCGGTGTATTGAGTGGTGCGGTGTATTGCATGGTGCGGTGTATTGCATGGTGCGGTGTATTGCATGGTGCGGTGTATTGCGCCGTTCGGTGTATTGCGCGGTGCGGTGTATTGAGTGGTGCGGTGTATTGCATGGTGCGGTGTATTGCGCCGTGCGGTGTATTGAGTGGTGCGGTGTATTGCATGGTGCGGTATGGTGCAGTGCGTGGTGTAGTGCAGTGTTGTGCGCGGTGCAGTACAGTATAGTGCCCCAACCCCACTCCCACCCCCACCCCCACCCCACCCCAGTGTTTTGCGGTCTAATGCTGTGCTATGCGACGCGGTTTTATGATTAAAGTATCGTTCATTCCGTATAAAGTTATTCGCACCGCGCGGTGCGAAGCGGTGTATTTCGCGGTATCATGCTGTGTATTGTGCAGTGCAGTGTATTGCGTGGTACGGTGTATTGCGCGGTGCGGTGTATTGCGCGGTGCGGTGTATTGCATGGTGCTCTGTATTGCGCGGTGCGGTGCATTGTGCGGTTCAGTGTATTGCGTGGTACGGTGTATTGCGCGGTGTAGTGTATTGCGCGGTGCGGTGTATTGCATGGTGCGGTGCAGTGTATTGCGCGGTACGGTGCGGTGTATTGTGTGGTGCGGTGTAATGCGCGGTGCGGTGTATTGCGCGGTGCGGTGTATTGCGCGGTGCGGTATATTGCGCGGTGCGGTGTATTCTGCGGTGCGGTGTATTGCGCTGTGCGGTGTATTGCGCGGTGCGGTGTATTGCGCGGTGTGGTGTATTGCGCTGTGGTACAGTGTATTGTATGGTGCGTTGTATTTGCGCGGTGCGGTGTATTGCGCGGTGCGGTGTATTTCGCGGTATCATGCTGTGTATTGTGCAGTGCAGTGTATTGCGTGATACGGTGTATTGCGCGGTGCGGTGTATTGCATGGTGCGGTGCAGTGTATTGCGCGGTGCGGTGTATTGCATGGTGCGGTGCAGTGTATTGCGCGGTGCAGTGTATTGCATGGTGCGGTGTATTGCATGGTGCGGTGCAGTGTATTGCATGGTGCGGTGTATTGCGCGGTGCAGTGTATTGCGCGGTGCGGTGTATTGCATGGTGCGGTGCAGTGTATTGCATGGTGCGGTGCAGTGTATTGCGCGGTACGGTGCGGTGTATTGTGTGGTGCGGTGTATTGCGCGGTGCGGTGTATTGCGCGGTGCGGTATATTGCGCGTTGCGGTGTATTCTGCGGTGCGGTGTATTGCGCTGTGCGGTGTATTGCGCGGTGCGGTATGGTGCAGTGCGTGGTGTAGTGCAATGTCGTGTGCGGTTTGGTAAAGTATAGTGCCCCCAACCCCCTTCCCCGTGTGGTGGGTCTAATGCTGTGCTATGTGACGCGGTTTTATGATTAAAGGATCGTTCATTCCGTATAAAAGTTATTCGCACCGCGTGGTACGATGTAGTACACCTTTTGGATATGGTCTAGACGCTGTTTGGTGTGGTGCGCTGCGGTGTAGTGCGCTGTGTGTGTGTATGTGTGTGTGTGTGTGTGTGTGTGTGTGTGTGTGTGTGTGTGTGTGTGTGTGTGTTTGTGTGTGTTTGTGTGTGTGTGTGTTGTTGTGTGTTTTGTGTTTGTGTGTGTGTGTGTGTGTGTGTGTGTGTGTGTGTGTGTGTGTGTGTGTGTGTGTGTGTGTGTTGTGTGTGCGTGTTGAATTTTGTGTTTTTTTCTGTGTCCAACAGGGAACAGCACAAGGAGGGAGACGAAGAGGCAAACAGAGAAAACGATGGAAAGACAACATCAGAGAGTGGACTGGCCTTGAGTGGAAAGACATTGTAGGGAAGGTTAAGAACCGCGAGGATTGGAGGAAGCTGGTTGCAGAATCTTCAGTGGTGCCCTCTACACGATAGGCGAAGGTCAAGGTATGTGTGATGTGTGTTTATTTATTTTTTTTTTATTTCGAGGATAACGGAATAAGCGCTAATGTGCTTTTTAAAAAAAAGTCCAGTCCCCGTGTGTATGCGGTTTTGAAAATTTTGTCATCCATTCACACCGGCACACAATGGCCTACTCTTTCGAAAAGTGGAACAGGTTTAAACGTGTGCGCAAGATCTGCGCGTGTTCGCGCACGGTACCTCGGTTTACAGTCACATTCGAAGGACTTGTGTGTGTGTGTGTGTGTGTGTGTGTGTGTGTGTGTGTGTGTGTGTGTGTGTGTGTGTGTTTGTGTGTGTGCGCGCGCGTGCGCCTGCGTGTGTGTGTGTGTGTGAGACAGAGAGTGTGTGTGTATGTGTGTGTTTTATGTGGTACGTGTGCATATGTGTGTGTTTATAATTATGTGTATGAGTGTGTTGTATTTGTGCTGTGTGCATTGCAGCGCCTAATCTTGACTGTTTCTGACGCGGTAGACGTAGAGCGCGGCGCAATACGCGGCGCGGCACAGTGTATCGCGCAGTGCTGTGTATTCTTGCAGTTTATTCAGTTTAGTTTGAAGACCTATTTTGGTTGTTGATAGCAATGTCAGGTCATCAGCATAGAGTAAACAAGGAATTCTGTCTTTTGCGGTTATATATGGCGAATCTTTCTCATCAGTATATTGAACTATATCATTGACATATACATTAAATAATGTAGAACTTAATGTATTTCCCTGATGTACCCCTTTTCTGACTATGATTTCATCTGTGTGTTTGCCTCGTATTTTTGTAAATATTGTTGCATTGGAATACATGCTTTTAATGACATTAAAAGTTTTGCCTGTTATTCCTATTTCGTTTAACTTTATAAGAAGACCCTCGTGCCACACATTATCAAACGCTTTCTGAAAATCTACAAAGCAGCAATAAAGTCTTTTAGTTTTTACTTTCAGTACACTATCTATTAAATTGTTAAGTAGGAAGATATGGTCCGTTGTTCTGCATGCTTTTCTGAAACCAGCTTGTTCTCTAACAATACTATTGTTATTTTCTAAATATTCAGAAATTCTATGGTTCAGTATTTGACAAAAAAGTTTTCCAATAGTGTTTGTCAACGTTATTCCTCTGTAGTTTTCTGGGTTGTATATGCATCCGTTCTTATAGATTGGGACATTCACTCCTACTTTCCAGTCACAGGGATATATACCCGTTTCTAATACTAAATTGAAAATATTCCGCATTATCTCTATAACATTAGATGAAACTGATTTGATCATTTCGTTTGTGATTCCATCTTTTCCAGGCGATTTGTTATTTTTCAACTTTTTGATTGTTTTTGTAATTTCCTCAGTTGTAATTGCTTATCTAGCAGTGGGTTATTAGATACTTTTAAGTCATTAAACCTGCTTAGTACTTGCTTTTTGTGGTCTGGATCTATTTGCGGTTCTTTACCAATAAGTGTTTTTAAGTGTTCAGTCCATTTACTGCTACTAATATGATTATGATGTTTTAATCCATCATCTTCACTTTCTTTTAATTTTTGTAAAGTTTTCCACAATATACTCGGATCTTCGTCAATGGCATCATGTAGCTGTGATACCAGTGAATTTTTGAAGATTTTCTTTTTCTTTTTATTAAAGTATTATATTGTTTTCTTTTCATAAAGTATTTTTCTCGAAGTTCAGGTTTATACGGGGTTCTATTTATTGCATTTAGTAGAGACTTTACTTCTTTTCTTGTACTGTTACATTCCGAATCAAACCATTTTTTATTGTGTTTAATTCTTCTTACCGGTTTTGACTTTCTGGTCCTCAAGCTTAATTGTGCCACTTTGAGAAAGATATCAGACAGTTGTCTGGAATGTTCATTTACTACGTTTGTGGAATCAGGCTGCTTTGTACTTTGTTTTATTTGTTTTAATACTGTATTTGTTTCAGTTTTTATTTGTGTTATGTGTGATTGTATTGCTGGTAGTAGAAGTGCCTTTTCAAATTGTCCTTTGGAATTTGTATCCCATACAAAACGTGTTTGTTGTGGTGAATCTTTAGTAATATACTCTGCTTGTGTGTCTCTTACTATTTTTATAGACCTCTGCAAACGTGTTTTGTCTATATCTGGTATATCTATATCTAAATCCAGTGGACAATGATCAGAGTATTCCATTAAATCTCTAACTTTCATATGTTTCACCTCTTTCATAAATGATTTTGAACAAATGAAATAATCCACAACACTAGAACCTTGAGGTTGAAAGCATGTAAATCTACCCTGTAAATCTCCTAATGTTCGGCCATTTAAAATATATAATTGATTGTCTGTACAAATATTAACTAAAAGTCTTCCATATTTTTGTACAATTCTATCCATTGAGCACCTTTGATAACATTGGTCATATTCATTTTCTTCAGGTAAATTGTAGTAACTTGGTTCTGGATCTATTTCTATAAAGTCAGTCAGTCTTCCTGATCGCGCATTTAGATCTCCGCACAGTATTATCTGACCTCTTTCAGACAAACTTTCTATGTCTTGTTCTAAGTTTTCCCATATTTTCTGTGTATGAACTTTTCCAAAAGAAGAAAATTCGGGTGGAATATATGCACATCCTATAAAAATATTCTTGTTTGATGATCTTAATGAGTTTTCCTGTATCATTTGCATCCACACAATATCTGAACTATTTTGTGGTAAAAATTTTATACTTTTTCGATAATCTTCCTTAATGAAAACTGAAATACCTCCTGAAGCACTGACAGATCTATTTCTTTTTGGTCTGCAGTAGTGCACTGACATATATCCTGGCAGAGTTACATCTTCTACAGATTTTTTATCTAAATGTGTTTCTTGTAAAATTATTACATCGTATAATATCAACATGTCTTTTATGTGTACGTCATTTAGTTTGTTTACATTAATTCCATCCACTTTTCCATAGATACTTCTAATATTCCATGATAATATTCTCATGTTTTACTCATTTGTTAAATATCATTGTGAACACAGAGATCTTTTCAATGTGGTAAACAAACCATGTGCATATCATTGTAATGAATTGTAGTTGTTTCTTTTCCGTTATAATCTCTCTAACTATAGAAATGCTTTCCATTCTTATCATTGTTTAACTGTCTACGATAGGAAAACAACAACGGCAACAAATTATATAACCATTAAAATTTACATAATCAAGAGATCAATTTTACCTTAAGAGTGTATTCATATTTTAACTATTAATTAAAGAACTTGACAAATCTATCCATTGTGTCCGAAAAAACAAAATTAGATAGATATATTAAATGATAACATGTGTTCAAAAGACTTTAACTGGGACAGACTTTCTTTGGGTTAATATCATTGTAATGGAGTGTGTGTGTGTGTGTGTGTGTGTGTGTGTGTGTGTGTGTGTGTGTGTGTGTGTGTGTGTAACCTACATACTTTCTATATTTCACCATCTCTTGGACATGTTTATTCTATACAAGTATGTAGATCTATTTACGCCATCGAAAGTGCACAGGGCTAAGTACTTTTGATCAACAATTGAAATCAAAGATTTTTTTTTTTTTTTTTTTGAAATGACGTAGCGTCATCTGGCATCACATTGTTGTTATTTGTATCTGGTGCTGAAGTAGTGTGTGTGTGTTTGAATGCGTGTGCGTGCATGTTGCGTGCGCGTTTGTGTATGTGAGTGCGCATGCGCGCGTGTATATATATGTGTATGTGAGTGTGGGTAGGTTGCCTATGTGTGTGTAAGTGTCTGTATCATGAGGGCAGGTGCATGTATGTGTATTGGAAGGGGGAATATGGGGGGGGGGGGGGGGGGGGGGGAGTTGCCTCTAGCTGCATGTTTCCTATTATTTGTATATATGTACGTGATAGATGTATATGTTATCTTAATATCTGTATGTGCCAGTCTTTGATTACACACTTCATTTTGTATTTCTCCAGTCATGGTGTTGATATGGTCTCCAGTTTTGTTCCCGTCTATGCAGATGGTAGTAACCTTGTGGTCTCCACGTCAGTTCATCTTCCTCCTTTCTGTCGTCATGGTCGTACTTCCAGTCAGTGTTGTAGTGCCATCTATTGCTCGTCCAGTCCTTCACACCACCTTCCCTGTCACCTCTCCATCCTTGTTGGTTCCTTTCTTGTTGACGTTGTCTGTAGCCACTGATGCCCCATCTGTCAGTCCACGGTCGTGATGTCTGGTTATTCCCATGTCTTCTGTCTCCATGCTGTGTGCGTCTTCTCCATTGCCGTCCGTTTCCATCCCAAGCAGTGTATCTTTGATGTGTCGCATTTCTTGTCCCGTTCTGGTGAAATGGCTCATCATTCACATTTTCTTGAGTTCTGTATTTGTTCCGTTGGTATTGGCCTATCCAATTCTTTTTGTCATTTGCTGATTGTTGTAGGTCACAGTATCTGTCTGCATTGCTCATTTGAATTATTTGAACGTCATTTGGTCGTTTTTCTTTCAGGTACTGTCTCTGTTGTCTTTCAGTCTGCCATCCAATTTCTCTTTTCTGTATTTCAAATTTCTTGCCGAATTTTGGTCGTGGTTTATGTTTTTTGACTGTCCAGCACCGTGCGTGTAGGTGTCGACCTATGCTGCCTGCCAGTATTCCACAGCCTCGTGCTGAGGGATGGGTGGTGTCCCGGAACAGGGCTCTGTTTTGGGGGTTCAGGGTGTGGTCGATGAAAGAGATATTGTCAAGTTGGAACAATTCACCATACACAAAAGCGTTGAATATTTTTCTTTTAGCTTCAAGTTCTTTTTCGGTTGTAGAAATGGTGTGGCTGATAACTAGTTGTGTGTCTTTGAATTCCTCATTGCTTTTTCTGACGACCTGTGTCATTTTCTGACTTGCTGTTTCTGCTGTTTCCTTCTTTAAGTTGTTCAAACCACAGTGAATTAGTATTACTTCAGGGGTCGACTTGATTTTTTCTATTTCTTTTTGACAGTCATTTATTGTGTATATATTTTTCTTCTTGATGGCAAGTCCGTATGAGCTTCCTAATCGCTCAGCGTCAATACCATCCAATACAGAGTCATGTAACATCAGAACATATGGAAGACTGCCTGAAGTCATGTTTTCATTGACATTTTTATCATCGATTTCTTCTTCTTTAGTACTTGAGCTCAGGGTACCATCGTCATCTGTGACACAATTCCTATCTTCTTGTTTTGTTTCGTCATCGCATATATCTAGTAGAGGGAGGCTGTTTTCTGGAAATGTCATCCGTATACTTTCCGACAAGTTCTGGGGTTCTCGTTATTTGCAATCTTTTTCGTGCTGTCTTGTTTTGATTTCTGTTTGATAGTTTTCTTTGAAGTTCTTCGTTTTCTTTTTTGACTGTCATTATTTTTCGGTGTCCTGTTTGCTGATGGTTTGCATAATTCTTTTTCACAGACTGCCGCATTGATGTTTTGAGGTTCTGAGTAGTACCATGGTCTGTATTGTTCTTTCATTTCATTGAATGATGAGTACATGTGCTCTGCTAGTGTGCTCACTGCCTTTTCTAGGTTACAGACCATTGCCTTAAGTTCTGTGACTTTGGTTTCTAAGATCATTTTGTCATCATTTGTGCATGACTTTTTTTCGATGAGTGACGTCATTTCTTGATTTGCGTCATTTGTCAGGTCTGCCTGTCTATCGATTTCCTCTAGTACTTGTTCAGATCCAAATTTTGCTTCAGCACAGATCTGGCATGTGTAAATTCTTGTAGATCTGGCAAAAATACAGATCTGGTATTTAGGGAGTGAGGTACAGGTCCAATGGATCTTCCTGTTACACTCACTGCACTTTAAGGTTTTTCCTTCAAAATGTCTGCTACATATGCATGTCTGTTCATTTGCAGTCAGTACCTGTTTTCTGTCAGTTTCTTGTGTGCTGTCGCATTCTTCATCAGCTCTGCATTCATCATCATCATCTTCTTCATTGTTTTTGTCATTTTCATCTCTACTATAACCATACACTGGCGGTGTGGTGTAGTGGTGTGTGTGTGTGTGTGTGGGTTCGTTGTGTAGTGAGCAGCGTGGTGTGCGGTGTAATGTGTAGTATGCGTGTAGTAATCAGGCGGGCAGCGTTCAGCGGCGCGCGATTTAGTGGTGCGCGCGGAGCGTGCGGTGCGGCGCAGTGGATGTGCGCGCGCAAGGCTGAGGTGCAGTGGGGTGTAGCGCTCTCTGCGGTGTAGTCCGCTGTGCAGTGCGGTGCGGTGTTCTCTGTGTGGTGCGGTGCGGTATTCTCTGTGCGGTGCGATGCGGTGTTCCGCTCTGTGCGGTGCGGTGTTCTCTGTGCAGTGCGAGGCGGTGTTCCGCTCTGTGCGGTGCGGTGTTCTCTGTGCGGTGCGAGGCGGTGTTCCGCTCTGTGCGGTGCGGGGTTCTCTGTGTGGTGCGGTGCGGTGTTCCGCTCTGTGCGGTGCGGGGTTCTCTGTGTGGTGCGGTGCGGTGTTCTCTGTGCAGTGCGATGCGGTGTTCCGCTCTGTGCGGTGCGGTGTTCTCTGTGTGGTGCGGTGTTCTCCTCTGTGCGGTGCGGTGTTCTGCTCTGTGCAGTGTGGTGCGGTGTTCTGCTCTATGCGGTGCGGTGCGGTGTTCTCTGTGTGGTGCGGTGTGGTGTTCTGCTCTGTGCAGTGTGGTGCGGTGTTCTGCTCTATGCGGTGCGGTGCGGTGTTCTCTGTGCGGTGCGGTGTTCTCTGTGTGGTGCGGTGCGGTGTTCTCTGTGTGGTGCGGTGCGGTGTTCTGCTCTGTGCGGTGCGGTGTTCTGCTCTGTGCGGTGCGGTGTACTGCTGGGTGCGGTGCGGTTTAGTGTGCAGTGTAGTGCGGTGTAATGTGCTGTGCGGTGTGGTGCGGTGTAATGTGCTGTGCGGTGTGGTGTAATGTGCTGTGCGGTGTGGTGCCGTGTAATGTGCTGTGCGGTGTGGTGCGGTGTAATGTGCTGTGCGGTGTAGTGCGGTGTAATGTGCTGTGCGGTGTGGTGCGGTGTAATGTGCTGTGCGGTGTGGTGTAATGTGCTGTGCGGTGCGGTGTAATGTGCTGTGCGGTGTGGTGCGGTGTAATGTGCTGTGCGGTGCGGTGTAATGTGCTGTGCGGTGTAATGTGCTGTGCGGTGCGGTGTAATGTGCTGTGCGGTGTGGGGCGCAGGGCGTAGTGTGTGGCGCAATACTGTTCAGAACCCGTGCATAGGATGGCGTGACCACACTACACTACCAAACACAAACCGTAGGAACATCACATACTAGGCACCACACCACATTCCTTACCTTCACCTTTTCTATCACTCTCTTCGTTTCTGTCTTTTTCCTTTCCGTTCTCTCCGGCCCACTGCAAGGAGCAGTGTGTGGTGCAGTCAGGTCATGGTGGCTTGGAAGACATGCTGCACGGCGCAATGCGCAGTACACACTGCGCTACACGCACTATTATGATGCAGTGTGTTGTTTGTGGTGTAGTGGTGTTTGTGGTGTAGTGGTTTGTATGGTGTAGTGTGTATGGTGTAGTGATGTGTGTGGTGTAGTGTGTGTGGTGTGTGGTTGTTGTGGTGTGTGTGTGTGTGTGTGTGTGTGTGTGTGTGTGTTGTGTGTGTGTGTGGTGGTTGTGTGTGTGTGTGGTGGTGTGTGTGTGTGTTGTGTGTGTGTGTGAGTGTGTGGTGTGGTGTGTAGTGTATGTTGTTGTGTGTGTGTAGTGTGTGTGTGTGGTGTAGTGATGTGTGTGGTGTAGTGATAGTGGGAGTGTATGTTGTGTGTGATGAGTGATGTGGTGGTGTAGTGATGTGTGGGGGTGTAGTGATATGTGTGGTGTAGTGATTTGAGTGTGTGTTGTAGTGATGTGGTGTAGATGTGTGGTATGTGGGTGGTGTAGTGTGTGTGTGGTGTAGTGTTGTGTGTGGTGTAGTGTGTTGTGGTGTAGTGATGTGTGAGTGTTATGTTGTGTGTGTGTAGTGATGTGTGGTGGTGTAGTAATGTTGTGATGTAGTGATGTGTGTGGTGTAGTGTTGTGGGGTGGTGTAGTGTATGTGTGTGGTGTAGTATGTTTGTGGTGTAGAGTGTGTGTGTAGTGTTATGTTGTGTGTGTTGTAGTGATGTGTGGTGGTGTGTATGTGTGTGGATGTAGTGATGTGTGTGGTGTAGTGTGTGTGTGTGGTGTATGATGTGTGGTGTAGTGTTTGTGTGGTGTAGTATTTGTGTGTGTGGTGTAGTGTGTGTGTGTTGTAGTGATGTGTGTGGTGTAGTGTGGTGTGGTGGTGTAGTGATGTTGTGTGGTGTAGTGTTTGTGTGGTGTAGTGATGTGTGTGGTGTAGTGGTTGTGTGTGGTGTAGTGATTGTGTGGTGGTGTGTGTGTGTGTGTGTGTGTGTGGTGTATGTGTGTGTTGTGTGGTGTAGTGATGTGTGTGTGTAGTGATGTGTGTGGTGTAGTGTTGTGTGTGTAGTGTTGTGTGTGGTGTAGTGATGTGTGTGTGTAGTGATGTGTGTGTGTAGTGTGTGTGTGTGTGTGTGGGTGTGGTGTAGTGTTGTGTGTGTTAAGTGTTGTGTGTGGCGTAGTGCTGTGTGTGGTGTAGTGATTTGTGTGGTGAATGTTGTACTCTTTGTTGTATGTCGAGTGTCATATGATGTGTGGTATGTGGGTGTCTGCATGCATGTTGTGTGTTTGTTGTGGTTGTGAGTTCGGTGTTGTGTTACGTGTGAGTGAGTAAGTGAGTGGAGTGAAACAGTGTGTGTGTTGTGTGCGTGCGCGCACATGCGCGTGTGTGTGTGCTTGTGTGTGTGGTATATATTATGAGGAGAACGGGATAGCTCAGTGGTCAGAGCACTTGCTTTCCCCAGCCAAGGTTAAGCAGCAATGAGGCGTGGTTACCAGTTTGGATGGGTGATCGTTTGCGCACCTTGGCTTCAGTAAAGTCCCCCCAGCTGTAAATGGGTACCTGCCTCTTTAGGATCAGGGAAGGTAAAACAGCGAGGGAGAGGAGATGGGCGCCGCCCTCAATTTGCTGGCCCCTAGAGAAGTGAAGAGGTCTCTTACGGCTCGCTCCCCTACGACCGCATAGGTTATGGGACACCTTTGCCTTATGGTATTTATTGTATGCTGTATGTGGGTTGTCCTGTGTGTGGTGTGCTGTGGAGCATAGTCATGTGCGTTGTATGTACGCGGTGTGGAAATAAACACATTTTTGCATCCATGCACGTACGCACTACACAAGCACGCGCGCGCGCGCACACACACACTCGGTTGTTTTTTTAACAGAAACAATCCCGTCAATAAACCTCGTCTACTGACCAAGTTGCCCTCATCTTTTCCCAACCTATATCCACTCAGCATCAGAAGCAGGAGCAGGAATGTGGGTCGCCATTCTTTGTATTTCTCCACAAGTATCGCCAGTTATGTAAAAAAAAAAAAAATGTAATTGGATGCTATACAAAGCAGTACAACGTTATGTGATGCATGCAGCGCATTCCAACAGCATATTCAGGGCTTAAAGAACAGCTGGCTGGCTGTGTGACATGTGCAGTGCCTCCGTGTACAGGGAGATAGTGGTGGACGTGTGGGGAGGCAACAGTCCTGTCAATGACCGTTTCTATGCCTCTGACGTCTGCATCAAGGTCACCATTGGTCCTCACTCCAACACCTACAGCACGGGAGAATTCCTCTTTGCCAATGTGAGTAACACCCTCGTTGAGAATGTAACACCCACTTTGGAAATGTAACACCCTCATTGGAAATCAACTCTCTCATGGGGAATGTAAACTTCCTCATCTGGAATGTAACTCCTTCATTAAGAATGTAACATCCCTCATTGGAAATGTAACTCCCTCATTGGGAGTGTGAATGCTGACCTCATTGCGAGTGTGAATGCTGACCTCATTGCGAGTGTGAATGCTGACCTCATTGCGAGTGTGTGAAAGATGACCTCATTGGGATTGTGAAAGCTGACCTGATGATCGAGAGTGTGAATGCTGACCTCATTGGGGGCGTGAATGCTGACATAATTGGGATTGTGAATGCTGACCTCGTTGGGAGTGTGAATGCTGACCTCATTGGGAGTGTGAATGTTGACATCATTGGGAGTGTGAATGCTGACCTCATTGGGAGGGTGAGTACTGATCTCACTGGGAGTGTGAATACAACCCTCATCGGGAGTGTGAACACAACCCTCATTGGGAGTGTGAATGCTGACCTCATCGGGAGTGCGAATGCTGACCTCATCGGGAGTGTGAACGCTGACCTCATCGGGAGTGTGAATGCTGACCTCATTGGGGGTGCGAATGCTGACCTCATTGGGTGTGAATGCCGACCTCCTTGGGAGTGTGAGTGCTGACCTCATCGGGGGTGCGAATGCTGACCTCATTGGGAGTGTGAATGCTGGCCTCACTGGGGGTGTGAATGCTGACCTCATTGGGGTGTGAATGCTGACCTCATTGGGGTGTGAATGCTGACCTCATTGGGGGTGTGAATGCTGACCTCATTGGAAGTGTGAAAGCTGACCTCATTGGAAGTGTGAAAGCTGACCTGATAATCGGGAGTGTTGGTGCTGACATTGGTGGGTGTGAATGCTGACCTAATTGGGAGTGTGAATGCTGACCTAATTGGGAGTGTGAATGCTGACCTCATTGGGAGTGTGAGTGCTGACCTCGTTGGGGTGTGAATGCTGACCTCATTGGGAGTGTGAGAGCGGACCTCATTGGGAGTGTGAACGCTGACCCCACTGGGAGTGTGAATACAACCCTCATTGGGAGTGTGAGTGCTGGCCTCATTGGGAGTGTGAATGCTGACCTCATTGGGAGTGTGAATGCTGACCTCATTGGGAGTGTGAATACTGACCTCGTTGGGAGTGTGAACGCTGACCTCATTGGGAGTGTGAGAGCGGACCTCATTGGGAGTGTGAACGCTGACCCCACTGGGAGTGTGAATACAACCCTCATTGGGAGTGTGAGTGCTGGCCTCATTGGGAGTGTGAATGCTGACCTCATTGGGAGTGTGAATGCTGACCTCATTGGGAGTGTGAATACTGACCCCATTGGGAGTGTGAATGCTGATCCCATTGGGAGTGTGAATGTTGACCTCATTTGAGAGTGTGAATGTTGACCTCATTGGGAGTGTAAATGCTGACCTCATTGGGAGTATGTGAATGCTGACCTTATTGGGAGTGTGTGAATGCTGACCTCATTGGGAGTGTGAATGCTGACCTCATTGGGAGTGTGAATGCTGACCTCACTGGGAGTGTGTGAATGCTGACCTCACTGGGAGTGTGAATGCTGACCTCATTGGGAGTGTTGAGTAAGACCTCATTGGGAGTGTGACTGCTGACCTCATTGGGAGTGTGAGTGCTGATCTCATAGGGAGTGTGAATGCTGATCTCATTGGGGGTGTGAATTCTGACCTCATTGGGGGTGTGAATGCGACCCCATTGAGAGTATGAAAACTTACCTCATTTGGGAGTGTGAATGCTGACCTCATTTGGGAGTGTGAATGCTGACCTCATTGGGAGTATGAGTGCTGACCTCATTGGGAGTGTGAGTGCTGACCTCATTGGGAGTGTGAGTGCTGACATTGGGAGTGCGAGTGCTGACCTCATTGGGAGTGTGAATGCTGACCTCATTGGGAGTGTGACTGCTGACCTCATTGTGCAAGGACTGCTCTCATAAGAAATGTAACAGTCTCATTGGGAGTGTAAAATTAATGTGGCTTCAATATGGATATGAATATGACCTAATCAGCAGTATCAATGAAAATACAACCCCGACAGGCAATGCGTGTATGATCAGAATATCTGTGTAGTATAATTGTATTCTATACCACTTTTAAGTAACGGCAGATTTATCTGCGTGAAATTCGGGCTGCTCTCCCTGCGGAGAGTGCATTACCACAAGAGCAGCGACACCCATTGTAATTTTCCTGTCTGCATAATTATGTATTTAACATTATTATATATAGTATTATATATCAGAGTGGCTTTTTTCTACAGAATTTGGCCAGGGACAACTCTCTTGTTGCTGTGGGTTCTTTTACATGCAGTAAATGAGCATTGCACACGGAACCTCGGTTTATCGTCTGATCTGAAAAACTAGCACCCAGACCATCACTTATTGTCTAATGGATGGGGGAAAAGTTTCAAGCACAAACGGGGTTCGAACCACCACACTCTTGAGACCCAGACTTAACGCTTTGTAGGCAGGTCTGTTACCTCTAGACCAACGATCATTGAAAGGTTTTTTTTTGATGAGAGGGGCTTATTGTTGCTGCTGTTGTTGAGTGGCGTTGTCCATCTTAACACCATATCTCACTCATCCCATCTGGGATTCACTGTGAGACTATAACAACTACTTGAAGTAAGGCCTTAGCACTAGTGACTGTGCTCACACCAATAATCCTCATTAGAGATATCAGTTTGACCCACATGGGAATGTTTGACCTCAGTATGACTTTACTAGGGATGCGAGTTCTAAACATGAATGTAACTTTACTGTGGCATCACTGGCATACACTTCCGAAAAGCAGAGTTTTAACATGTGCGCAAGATGTTGTGCTTGCCTTGGCAGACGGAACCTCAGTTTATAGTCTCACCTAAAGGACTTTCAGGGAAGTGAAGTCGGTACTGGTGTTAACTCCATGGGAAAAATCCTCTTAACAGACTTCTTGGTGGTGGCTTGTAAGCCACTAAATCTACAAAATTTGTTGTCTTGAAACAGCTGGTCATTACGTTGTCCAGACACAAGAAGGATATTTTATTGCTACATATGCATCAAAGTCTTGGCCTCTTTCAAATGAGATTGTAGGTACTAATGATTGTGATCAGCATAACTAGGTAGAGTTATATTGAAGAGGTTTTTCTCTGTTTTCATTTACACAGGGAACAGTCTGGACAAATGAAACTGCAGACACTATGCAAGACGGTGTTGTGTATAGCTACGGTGCTACCTAACATCAGGCCATCTTTACAGTCAAGGGCGCTTCCTTCCAGCTTATGTTCTGTGCAGTCAACAGGGAGTGAGGCAATTTCCAGCCTCTGAAACCTGGCAGTTTGTTCAGGTAAGCTTGGAATACAGTAAGCCAAGTATTTGTGGAAGTCCGTCAACTTTACAACACAATGTAACCAAAGGTTTCAGTGCTGAAAAGAAAACAACCTTTTCTGTGTTAAGAAACACAGCTTTAGGGTTTAGACTGAATGAAAAGCCAATCGCCATGGTGCAATGTATAGCGCCTTGGGTTATGGGCTGGAAGGTCATGGGTTTCAACCCCACGAATAATAGGCTTTTTTTTCCAGACTCTGCCCGGATCCTATTCAGAGTGAGTTTGCTTTGGGCTAACAGGGAAGACTGGGGCCGCATAATCAAGCTTCATCATTTTATGGATGCGAGTTTGAGAGTGTTGCTCAAATTACCTGACCAGTACTGCAGATATCTGTATCTCTCAGGCGTGGTTGACACAGTGAGATATTATGAATATTCTCAAAGCACATGCACATCCATAGCAGCAGCATCTTTACATCATCCTCGTAGGATCTTCTGTCATTGTTACACTTGTGTCTCTACTTTCAACAGCCACCTCCGCATCCATCACTGTGCTTTAGTGCATTATTATGTGGGTAAATTCAAAATCTGTTAATCCCATTTGAGAACAATCACATGCATGTAAATGATTTGAATATATGCGCTTAATTTGTTAGCAGTAAAATAAAAATTCAGTGCTTCAGAAATTTCATGTATAGTTATTATAGTTATTAGTAGATGAGGCAGCAAAAGGAAAAAAGAAGAAAAAAACAATGATTGAAAAGATCAAAGAAACAAAACACTATCACATGATTTTTTTTTTAAATTCACACACACAACTGATTGTTTGATCATTTTTATTTTCAAGGGTAACAAATAAGTATCAACATACTTTTTTTTTCCATCAGGCCTGGATAGTGGCATTGGGGTTTTTGTTTTATACAAGCCCTTTTCACTACACCTAGTCATGAAGCATTGAAATGAGTTACTCGTGTGTACCTAAACATAGCCCTTTCCTACATCAGTATACTGGTAACTAGTGATAATAACCCATCAATAGAAAAAGATCAGTGTGCAGTTGAACCCAAAGAAGCCTCTGAAGTCAGCGTACTTTCATTCATCTTCTTTTCCCACGTTTCCTTCAAAGTGAGCTGGAACACAAAATGAAGAAAAAGGAGGATTAATTTCCATATCCCCGTTTAGCTAGACATACTTACTATAATCTGACTTGTGCCAGATTTAGCAGGCCCTCCTACATGTCTGAGAAAAGGGCATCGTCCCATCAAAATCCACCAATTATTTATTTCATCTTTCCTCATCGAGTCTTGCTGCCAGTACTATCCTTCGATATCACGCTGCCCTCTCTGGAGGGTCTGACATGTCAGATGAACTCTTCCTCAGAGAAGTCGTTTGTGGTTTAACAAACAAGGAGGCTCGCTTACACAGGCGCATGCATAGAATGGACCTATCTTTGCTCCTTAGCTCACTCACATAGGCACTATTTGAGCCGATGGATGTTGTGACCTTTCAAAACGGGACATCCAACCCCCCCACCCCCCCCGGCTGAGTCCCTTGTGTTGCCCCCTAATGCTGAAGGTTTTTCAGGAATTCTGAGCTGTAAAAAAAGCCTCTCCTTGAACTTATTTCAGTTCTTCATACTAAGTAATTTCTGCCATAAAATAGGCTCTCGTAGAATCACTTTATCATTCATTCCTTCAACCCAAAGGAGATTTTAAACCCCCCAAAATAGACAGAAGTGTGTGTGCATGTTAGAGAGAGAGAGAGAGAGAGAGAGAGGTGAGAGGTGAGAAGTGTGTGTGTGCGAAAACTGTGTGTGAGGGAGAGAGAGATATGAGAGGGAGCAATAGTGTGTGTATGTATGAGAGACAGACAGAGAGGGTGTGTGTGTATGAGAGAGAGAGAGACAGAGAGAGGTTGTTTTGTTTTGAGAGAGAGAGACAGAGAGAGGTTGTTTGTGTGTGATGAGAGAGAGAGACAGAGAGAGGTTGTTTGTGTGTGTGAGAGAGAGACAGAGAGGTGTTTGTGTGTGTGAGAGAGAGACAGAGAGAGGTTGTTTGTGTGTGTGAGAGAGAGACAGAGAGAGGTTGTTTGTGTGTGTGAGAGAGAGACAGAGAGAGTTGTTTGTGTGTGTGTGTGTGAGAGAGAGAGAGGGGAAACAGGTTGGGGTAGGGAGAGGGCAGGTTAGGGGGAGGGGGAAAGTCCCCTCCCCACCCCTCTACCCTAACTCCCCAACCTAACCCCATGCCCCACTAACTACCCTTCCCTCCAAAACTACAGCCTTCTTCCCACTATCCACTCCTCTAACCCCCCCCCCCCCCCCCCCCCCCTCCTGCCCCTTCTCCAGGAAACAGGTTAGGGGGAAAGGGAGAGGGCGGGTTAGGGGAGGGGAAGTCCCCTCTCCACCCCTCTACCCCGACTCCCCAACCTACCCCCTTTCCCCCCCTAACCTACCCTTCCCCCTAACAAGGCCATCGCGTGCCCCCACACCACCCCCTTCTCCCCTAACCCCCCCCCCCCCCCCAACCTACCCCCTTGCCCCCCATCCCCTTAACCTACCCTTCCCTCCTAAACCACAGCCTCCTTCTTCCCCCTATTCACTCCCCTAACCCCTCTTCTCCCCCCCCCCCCCCTCCTCCATCTTTCCCCCACCCCTTCTCCACCTACCCAGGAGTCTGGGCAAGAGGAGGAGGGGGGGGGGGGGGAGGAAGTTGGGGGAAGGGAGAGGTAGATCAAGGGAGGTGGAAGGTCCCCTTCCCCACCCCTCCCTAACCCTAACCCCCCCCCAACCAGCCCCCCCCCCCCCAAAACACCCCCTTTCCCCAGGCTGGGGGATAGGTGGAAAGGGCAGGAAAAGAGAAGGGGGGTGGGTGGGGGAGAAAGGGTAGGGAGTGACCTAGCTGAAGAAGAGCTCTCAGTTTAAGAAGGTACCTACCGCCGACCGCCAAGGGGTAGGTTGGTGGGGGGGGGGGCCTGGATGGCTAGGGGGGGGGGGGGAATAGATTAACACTCATCCTTCCCCTCACCCCAACATGCCCCCCCCCCCCCCCCCCCCCCCCCTAAACCTACCCCCCCCCCCCCCTAATAACCTACCCCCCTCCCCCCCCTAAATAACCTACACCCCCCCCCCCCAATACCCTACAAACCTCCCCCCCCCCCCCTCCCCCCTCCCCCCCAAACATCCCCCCCCTAATAACCACCTATCCCCCCCCTAAAAACCTACCCCCCTCCCCAATCCCCTAAATAACCTACCTATCTCCCCTATCTCCTTAAATAACCTACCCCCCCCCCCCCCCCACCCCTTCCACCTAATCTCCCTACCCCCAAAATACCCTACCTCCCCCTACCTCCCCTCCTAAATGACCTACTACCCCCTCCCTGCCTCTCACCCCCCCCTCTAAATAACCTACCTATATCTCCCCCCCCCCCCCCCCCCTCCCCCATATACCCACCCCTCAAGTTACCTACCTACCTCCCCCCAAAAACATAAAATAAAAATAAAAACACTCCTCTCCTTCTAACCTACCCCCCCCCCCCCCTCCCCTAATAACCTACCCCCCCTTCCCCCTAATACCTACCTACACCCCCCCCCCCAACCCCCAAATAACTTACCCTCTTCCCTCCCCCAATACTCTAACACCTCCACCATTTATCCTTCCCTATCTTTCTTCCCCCCCCCCAATACTCTAACACCTCCACCATTTATCCTTCCCTATCTTTCCCCCCCCCCCCCCCCCTCTCCTCTATAAAATGACCCCATACACCTAACCTATCCACCCCCTGCTTTTTCTTTTAAAAAAAAAACAAAAAAACATAACCTATCCTAATCACCCCTTGCTCCAAAAAACTATAAATATAAACCCCCACAAACATGGAAAGAAAGACAACACATCTCCTCCAAAGGTCAGAGGATTAAGAAGATAGGGGGTGATCCCTGTACAGATCACAAAGTCCTAACTCACAGCTAATGCTGTTCAGGCTCTAGTTTTTACAACATATCATCAAACAAGAAATTCCAAAATGTAAAGGTGTCCTGTACCAGTTTGGAAATCAAACAAAATAACTAATGCTAAATCATTCAGATTCACCATGTCCTTGTTTCAAATAGGTAAACAGCAGTGTCTACAATCTCATATTAAAAAAATGGCTAATTTCCATTAAAAAAACAACTTTATATCGGGACGTTTGAGCAATTTATTCAATAAAAAGGAATCGAACTGTTTATGATAGCCTACGAAGGGGAGGTAATGTTGCTATAAATAGAAAGAAAGTTTTATCATGCACATACAAGTGTTAAAAAAAAATCTGAATGCAGTTAAGCAAGGTTCATAATTATGCAACATAACTTAACGCACATAAGAGAACTCACAGCTTGAAAAGAATTGTCAGTGGCAAATTCGTTATCTGGAGGTGATAAATCCAGAGCGTTCTCAGCATGGCCTGGTTTTATTGGCCTTAAGGAATGAAAAAAAAATCAGCGTGGCTATTTTCAGGTTGATGGTCTTGGATGTATGAAAAGGGATTAGGTCTTGATCTGAATATTGAGGTTGTTAATAGTTGTTGAACCTAAATGAGGTGACAGTCTTAATATGGCCTTCATGGTCTGTGGGGTTATAAACAACTTGAAATAAAATGAAATGAGCACGCCTCTACAAATGTATGTTATCAATGACTCTGACCATTCATCTGGATATGTTCCAAGTTCAAAGAGCTGATTGGAATATTTATCAAGGAATGAAGCAAATGTATGACTTGGAATACTTGTAAAACTCGTTAAGCCATTCAGTCCATGAGCCTTGTTATTATTTTTTTTTTTTTTAAAGTACTTTTAGAGCATCATATACTCTGTAAGTGTGTGTGAGAGAGAGAGAGAAAGAATTGTGTGTGCGTGTGTGTGTGTGCACATGTGTGTGTATGTGTGAGAGAGAGAGTGTGTGTGTGTGTCTTTGTCACTGTAAGTGTGTGTGACATAGAGAGACAGACAGATAGAATGTGAGAGAGAGAGAGAGAGAGAGAGAGAGAGAGAGAGAGATGGTTTGTGTGTGTATGTGTGACATAGAAAAATAGAGAGAGACGATGTATGTGAGTGTGTCTGTGTGTGTGTGAGAGAGAAGAGAGAGAGATAGAGAGAGAGGCACACTGACCACACGCACGGCTGACGTGGAACAGAGTGCTAGGTCTGGTGAAAGCCCCACATCCCCACCCACTCTCCCCTTCCCCTCTTCTTACCTAGATACCTAGCACACAGACGGGAAGTAATCGGCTTGGAAGAGTTACATCCCTTAACCAGTTTTCGTGGTTTCACTTTTTTTTTTTCTCTCGTGGATTTCCGCGAATTCATGGAGATGTACCATGCCTGTCACTTAGAAAGATTTCTGAACAAGGTATTTCGAATAGCCGATGAATATGTGAAGTGTTACGCATTGCCAATTATCTGTGACAAGTAACCTTCATAATAAAATTTGAGATACATATGGTGATTTTGGGTGATAGTGTGGAATACGAGTACCTGTGTGTTGGCTCTGAGTGTGTGTGTGTGTGTGTGTTATATCAAGCATGTCCTCACACATTTCAATTTCTGTTTTTGCTCCTTGGCTAGTACTCTGTGGTTCACCAATGGCGAGATTATGCGTATGCGACTCGTTTCTGCCCACCATGAAGGTAGCTGCATTCGGACTTCAGGGAGACTATCAATTTAAATTTCGTATTCCAATCAAACATAAACTAAATCTACATATGTTTATCACTTATCCGTATAACAACAGTTACATAAACAACATTTGTTGTATAATTTTTTTTTATAAAAACACTCACCACATGTTATTTCAACGTTGCTCATTGTTACTGTTCTGGGCGTGTTCCTTCAACATGGCCAACACCTCGTTGTTGTATTCCCCAGGGGCTGCCTTCAGTCCTGCACCACAATACACCCACATCATTGTCAATATTATCACTACTATTATTATCGTCATCATCATCATTAGTATTGTTCTTATGTTTTTGCTGTTGATGATGATGATCATCTTACTTTGTCACAATGAACATGTAGACTATATCTATCTACCACATAAAGATTTTTCTAGTATTTCGAAGAGATAATGATATTTTGTAGTCCCCAACCAAACTTGTTGTACTGCTTTTTTATGTATACTCTCCACAAAGCAGTCAGATATAACTTTTTTTCTACTTTTTTCCTCATCATTTTGTTTTGTAACCAATCCAATCCTGTTGTTTATACTCCCACTGATCACAGGGGCCATATCGGGGCTATCACCACGTAAAATTTTAAATCTCAGATTAAAACTGTGCAGCTATATAATATAGATTAAAATAGGGTACAAAAACCAACTCCAATGTTATTCAATCCAATCCAATCCTGTTGTTTATAGCCCCGCCAACCACAGATGTCATATCAGGGCTGTCGCCTCAAAGAATTTTAACTCTCAGATTAAAACTGTGTCTGCAGTAAAATGCTTGTGCCAAATATTCCAGGACGTCTCGACACTCCAGAAGCAGATGCTTATGGTTACCTGCACATCACAAGTCACACACCATGGGGTTCCCTCTCCTTTAACAGTAGTATCACTATGTTAAGGGAGAGAACCCGTCTTTCCCAGTACACGTGCACTGTGCACATAAGTATGCTACGGTAACCCAGTAGTGGGTGATACGTAGGGAAAGGCCAGTAGATGGTTGGCTCCCCAATAGCAGGTTACCTGTAGGGAAAAGGTTTTAAGCACCCCACAGCAAAAAGGGAGTTGTTCCTGGCAACATTCTGTAGAAAAAAGCTACTCTGATAAGGAAAAAAAATACAGTTGCAGACAGGAAAAGAAAAAAAATGAGTGGCGTTGCTCTTGTGGTGATGTGCTCTCCCTGGGGAGAGCAGCCCGAATTTTACATAGAGAAATCTGCCATGACTGAAAGTGGTATACAATATACAATACAATGCAAACAATGTGTTATCATTATTACTATCACTATTATTATTGTGATGGTGTGGTAAGTAGATTACCTCCCATGTGATCAGAGCAATGTGTTACTATTTTGGGACACACCTGCAAATTGTGCAGCGCTCTGTTTCCTTGGGTGGTGGTTGAAAACCACCTGTTGCATGCACTTTGTCTTTATGATACAATGTCTATTTATGCAGCCTCTTTCTTAGAGGCCACATCTTCCCTGTTCATACTGTGCTGTCGTAGCTGAGAAGCTGTACAGAGATGTGACAGATCAAGTATCTCCACTCTGTTACATTATTATAATTTGTTATCATCACTGTTATTATTATCAACATCTGCACCTAAAGAAATACAAAAGGATAGTTACTTTTATGCCTGAATACAACATATACTGAAAGGTATCAGAAAGAACTATAGATTCATTTATTTGGGACAAAGAGGACATGGAAGACCAGCAAAACCAAAGAACAGAACCTGGTGACAGATTTTGCTCCACATTGACTGGTCTTTCTGTCACTCTTTTTCA
The DNA here is from genome assembly GCA_028751875.1 of Rapana venosa. Lineage (NCBI taxonomy): Eukaryota > Metazoa > Mollusca > Gastropoda > Neogastropoda > Muricidae > Rapana > Rapana venosa. The sequence continues at coordinate 31,550,468 of CM054158.1, forward strand.
ACCTGGGCATTTCCTCCATCCACTACACTTTGAGTGATGTTGGTCCAAGAGCTAATCTGAAGGATGAGGCCATAAATCAAGATTCCATGGGAAGCATCCATTTAGCACAGTTAAATGAACCTCTGGCAAAATCCTGTACAAAAATAGCAAATACACATGCAGACAAGACAATTCTATGAAACACAAAAAGGAGGTACAGCTCTTGTGGAGATGTGCTCCCCCTGGAAAAAGTACCCCTGATTTTATGCAGAAATGATTATGCCATAACTGAAAGTGGCATGGAAAGCAACACAATTACAATAAATATAAAAATATAGGTTTGCTTTTTCTTCTGTTCCTCGGCTAAAGCTCCAAGGTTCATCAAACTTTTGTTTAGCCAATCCAATCCTCTTATTTATATAGCCCCACAGAGGTTTTTGTTTAAGGGGATAATTTCCCCTGGAGTAACCCCAAAAGTCCAGATGAGACTATAAACTGAGATTTGAAGACTTTATAAACTGAGGCCTCATGTGCAAACGCACGCAGAATTGACAAAACTGCATACACAAGGAGAGTGGATGTCAACAAGCAAATAAGTGCTTATTCCATTATCTTCAATTAAAAATAAATATTTTTAAAAAATAAAAATAAATACTGATTAATCCATATGAACACACCTGTCCTCCAGTAGTAGATCTGCCAGTCGTTGGACGGTTTGTGCGGTGCATTCAGTTTGTCCAGATGTCGTCCAGCCAATCCAGTCCTGTTGTTCATAGCCCCGACGACCACAGAGGCCATATCAGGGCTGTCACCTCGTCCAATTCTAAATCTCAGATTAAAAACGTGCAAATATGTACAGATTAAAACAGGGTATAAAACCAACTCTACTGTCGTTCCTTGTACCAACAACGCCCTGGACGGGCACCACTTGGGAAAAACATCAACCACAAATAAAATTAGATAAAACCAAGACCAAAACAACGGGAGTTTCCACCATCCACATAGGCGTCTCGGGGGAACTTGGAGAAGTTGCAGATAACATCCAAATCGATAAACGCCCCTTGGAGATTAGGAAGGATCCAAATCCCCAGAGGAGGGGTGGCAGAGTAGGATTTCTCAAACCTGGGGTTGAGAACACAGTCATAGGCAGGGATATTCTGCTCAAAATATAGTTTCATGTAGTAATTCTGAGTCAGTTTCAGACAAACACACACACGTACACAAAATATGACAAACACACACACACACACACACGTACACATACACAAAAATAGTCATTTTGGTAACTGCATTTCCTGCTTAACTCCACCATTTTATGTTTAAATAAGTATCTATTTTGCTAAAACATTCATCCTCCCCTCTTACAAAAAAACAAAGTATTGACTCTCCCTATTCTTGCTCTCACACGCACTCACACAGATGACTAAACTGTAACTTCTCTTATGCCCCTTCCCACATACAGCTATCTATCCCGCACCTTCTGTCCAACGTCCTTTTTCCCTAAAACACCCCCATACTCCTGCACACCTAAACATGCAAGAAGCAAAAAAGGATTGTTTCTGTGTCACATCTTGTACCACAATATTCACCTGCCGTTTGTGTCCACGTGTAGGGCCAGGTTATTAAGAAATCAAGGTTCCAATCCAATCCAATCCTATTGTTTATAGACCAGCCGACCACAGAGGCCATATCAGGGCTGTCACCTCGTCAACTTTTAAATCTCAGATTAAAACTGTGCAACTATAATATACAGATTAAAACGGAATAAAACCAACTTTCCTGTCGTTCCTTGTAGCAGCACCCTGGCCAACCATAAGGGTCAACCCAGGACAGGTACCATGTTATGGGAAACCCACATAAAATAAGATAAAACGAAAACAAGGTTCCCTAAAACAACCTTGTTCTTAGTGACCAACTGTAACACTTTCACTCATATCAAACGGAAAAAGCCCAATTCTCTTAAAAATTTCAAAATGGTGTCTAGTGCAACATCCTGAAAAAGGATCTTCAGGAAGTCTGCAGTAAAATGCTTGTGCCTGATATCTTGGACATCTCAACATTTTTTAACACAGAAAAGGTGAACAGCCTTTGCTGTCAACCAAGCTCTCTGGTGAACTTCCTGTTTGAGTTCAGCGGTTCCTGACATGTCTGTTACGCTTCAGCTTCACCATCTGCCATGTTCCTGGTAAAGAACTGCACACTGCTGATGCACTGTCCCAGGCACCCCAAGACATCGACCTCCCAGATGGTGACCTCACAGAACTGGTTGAAGTGTACACAAATGCAATTTTGGTCACATTGCCAGCCTCTGATCACAGGCTGAAACAGATTCGAGACGACCTGAAGGACGACATCCTTCAGATAGTCATGCACTATGCCATCAATGGCTGGCCATACAAGAACAAGCTCAACCTAGTCACCAGACAGTACTGGGCTGAGTCCAATCCAATCCAGAGCTGAGAGTGAATCCGCTCATACCAAGAAACCTTTCTCTCCAGAATGCTGAATCAGCTTGAGGGACAACACAAGAACACTAAGTTCGGCCGTGTACACTGAGCCGTCTGAAGGCAAGTACTCGGAAAGTGCAGATCCCTTGATGGTGGGACAATAGGCAGCACAGGCCACCCCTTCCTTGGACTTGGAGCCGTCTGTAAAAATGCTTGTATAGGATGGGTAAGACTGACACAACTCTTGGATAAAGACCTTGTAAGTTGTCAAACTGGTCACGTCCTTCCAATGAGCAGCCAGATCAAAGCGGACCACCGGGGTCACCATCAGCCACATTGGCGTCTTGGTGACGGAAAAAAACCCGATTCTCTCAGGAAGTCCAAAATGGTGTCTGGTGGAACATCACGAAAAAAGGATCTTTAGGGAGTCTGCAGCTAAATGCTTGTGCATAATATCCTGGACATGTCAACACTTCAGAAGCACATGCTTCTTCTGTGTCAAGTTTGAGGTACTTCTCCAAAAAGACAATTCGGTCATTGTTTTTCAAAGGAGGGGGAGTAACCAATCCAATCCAATCCTGTTGTTTATAGTCCCGCCGACCACACAGGCCATATCAGGGAGGGAGGGAGTATTGTTACAAGTTGCTTTAGGTTATTTTGCAGTTTAAGCATTTTGTTTAAATCCAGAAGTGAGGTTATGTTTGGGAAAAAAAACACCCAGGAGTTGTGTTCCTGCCAGCTGGTAGACAGAGCTGCTTGACAGAGGGAGGCAGAGCAAAGTGCTGTCCCCCTCGTTTACACTTGGATGGAGGGTTGACATTGGTTTTTGGCTGCTGGTTAAGCAGGTTAGTTTGATTATAGATTTGTTGTTTTATCGAAACTGAATTTCTGAATTGATAATGGAAGCTACAACTCTATTTCTGTTGTAGGTGAATCCAATCCAATCCAATCCAATCCTGTTGTTTATAGCCCCACCGACCACAGAGGCCATATCAGGGCTGTCACCTCGTCAAATTTTCAATCTCAGATTAAAGCTGTGCAGCTATATACAGATTAAAACAGGGTATAAAACCAACTCTACTGTCGTTACTTGTAGCAATGCCCTGGCCAACCATAAGGGTTAACCGAAGTTTAGACGAGTTTGTTGCCATGTACATCAGTCAGTTATGTCATCTATCTGCAAATTGTAACTTCGGTGAATCTTTGGAGGGCATGTTGAGGGACAGGCAGGAACATGGGATTCAGAATGATCGTATGCAAAGGCAATTGCTGACTTTCCAAAAAAGCATTGGAAATCACAACAGCCACGGAATTGGGAGATAAAAGTGCTGCTGACATACAAGGGAGTCTGTTGGCTGCAAAGGGGACTATTCGGGAAAAACAGGATGTTGTTCAAGTCAGTATAGACAAAGTGGATAGGACTGGTGTCTCCCCTTCTCTCCGTAGCTGGTGCATCCACCGCCTTTCCTTTCCTTCAGTGCGTACAGTGAACATTCTTCAAAGAGGAAAAAATTCGGATAGAAGAAAGAGGCATGCTACTCTATTATGAACAGTGCAGTGCGGATTGGAAATGGACTGAGAAAAAGTGGTCAAAGTGAGCAGGGCTGTGTTATGCGTGAATAGTGGAATGGCCTTAAGAAGAAGTATTCTGTATTAATGTTAGTATTGTTATAATGTTACTGCAACTCAGCAATGTCAACCACCATATCGAAATACTTTGGTAGCAAGGTTAGTAATAAAAGAAGAAATTTTTCATCGACCAGTGAGTCAGGCGACAGCCCTGAAGACAAAAGTAAACTAAGAAACAGAGACATTTCAGCGAAAGTGTTGAAGAAGAAGACATGGCGGTTCAAGAGACACTAAGTGAAATACAGGCAACTTTGTCCAAACTCGCAGCTAAAGAAGGCATTGAACAGTTAAGAAATCATTTCGAGAAAGTCTGCAAATCAATAGACCTTAAAGTAGACAAACTGGAAAATGAAGTTTTCGAACTTCACAACGAACAGGACAACATCAGACAAGAAATGAGAAAGTTCAGAGAGGAGAACAGCGAACTCAAAGAACAGCTGAGCCGAGTTACCAAAGAAAACAGCGGCATCAAGCAGGGTCTGAACGACCAGGAGCAGCAGGGCAGCAGTGGAACCTGAGGGTCTACGGCATCCAGGAGGCGAAGGGACAGGAGACAGCAGAGGACTGTGTGACCAAGTGCCTTGAGGTCTTCAGCAAGCGACTGGGGGTGCCGGTGACGAGTAGGAAGGTGGAGATCGCCCACCGCTCAGGGCCAAGGATGACCGCGGAGGGCGGGAGGCCGCGCCCAATTCTGGTGCGGGTTTTTTTCCCTGGAGGCAGAGGACTCTGGTGCTTGCGGAACGCAGAAAACTGAAGCAAACCGGGATCTCCATCAGCGAGGACTTGAAACAGGCCAACTATAGACTCCTCAAAAAGGTAGGCTACGCGCTACCATGTCAGCCTGGTCTTCCAATGGAAAAATTTTGGCCAAAATTAAAAATGAAAAAATAATCAAAATTGATATCAATATGGACATTGACTCTGTGTTTTCCAGGGAAATGAACTGGGAACTGGCACTATAACTGGTGCATGAGGTAATTGTGGTTGGGGGATGGTGGGGGGGGGGGGGGGTGCATATGAAGGGTGGGTCAGCCGGGTTGAGGGTCTCAGTGTTTAAAATAACTTTCCCTTCATCCGCATTAAGATTCTCTCTCTCTTTTGTGTGTATGCGTATGGAAGGGGGGGGGGAGGGGCTACACTCGTTGTTTTGCATTGATTTTAGACGCTGTAGTTGTCACTGTTTCTTTTCTGCCGGTGATCAGATTTTCATAACTATGACATAGCTAAATATGACTTTGGCTGTTTGCCTCATGAAAGCTGTGTCTCTGTGCAGTGTTATGTTCTGATGTATATATGGGTAGTGCCTTGGTGTGATCTAACTGATCACTTTCAGATGTTGGCCATCTTGCACTTCTGTAGGTGCAAGGGCAAGTGAGTGTAGTGGAAATAATTCTTTTCATTTTTGTGTGAAAGGCTTTGACTCCAGTCAATGGTTATCTTCTAATAGTTTGTCAAACATGATGATATGCATGCTTCTTTCCTGCCCCCCCCCCCCCCCCCCCTTTTGCTGGGGGAACGGGTGGGGATGGGGGCCACGGAATTACGTATGTCAACATGTAGGTGGTTCTTCCACTTGCAGGGGGATCCTGGGAGAGAGAAGTGAATTTCCAGTAAACTAGTTAGTGTGAATACACTTTGTACACTTTGAATGTTGGGTTGTTTGATTCGTTAATTGATTGATTAATTAATTGATTGATTAATTCATTACTCTTAAATAAGCATGCTGTGCTTCTTCCAAACCAATGCCACGGCATTAAATTCCTGGTTTGGGGGTGGTATACTGTCTTAGTGCTCAACAGCGTTTTGAAGACCTTTATGGTAGTGGCAGATTGCATGCAGGGAGTTTTGGTGTCCCTTCATGCTGCAGGCACAGTTAGTCATTCTGCTGCAGTGGGTGGATGGATCTTTAACGCGTGTGCCAGATGTTGGTGGTCTGATCTGATCCAAGGAATGTTAGGCAGAGGGAGGCAGAACCAATGTTACCTCACACTGCGGCTGCAGGGACAGCCGCAAGATGTGGTGCATAATTAGCGTGCTTTGTTGTATCTTTAATTGAAGCTGTGGTACATAATTGTCTTTGCTGTCTCTTTAATTGAAGTCCAATGCTGTTTGGAGGGAGAACCACAAACATTAGAAAATGCTGTGATTAACACACAAGAACATCATTCCTGAGGAGATACAGTATATATGGGCGCTTTCTGTGTACGAACATGCGATATTGTTTATTGTTTGCTATTGGAGCCAAATGACAATGACTTTGCCCCTGAACGTAATTTATTGTGAGGATCAACAGTGAGGGACATCGACTTTTGGAGATTTTATGCACTGTTACTTATCTGGTATAATTCTATTTCTTCCACTATCCTTTTACTGGTGTCCTTTGGACATCACGGCATAGTTTGTTTTTGTGGTTTTTTGTATAACCGTGCGCTGCATTGTATTGAATAATCTTACATGAATAATCTTACATTGTGTCTTATTGTAGCCATTTTGGCCTTGGCAGATTCCACTGAGTGAGAGTTGCAAAGGGTGTGGCAAACCTGGGGCAGTTCTGTGTGTGTGTGTGAGCATGCACGCGTGTGTGTGTGTGTGTGTGTGTGTGTGTGTGTGTGTGCGGGGGTCGGGGGGAGGGAGTACCTTTCATGGATGTGGTGGTTCAAATGGCTTTCATGGAGTTTTTGTGAATATCCTTTAATGTTATCATTGTGGAAGTTTGGGGTGACTGGTTTGGAGGAATGGCCGGCAAGCCCCGTGGGGATGCCGGAGGCGCTTTCAGGATAAGTGGCCTCGCCACCTTCTGGAAACTGCTGGAATCTTTCCCTTTTCTATCCTATCCCATTCTATTCTGGCCTCCTCCTTGCCTCTCTGGCATCTCTTGCTTGTTCTCTGCTTCCAGTTCTATCCCCCCTGTCTATTGCCAGGCATGTCTTACAATGTTTTCTTTTTGTGGAACACCTAGCCTGTATTTTTTGGTTCTGGTGACCAGGTTGTTATGTTGGATACACTGGGATAGTTAGAGAATGTCCGCTCTGTAGTACTTTTTGCATTTTTAGGAGTTTAAGCATTTCTCTTATGAGGATGTGTGTGCTTTTTCATTGTATACATTCAGTTTATTGTATTTTTTGGTGCTTTTTTGTGGCTGGGATGATGGATGGATCGAAATAGCGGGGGTTTTTTCAGCATGGCTTGGTTTGAATGGCCTTGTGGAGGGAAGTGATTTGGGTACTATGCCATTGGGTGACCTTTTTCAGCTTGGCAGTGGCCAGAAGTTTGAGGAGAGTGGGTGGAATTGGTTTAGAGCTTGGGGTGACTGATACTGGAATACTGAGATTGAATGGGAGGGCAGGCCTGATATGGCCTTCGTGGTTGGTGCAACGAGAAACATGAAATGAAAGACTAGCAACCCTGAGGCCACCCACATTTTTGCTTTCTTTGGGGGATGGAGGGGTTGAGGGGACGTGCTTTTTCCCGCTGGGAATGGTTGTTGTTTATTTGTTTTTGCTTTTGGGGCCTTTTTGGTGCGGTGGGAGTTAGGGGTCGGTGTGGGATGATGCATACAGGGGATACAGAAAACATGACTAAAAATGTGAGTGTGCTTGTGTGTGTGTGCATGTGCATGCGTGCGCGCGTGCGGGGGAGAGAGATGTGGGTGCACAGTTGCAATGAACTCATCTCATTCGAGAATTGAAAGGAAGGCCGTGCGTGTGTCTCTCTCTCTCTCTCTCTCTCTCTTGGACGACGTGACGGGACAAGAACTGTACGGGCGGGCTGTTTGCAAGCTGCTGCAAATTTGTGCATTTAAGCTTCAAAATATCAGTTACTGGCCTTCCAGCAACTGTGATAACAACCTTGAACGCCCTGCTGATCGACAACGTCGTATCGAGTTGGAATGTGGCGGGGGAGAGCGGCAGCTTTGTGAAATAATGATGAAATAAAATAAATGAAATTAAGCTTCAAAATGTCAGTTACTGGCCTTCCAGCAACTGTGATAACAACCTTGAACGCCCTGCTGATCGACAACGTCGTATCGAGTTGGAATGTGGCGGGGGAGAGCGGCAGCTTTGTGTTCGTCTTGCGAATGAAGCCAGCTGAGAAGTCAGTGTCAACAGAAATGCGGACCCATGCTGGGGGGAATTTTTCCTTGCCCAAAAAAAATATGTAACAAATTTTGGAATCTGAACCACTTGCGATTTCAGTACTATCGCAAAAGCCGCTTGCAAATCCTCGCGACCTCCAAGATCAGACAACACCAAGAAAGAGAGGCAAGTCGTCAATGTGAAGAGGACAGTGTCTTAGAAACGCCGGTCTTGTGTGACATTGACTCCCTGCTCGATGTGGAAACAGAAGAAAAACAAACCAGTTTGTACACAGAGCTGTGTGTCAACAGTGAAGTGAATGTCTTAGCCACACCAGATTCACTTGATCTGCCGTGTGAACCAGCAACAGACAGCAAGATCAGTGTGTCTCCTGAGTTGTCTGATGTGCAGGAAGAGCAGATAGCTGGCTGCACAGTGGATGGCTTTGATACTGGTATTGTGAAAGAGTATGTGTCCACTCTGACAGACAAACGTGTGCAGCGTCGATTACGGGATAGCAAGAGAAACACATGGTTTCGAAAGGTTGTGGTACATGGTTCAGGCAATCAAAACATTGTGATGTGTGAGATGGATGACATCACCCTGGAGTACTCTTGTAATGGAGATACTGGCGAGGGATCTAAGTGTGTGTTCTGGTACATCAAGCAAGAAGAGAAAAACATGTTGCCAGAAGAACGTGTCAGGCTTGCCAGACTTCGTGAAGGGAAACAGTGTACTAACACACAACACACAGCGACAGTGGTGGCGAGTGCTGAGCAGGAGTTACATCATCTTTGGGACCTGATCCGGTTTTACATGGGCTGACTTCGCTGCTGCAGACTGGAAAAGGAAAGGTTGTTTTGAAAAATTGAGACACTGACAATAATGTATCAAATCTTGATGTACATACTATTACTGCCATGGTTTCCATGTCACTGTAATCGCGTCGCGTTCAATATCATTACCGCGCCGCAGCGCTATAAGGCTTGATTGCTAAATAGCAAGAAACTTTGTTCATTGTTCATTATTCATTGTTCTCTCTCTCTCTGTGCCATGGCCACCCAAAGGGGGATTGGGGTGGGGGGGGGGGGGGGGACAAGGGTGTACTGGGAAGGTTGTCTGTCAGTGCTAACAAACTCCTCCTCTTCCCCAAAACACTAATTTACACACAACACACAACAACACACACACATTAAAACCTGTTCCTCCTTTTGAAAGCTAAAGAATAGGATACCGTGTGTCAGTGGGAACAGATGACAACATTTTCAAAACCATGTGCACACGAGGACTAGATATAAAAGAACACACGGGTGCTTATCCACAATCCTCGAAATGGAAGAACACACACACACAAAATTTTGTCAGGCATTCATTTTCTCCATGTCTATTCTCCTCAATTTACCTCCAGTATACAACTGATGTTGCTTATAACAAATCACCAGGGGCATTTAAAAGTGATTTGTTATATCTGGAATTCATTCAATCAGTTACATCAGTTATAACAAATTTTCTCCCAGCTGCTTCATTACAAGTAATGCCTCTCTCTCTCACACACACACACGCATGCATGCACGACGCACGCACATGCACTCGAACACACACACAGAAGTGTGTGAGTGCCCGCATGCATAGGACTATTAGGAGGCAATAATACTAGTTTCCAAGGCTGTTACACACTTTAATAAAAAGGATTTCAACCAAATTTGCTTCAAGCAGAATATGGCTGTCAATGAATACAAGCAGGTCACATAGACCTACATTACAGTTTAATTAAAAGCAAATGACCACTACAAAAGTAACACAGGAAAACAAATTCTTGCTCATTTCCTGTATACCTCCACTACAGGCACATGAGAAACCGCGCGCAGCCTACTGCCAGTTCGTGCCTAGCCACCTTACTGACCAGACGTGTTATCATATCGCCTCTCACTGTGTCCCCAACGCCCATCACTATCAGGACTATGAGCATTAGCTATAATATAGCTTTAGTCCTAGTTTTTCTTGGATTGTGTTCAAAACTTTTTTTTATATCATCACCTGGTTTTTTTGTAGTGCTGGTGAAATACTGTGAATTGTGGATAAGTGTTCTGGGGAACACACACAAACAAAAAAAGAGAGAGCGAGATCTATGCTGCTGACAAGGGATTGGGGATGGATCAGTCTAATGAAGAAGAACCACAAGCTGCCATTTCTGCTGAAAGGAAACCATCTCTCCGAGATATTTTGACAACAATCCAAAATCTTTCCTGAAGAATGGATAATTCTGAAAGAAGTGCACTGCACTCCAGGAAGAGAAAAATGAGCGCTGGCTCAGACAAAGAACCCCTTGTGGAAAATGAAGGGAAAAGAAAGAAGGCAGGCAGCGATTCAGATACTGTCACCAACAGTGTTTCTGATGAGAGGGCAGAGGAGCTGGAGAAAGAACTGATGGCAGAAACTACAGAGGATGAGGATAAAGATGACGACATTTTCGCCGAATTGGCATCATCCTTTGATGATAATGAGGAAAAAGGGCCAGATTTGGATCTAAACTCCCAGACAGGAAAATGAGGGAAAAACTTACCAAGTACCCTATTCCCAAAAACTGTTCTTACCTGGGTGTTCCCTGAACAGACCAGGAAGGTTTTTCTGTTCTCAAGCCCTTCTCAAGAAAGACAGAGGTCAGGATGGCAAACACAAAAAACCTGTCAAAAGCTGCCATAGCGATAACGCTCTGCACTGACCAACTTCTGAAGGTAAGAGATACCATCTCAGGGCAGGATGCAGCTAAAGTACGCGGTGAACTGACCGGATGCATAGCCCATCTTTCAGACGCCCTATCCCTCACAGGTCACGCCAACCATGACCTGTCCCAGAAACGGAGAGAAATGCACCAACCCTGCCTACCCCGTGAACTCTCTGGCATATGTGCACCGCATGTTGCCATGACACCAGAACTACTATACGGCGCCAAGTTTCATAAAGCATTAAAAGAAGTACAAGAGTCCCAGAAACTCGGTCAGAACATATGTGGCCAGCAAAAGAGAACCACATGGCAGCACAACAACACCAGCTCTTTTTTAGGCAGGAAGCCGTGGAGGCAGGGGCAGACAAACAAGATGTTTTGGAAGAAGGGTAAGTGGCCACCGGCAGTAACTCGATCCTTGAATGAACCACCCCTCCCTTCTGGAAACAAGGTTAGTGAATTTGAACTTTGCTTGCCCTCTCTGTGTGCTTATCTTAAAGCGAAGCATGATAAATTTACAGCAGGAAGCATTACGGAAAAGCTGTCTCACTGGAATGTAATAACTTCTGACCCTGATGTACTTGAAACAGTTGGAATCAAAATCACTTTTGATGATTGCCCAGAATATATCAAGCAAAGTTCGCAAAGGCCACTTAACAAGCATGAAACTTATGCTATTGACTCTGAAATAGACAACCTGTTGAACAAAGGTGTGATGAACCCTAATGATGTGTGAGGCCGATCTAATCAGTCTTTTTCCACTTCTGTGATTGCACGGGCCGATCTAGTCAGTCCTGTAGACGCCATCTATGTCATCATAATTTCGTTTTTGGCTTTGAGATGCCATCTGTGATTGGTCAGATGGTTGGTCTTTCAAAGAGTACAAATTTTCATTCTGAGTATGGTTAGTTTGTGCTACTTTATGTAAATCACCAAGATGGCAGAACAAGGAGATTGACCTGGGCTTTTTGAAGTGATTAGAGAAATAAGACCCTTGGAGGAGGGAGAAGATAACGGAAATGAAAGAGCTGAACCTGTTAGTGATAATGACAGTGATTTTGACATAGGAAGCGCATCAGAAAGTGACAGTGACTCAACTTAAGTGATTAAGTCGGACCACATGGTTGAAGGTGAGGGTGATGGTGGGGGTGGTACTGTAAACATTGATATGCAGATGCAAGATGACTGGATTTTTGTTGAACCACCTGAAGATGAAGAAAGAGATATTCCAGCATTCCCAGTTAGAAATCCAGGACCTCAAAATGCACCTGAAAACAAGAGACCCAATCGACTTTTTCAGTATGTTTTTTGATGAGGCCATGTTCATAGGTTTGGTGAGAGAAACAAATGCTTATGCCCGTTGGTTTCTTGGCACTCCTGAACTTTGTCTTTGGTTGGAACAGCGCCCGAAGTCTAGGTTCAGGCACTGCCCTGAGAATGGAGTAACTGTTGTAGATATGAAAAAATTCCTTGGTTTGAGTCTGAACATGGGACTGAGTAGAAAGACAAAGTTGCAAAGTTACTGGACAACTTGACCTTCAGAGCAGACCCCATATTTCAACACTACAATGTCTCAGAGGTTTTTCCTACTGATCTCAAGAATGGTCCCCGTGAATAATGTACATCAAGTACCAAGGGGACAAAAAGGGTTTGACCCATGGCACAAAGCACACCCTGTACTTGACAGACGGAATGATGCTTTCAAGCAATGTTAAAATCCAGCTTGGAAATTTCAACTGATGAAAGCATGATCGGAATGAAAAACAGATGTGCGTACATTCAGTACATGCCCAACAAGCGTCATGCACGATTTGGCATAAATAAATTTCAGCTTTGTGACAGTACCAATGGGTATGTGTGTCATGTGGATTGGTATGGGGGCAGAGATTTTGACATTGAGCGTGATGAAGGACAAGCCCATGCTGTTGTCATGAGACTCATGCAAGCATGCAATCTGCTCAACAAAGGTTATCATCTGTACACAGACAATTTCTACACAAAACCAAGGCTTGCGGACACTCTATTTGATCAAGGCACTCTCCTCACAGGTACAGTCAGGGTAAATTCAAGGGGTTTCAGCGAGGAGATGAACCAAGCCAGACCAGGTGTTGGAGCAATGCTGTGCAACGTTTGGTCAACATGAACTTGTAACAAGATTTATGAAGGGTGTTTTTGAAAGAAAACCTTCACTACCAAAGTATCACCAAACTTGGGATGTAAATATTGTGCTAAAAATGCTAGAAACGTGGGTTCCAGTGGATAAACTGACATTCACAGAACTGACAATGAAACTTGTGATGTTAATTGCGCTTCTGTCGGGTCAGAGGTGTCAAACTATTGCTGCACTTGACATCGATAATATGCTACTAATGAGGCAAAAATGTGTATTTTATGTAGTTTATTAAAACAATCAAGAAGAGGAGCCCATTGATCACCGACTGAACTCATGGCTTTTGTGGAAAAGGAGGCTCTGTGTGTAGTTCACACGTTGAAAGAATACCTTAGACGAAGAAAAGAACTGAAGGCTCAGATTTCCACGGGACATTTGTTTATCACTCTCCAAGCACTGCACAGACGAGCTACTAGTGATACCATCTCTCGCTGGCTGAAGTGGACGTTGGAGAGGGCAGGCACAGACATTACACGCTTCACAGCACACAGTACGAGGTCAGCCAGTACTTAAGCAGCAAAACTTGCAGATGCTCCAATAAACATCATCACAAAGCAGTGGGTGGACGACTGCTTGCTCAGCAGACTCAGCAAATCGGTGATTCTGTGCTCTGTTTGGGGTGGGATGGGCGGAAGATAGTGGCTACACGTACCCAGCACAAAACATGTGTATTTTTTATCCACTGAATGGACATGTTCAGTGGCGGTACGATAACGGTAGGCAGAATGGACCGATCAAAGTTGTTGAGTTGCTGCTACAACACAACATTGGGGGGCGAACGCAAGACAGAAGCTTCAGCCTATGGCTGCACAGGGAAGACATGAGTGGGCCAAAAAATTTCTTTCAATTCATGCAGAGGGCTGTTGCATGCTACATTCTGGGGAAGCAAAGATGGTACAGCTAAGCCTTTTGAACTTCTTGGAAGTATTATAATTCTGAGAGTGGATTGGATTTGACTACGGACACAGTCAAGATGACCAGGAGGATGTTGTTCGGCTGAGTGAAGACATTTCAGATATTTCTCCACAGAGTACCAAGCAGATTGTTGTGTGAGTGTGCCATGCAAAAGGGCTAGTAGGAAAGAGACAGGAACCATGTCCAGGATGTCCTCAACCGCTCGGTGTACCGGATGTTCAGAGTGTACCACCACCAAGTTGTTTATGGAAAGTTAATTTCTACTCCCAGGTAGGACCAATTATTGTATTTTGTTAGTCACCGTACATTTTAACACAAAGCATTTGTTTTAGTTCATTTGTGTGTTGTTTGGAACTAATATCACTGAAAAAACTTCGTACGTTAAGATTTTTTATTATTTTAACATCTTTAATTTATTTTTTTAGTGAAATATCAAGCTATTGTTGAGCTTGCATAAACGATTTACAATGTATGTGTATCGTGGAAATTCAGAAAAATTCATTAAATAGTTTCTGAGTTAGAGGGGAAATCAAAATACAAAGTGATATATAAGAATTTTTTCCCAGGGATTTAGGGGGCATTTGGCACTCGGCAGTGAGGGTTAAACTCTCTGTGCTTTTGCGATATCATGAAATAGGCAAGGACGACACCGGAAGTTAGAGTTGTACAGCTAGTGGTTGTTCGCTGTGGTGAGAAGCACACGCACAACACACATGCACGCCACTATGCCACACCACACACATGCACGCACATGGCACACAACACAACACAACACACACACAACGCGGACCAGCGCGAAATAAACACAACAGGCGCGGACATACAACATCGGTTGACTGTGATAGGTCAAGGTATTGCTGTACTGTAGGGGGTGAATTTGCTTAATGTGGCATGTGTTGTGTGATAGAGGACAGCTTGGCTGAGTTTGATTCATTATTATGTAAAGGTAAACGTGTTGTTTTTCACTCTGAGTATGCTTCTTTTACCACTCACAAGTAAACGTGATTGTTTTTCACTCTGAGTTTGCTTCATTTACTGCTCACAAGTAAGTGTTTGTGTTTTTTCACTTGGAGTTTGCTTCAATTTTATGCTACAGATAAACAGTGTTGTTTTTCCTTGAGTTGCTTCATTTTACAGCTACAAGTAACCGTGTTTGTTTTCACTCTGAGTTTGTTAGGTAGCGTAGATAAGCTAGTAGTTTGAGCAATTTCCTGTTCATTTGGGATTTGTGTTGCAAAGACAGAAATGGTGCGTCTACGTTTGGTGGAGGAAAATATGAATGGAAAGTGATAGAATTTGAAAAGTGACACTTACAACACAAGACAAGAGAGGAATAATGTTCTCTCACGTTTCAAACAGCCACTCTGGTGAGGCGAGAAAGTTACAGAGAAGAAAATCGGAAAGTACATGGTGGACACGCAGGAGGAAGCAAATGAAATCATCGGAGTTGTCAACTGTCGTTGGGTATTGTGGTAAGTACAATTTTATTGCACTATGTAGCACCCCACCTTCAACCTACTTTACCTCTCTCTCTCTCGTTGTCTTTCTATCAGTCAGTCGTGTTTTTGGTTTTTATAACAGAGTTATTCATTTATGTCTTTTGTATTGTCGGGTCTGTTGTTGCTGTCTGACTGTCTGTTCTGACTGTCAGTCTATTTCTCTTCTCTCTTCTCTTTCTTTCTCTTCATTTCATTACTATGTCCTATGTGTTTTTAATCACAGGAGTTTTTTTTTAAGGGCACGCGGTGAGAGGAAAACTCCAACGAATCAAGGACATTATGATAACATTGTCCATGGCGCTGTAAAAAAGCACATGAGAACTGCGAGAGATGCCTTCGTCTAGTCGATGTTGGCATCGATTATAGGGATCATTCAGTTTGTCGAATTTGTGATAAGACGCAGTAGGACATGCGTTGCATATTTTTTGAATAAGAGGATTGACACACGCTGTTCATTTCACTTTATGTTGTAGTAAAATACTGAAGGGATCTATGTATCGCGCATTTGTGGGTGCGTTGAGGTTGTCTGCCTGCGGGATGCTCTGACAAGCATTCATAAGCACAGCAATCAGATGTGAGAAGCGATCAGAGCACTGTGGTTCTCGCTGAAGTTTCTGAAGTCAGACGACGTAAACTTATCGACTTGCATGTTATATTTACGAACTGCGGTATACGCTTATATTCATATTTTTTTTTTGTTTATGGAGAGGGGGCTGGGGGGATTGATTTATATTGTTGAAATAATATCGATATCAAATGTTTGAATTATTAAAATAGGTACAGATTGACAAACATAACTCGAGCTGTGTGTGCTGTGGGCATGTGTGCTGTGTGTTGTCGCTGTGGAGAAATGTTTGTAGTTAAGAGGTAGATTTCGGGTTATGTGTACTAGTCAAAGATTGTTGGAATTCAAAAGTCTGGTAAAACACACGAGATATGATTATCGGTTCATATTGCTATTACCGACTGATATTCTATATATATATATATACTATTATTATATATATTATTATGTATATTTATATATATATTTTATATATTTTATTTTTATATATCTTATATTTATTGATATTTATAATGCAGTATATTTTCAGTGCGGAATGTGTGTTAGGGGAGAGGGGGGGTGTATGATAGACTTAATCCAACGTAAAACGCACCGGGTGTGGAAAGGGGTTGTGGGTGTGTGTTGTGTGTGTGTGGTTTAGATAAGAATGTATCCAAAGTAAATACATGTTGCATATACGTAATGTGTGGTATGTTGTATGTATGTATGTTGTGTTTTGTGTGGGGTGTGGTGTTTGTGTGTGTGTGTGTGTGTGTGAGTGTGTGTGTGTGTGTGTAGTGTGTGTGTTTTGTGTCTGTGCGTGCGTAGTTTTGTGTGTGTGTGTTATGTGTGTGTTGTGTTGGCGGTGTGTGTGTGGCAGTGTGTGTGTGCTTGTTGTGTGTTGTGTTGTGTGTGTCGTAGAGTGGCATGTTCATGTGTATTTGTTTTGTAATGTGTGTGGTGTGTGTTGAAAATTGACTTTTTCTTGTACACGAATTCCAACAGCATTTATTTGTAACTTTAGATTCTTATACCAATTCAGGCTTTGTTCCAATTATCACAAAAAGCAACAAGAAGGCAGTTCTTCCTTCATGTTCACGTAGTCATGTCAGTGCACATTGGGGCAGAAAGTCAGTATGACGCTAGAGGACCAGATAGTTGATCGACAGTGTAGTTTGGGACAGCTAGTCATGGGATCACCTGGATGCTGTGTTAGAAGAAGAAAGCTGTAGAGGAGATGACAGTTGCCATTGGTCTTGACTTCAGCTGATGGATTTAAGCTGCGGCAGGTGAACCGGCGCAAACTTGCAGACATCACCAGGAACTGTGCTTTCAGCTCCCAGAATGTTCTACATTATCCTACTGAAACAATCACATCAACTGGGATCTGGGGTGCTTTACTGTCAAACAAACAAAGTAGGAAAAAGTCATCAATCCTCAGAAAGTAAGTTTGCCAAGTCAGGAGTTGCAAATAGGGTACACGCATACAGTGATACTTTTAAAACTTAAGGAATGGGTAGATTGAATTTCAATAAGAAAGAACTCTTGGATGAAGGATGTTGGACATGGTTTGTTTTTGGAAAAAAATTTCGCGTGTGGCACGAACTTGTCGGAATAAAGTTGACATCAACAAGGTGGAGGAGAATGAGGGCAGCCCAACAACGTGAGATTGGTGAAGAACAATGAAAGTCCAATAAACTCGCAAGATGAGGGTCAAAGTCTTTTGAAAGGACGCAATGTTGTTTTTTCTGCAGTGGTGACGCTAAGTGAATTTGTTTCCCAGTGTCGCAATTTTTATTGATAAAATGTTCGTGAATTAAGCGAGGGGACTCTTCACGACAGAGTTTTTGGGGAAAATTTGGCGGAACATGCTTGCATTTAGATGCAAGCTACATTCTAAGTGTTTGCTTCTCGACGAAACCGCACAGAGTCTGAAGAGCAAACCAGTAGAGTAATATACTTACTAAGAGCAGAGCTTGGACTCGTTCTTGTACTTATGAACTTGGTCTTTTTCATTGAACGGAGAGAGGAGAAACCAACCCTGCATTTTCAAATTGTCTGAATCAGCACAATGAAGAGGAGAATGTGGCTAGGAAAAACCTATAGACAGGACAAGTGAATTCAAAGACTAAAAGACAGAGCTTTTGGTCAACTTGTGGACTATGAGCTCAGAACCAGGGATGGATTAGTCCTGCTTTTTTTGAAGCAGTCATGAGGCCAAAGTCAGTACAGCAGTCAAGCAGACACTGATGCTTTATGGGCAGGAGGCACATTTCGCTACATTTCAGGCCATGTATTGCTCGACAACTTTGGGAAGGAAGTATCGAGTGTACCACTTTTTCACTCTTACAGGGTGTGATATCTCTTTCATACGCTGGTGTCGGAAAGAAATCGGCTTGGGATGGTTTGGAAAATGTTTCAAAGGTGACCCAGCATTCACCATCTTGGCTCGGCAGGCCCGTCTGAAATCAGCAAAGAAGACTGGAGCTTTGGAGCACTTGTGGTCTTGCTGTATGCAAATCTTGTCCAAAGTTCAAGTGTCAACCAGAAGAAAGAAACTGTTGCCAATGGTCGTCCTCTTGAAGGATACCCCCAACTCGAGCAGCTCTGGAGCAGACACAAAGCGGGCAGTTCTTATAGGTGGGTCATGTGGGCAGAAACTGTGCGTGTTCCAGGATCTCCAAGTCCTTCTAATGGGGCGGCTGGAGGGGCATAGGTGGACAGTGGACTCCTTTGGTCAGATTTGCAAAGCAGCTGGATATTGCAAAGAACTGTGAGGTGTGTGTGCGAAGACTTCCGGAATCCTGTTAACTGTTGCCGGCCACGCTTCCATGCAAGAATTTGTGCATTGTGCTGGCACTGCCACTAGATGACATTTGAACCCTTGTTTGGACAATGGCTTTGCAGTAGGTGGGATTATAACAGGTAGGACCTTGTGCTAACCGTTTTTTGTGATTTAATCAATCCAAGATGTTCGCTTGTCAATTCTGTCTATCATCATGATTTTGGAAGGTTATTTTTGAGTGTACACTAAACGTTAGGCATGTATATATATATAATAATAAGAACATATTTATAGCAAGATTGCATGAATGCTGTTAATACCTATTTTGAAGTAGGTCAAAATCAGTTAGGTTTAACATTTGGCTTCAGGTAAGATTTTCTAATAGATGCTTAGTATATTTTGAGGCGTATACATTTTAAGCATGAAACAGGTGTGATCCGGTTTGTGAATCCTTTTACTTGAAAGATGGACATAAAAAAACAGATGTGTGCCAAAATTTAGGGGGAAAATTGTACAAATGACGATGGTTCCAATAACGGATAGATATGTGACGTATATTGTTCCATTGAGATTCAAATTCCAAACACCCCCCCAAACACCCAACCAAACAAACACACAAAACATATTTTATTAAATGAACTGCTATGGGTCGCAGTTGGTCACCTGCCAGGCCGTGTGTTAACTGAAAGACGTTGTCATGCTATCCCAGACCCATTCAAGCCATCTAGTACCCCAGCTCACCTGAAACCAAGTCAGACAAGGGGCCTAACAAAGCCTTTTTAGAGAGACGCCACAGGTTATATGTTGAATGCGCTTGCAAGGAGGAAGAAAAGGTAAAAAAAAGCTGTCCCCCAACTGTAAAAGAATAAAAAGAACAGCCCCCCAGACGCCCGACAAAAGAAAGATCAGATCGAGGTGAATCTTGTATCAGAGAACATGGTCCAAATGGGGTCCAAAGAATGAGGTGATTCTGAGACATGGTCGGACTAAACCAATATTCACATATCGAATAACAAGGATAGGTGGTTTGGTTTCTTCACCTCATTAGGAAAGATGCCGCCAACCCAAACCCCAAAGCCCTACGGGCCCCACATATTATTTTACACCCCAATACAATGGCTGGTGTTTGGGATGGGAAAGCCAGAGGTAGACAAAGGGGAATTTTTATAGAGGTTCAGAGAGAAGTAAAACAGGAAGTTAGAGAATTCAAAAATGTAAAAAAAAGATAAAAACAGTGACGATGGTATTCGGGGAGGGCGTGACTCGTGGATGACAACTCATCCCTTGCAACCCACAAGCCCATGATCTGTTCACTTACATCAGCCTCCGCCTTGACTGAGACAGACTGTTCTGTGTCTCCCCGCGTAACCGATAAGGGCCAGGGCAAATGTGAAAGGTGAGGGGGGAAAAAGGGAGTGAGGGGATGGGGGGGGGGGGGAGAAGAAGAAGAAAGAAGAAGATCGTTTATTGTATTTTTAAATTATATAATACTGGTATAATTCTTGAGGATAACATAAGATTATCCAGGGGGAAAAAAAAAAAAAAGCACCCTCCACCACGATTGAAGGGTGATAGGAGGGATACTTGGGGGAAGGTATTTGAGGGTCCATGCACTTTGTTGTGTTTCCGTTTCACACTGTTTTGGTAATGTTGTCGATTTTGAGAGTGGCACTTGATATAAAATATGATAGTAATTGATTTTATAAATACATGCTATCTGCCATACTTTTTTTTAGAGCAATTTTTTAACCTGTCACAACCTTTGAACGAAATTATTAGCTAAGAATGATAAGTGTCTCCATGGGTTTGGAAAAGGAAAGAAAGTATGTTTACCTTTTTCTCCATCATAGCAGGGAAAAAGTAAAACAGATTACATCATCATGTGCTTTTTATTAGTGGTGGATAAATCAAAGAGGTCCTTGGTATAACACCTTTACTTGCCTTCTATCATCTCTCCTACGACAAACAGTCGCTGAACCCTTTGACCCCCTTTGTGTGAGTCCACCACTTGTTTTGACGCGATCACCGGCTCTCACGACAAGCCTAAAAGCCACATGGTTGTAGATAACAATTTAAAAGTGTTTACAAAATACAGCCACAGGAATATTAACTATGTATTTGTAATCTACCCATAAATAGGTATGACATTGAAACAAGCTCCGAATCATCCAGTCTTGTTGTTTAGCCGCCAACCTCCCCACCCCCCCCCCCCCCCCCCCCCCAGAGGCATATCAGGGCTTGCAAATTACCCGCCACCCCCCCTTTCCCTTTTTTTTTTTTTTTTTTTTTTTTTTTTTTTTGTTTTTGGGCAAACCAATGTGTTTTATCACATTGTTACAGCGCGGGAAACACTTGTTTTGATTGTTGCTACTGTTAACTAGCCTCTGGAGTTTCTGTTTCAATGGATTTCAGTGATAGTTTTTGGGCCTTGCTTTTCTTTTTTTGTTACGCGTGTTGATAACTCTGAATGACCAAAAAAAAAAAAAAATCCATCCGAACTAGTGATTCGAAAGGCGACTTCCAGAGATACTTTGGCGGGGCATTGGCGCCTAAAATTTGATTTTTTACTCTCGGAGAAACTGTGTCAGTGTTGTCTCTTTCTGTGTTATTTATCTGTGCACGAAAGGATTTAATAACCTTTTACTGATTTTTCTTGCACAGAACTTGTATCTGGAGTTTTATCACCTTTCCTTAAGCTCGTAGAAAAAAACCTCTTGAAGACAACCCCAAACTTTCAAGGGAGAGTTTTTCGAAGGTGTTTGTACCATTAGGTGTGTCATTTTTTTTTGGATATTTTCAAAAGGATTTAAGGTCGGGTTTTTTCCCATCCCCAAGCCAATCTTGTTTGTTATAGCCCTACCTTGTTTTCTTGTCAACCACACAGGCCCAGTTTATCAGGGCTGTCACTCAATCATATTTTAAATGTAGATAAAATATGCAATTACATGAGATTAAAACCGGGCATAAAATTCACAGTATGTTCTCCTTTTATCAACGGCCTCCGCCAACCATAAAGGGGTCAATCCTTGGGGAAAACGGGCACTGCATTTGTGGGGGGAGGAGAAAAAAATCCACACATTACAATGAGATTAGAATCCATTGACCAGAGATCCTTAAAACAACCTTTTTTTTGTTCTTAGTGGCTAACTATGACAGCCAGTCATCATATCATATGGAAAAAGCCTGATTCTCTCAGGAAAGTTTTTTGGTGTTTAACTCTAGAGGGGACAGCTGTTACGCGGCTATAGCCAGATCAGTGTAAAGCCACGCGTTTGGGACACGATAACTCTCACTGCTATAGCCGTGATTTGTGTTTGCAGATTTTTCATGATTTTGTCTAGTGCGCATGATTACTATTGACTTGGTGAGCTCCTCTCCCGCCTCCCTCTCTTAAAACATAGCTTTGTGAGCCCTGGTTCCTAAAGTCGCATGCAGGACCTTTGTTGTGGGGTGATTACTGTGTGTTTCTGGAGACTTTTTGTTCGCAGTTGCTGGATGAGAGAGCAGATGACAGCCAGCATTTTTGCATGGGGCATGTTCTTCCAAGATGGTGTTCAGAAGCAACAACTCAGCGCAAAATAGCTAGGGAGCAGATTAGGTAACGACGACACACAATGTTTTTTACCGTCGCCGGAAAGCTATCCAAAATGCTTCCGCCCAAAGACTGGAAGGATCTGAAATCGTTGACTACATTGAAGATGACAGTGACATGTTTTCAAGTGGAGAGAGTTGTTACGAAGTTATAAAAACTTGACATTGACTCCATATAGCAGCCGATATGGTGAAGGGGAACTTGGGCGATATAAGGAAAAGGGGACGTCAAAACAATGAATGACAGTGTCAAGACGGCCCACTGCCGTATTATTACGTTTTTTCATATTACAAGTTTTGTTTTTTTACTTACTGCGCAGTTGACGATGTGGATGCGGAGGGAAAAAGAGTTCATCAAATTTTTGAATGGTTGATTGGCATGAAAGACCAGGACTTCTTTCCTGTCATTTGCCCCCATCCCCAAATTCACTGTGCTCCATTTGTTTTTTTTTGTTGGTTTCTGCAGTGCCGCTGAATGCTACGCCCCCTATCTGACTTTTTAGTGCAAATCGTGCTGACGATGTGATGTCTTAGATCACAATTTTGCTAATTTTGCAAAGCCTTGCAAAGTTAGAACAACGGCCCTCCCAAACACACCACACACCCACAAAACTTCATTCCCCCTGAGGTTTTAGACGGTCCTGTTAATCCCCCTCCATAAAATTTAGGTTGGTCTACACCCATCTGAGGAGACGTTCAGGGACCTTCTTAGCTCTACACTCTTATGCTCAGGACAACATGAGCGTGGATTGAGGAATTGCCTCATGGCGTGGGATATAAAATTCGTGGTCGCTATGAAGGCTAAGCCAACAAAGTGGTTGGGGCAATTCAAGAATCTCGAACTCTTTGCCTCTGCGTCTGGGTATGTCAACAACTTTTGAGATTTTTTCTGCTGAGCCTGGGGTGAGCAACGGCCCAGTGGATGTAGTCATGAGACTTGCAGAGCCACTTCTTTGATCAGGGCAGGGACTGGGGGGGTCAACGTGGACAAATACTAACTACGACTGTTCTGAGCTGGCTGAGAAGCTTGTGGCTCGCAAGCTCACTGCGTTGGGAACTGTGCGGCCCAAGCGTAAAGGGAATGCCTCCCAGCTGAAAACCTAGCGTCTACAATCAGCGGGGCCAAGTTCAGGCACACGACCATGTTTGTTGTTTCATGATAAAATGTTTGCTTGACATACTGCACATAAATTAATGAAATTACACGCACAACACCAATTACATACACTTCAAAACACACACAATTGAACAATATGCAGGACACAGTCAACATTCATATCACTCACTCCACACCGCACTATTATTATATATATATATATATATTTTTTTTTTTTTAAAATATATATGTTAGCCTAAATGTGTAATTGCCGATTTTCATGTAAATAGGCAGACTTTTCGTTTCCATGAATAGGCAAGCGAAATGCCTATTACATGCAAATCGGAAAACAAACACACTACCTATTTCATGAACAGGGCAAAATGTAAATGCATTTGCAAAAATGAAATTCTAGTTAATCTTCATGATGCCTTTTTGCCGATTTCATGAAATAGGCAAGGACGACACCAAGGAAGTAGAGAGTGTACAGGATAGTGGTTGTGCTGTGGTGGACGCAGACACGCAACACACACACGCACGACCGCACACCCTGCGCACCACAACACTCAACACAACACAGCCTTTTGCGGTGGGCGGCACATGCACAAACACAGGCATGGACTTGCCTGATACGTCAAAGAGTTTGCTTGTACTGTAAGGCGGTGAAGTTTGCTTTCACTGTTTACTGTGGTGTGTAGGATTGAGAGAACAGCCTTAGCTGAGTTGCATGTTCCATTTTTAAGTCACACGGTAAAAGTGTTGTTTTTGCCTTGAGTTTTGTTCATTTTACAGCTCAAAGTAAAGTTTGTTTTTCCACTCTGAGTTTGCTTCATTTTACTGCTCACCAGTAAAAGTGTTTGTTTTTCATCTGAGTTTGCTTCAGGTAGCCGTAGATCTGCTTGCACAGTTGGACACTTCCTGTTCAATGGGATTTGAGTGCAAAGAAGGAAATTGGCTGCGTCTACGTTGTGGAAGGAACAATATGAACGGAAAGTGATAGACATTTTGAAAAGTGAACCACTCTTAAACACAAAGACACAGAGAGGAAAATACATGTTCTCCTCCACGGTTTTTCAAC
The DNA here is from genome assembly GCA_028751875.1 of Rapana venosa. Taxonomy (NCBI): domain Eukaryota; kingdom Metazoa; phylum Mollusca; class Gastropoda; order Neogastropoda; family Muricidae; genus Rapana; species Rapana venosa. The sequence continues at coordinate 31,575,002 of CM054158.1, forward strand.
AGCGCACTCTGGCTGAGGCGCGAAAGTTAACCAGAAAAAACAATGGACAGTACATGGTGACAGGAGCAGAAGCAAAAGAAATACAGCGCTGTCCACTTGTCTTTGTGGTAAGTACAATCTTTCTTGCCACTATGTCAGGACACCCCACCTTCCACCTATCTACCTTCTCTCTCTGTGTCTGACGGGGGTGCAACTTGCACACCTTCAGTGACGGGCTGAGTCTCAGTGCTCTGGTTTTGGTGGCAAACTTTACGGTGTGGTTCTAGTCCATACCTGTACCAGGTTTTCTGCAAGGATTGTGTGAAGAGGCATGCCTCGGAACCATTGTCATTTTAGGCCATGTGGAGTTTCGTTTGTTTTATGAACTTTATGTACCCTGACGGTGAAAGCAACATTTTTCACCAGACATTGAAGATGCGAAACAGCAAGCCGGTGTCGTGTGGGATTGCTCCTTGTTCATTTTTTCTACGGGGATTTATTGTTAGCAGTGTGGGACGTGAGTGAACCCCGGACACCAAGCGGGACAGCTAGCAGAGCAAACTGCCCAATACCACCACTTAAGTGATGCCACTCTTCTCCCACTCATTCGACATCCAATAGGAGCAGTCATTTCAGATGTACTCAGTACGCTGACTCTATGAACACTGCACTGGACGGAAATGGGACAGTTGAAGATGCAATGAGTCAGCTGCGTGAGGAGCTGGGGGAGTGGTGGTGGAGCAGTAGCTGAGGGAGGAGTGAGGAGTTTGGTAGGAGAACGGAGGGGACGGCCAAGAAGGGGACGGCTGGCGGGAAGTCACGACGGAGGCAACAACTATCATTCGTCCACGGACTGCCCAAACTGAAAGGTGAAAAAAGCACAATTGTGGAGGGGGGGTATATTGAAAAGACATGATCACTGACAGTGGCACTGTTGAAGACATCAGTTTGCTCGTGTGCACCGTTCAACTTCAGGGCCAGTTCCCATCATAGCATGTGAACGTTCTTCAAACAGAAGAAGTCATCCTGTATGGCCAGACAGAAGTTGGGGGCACGAAGGTGTCTATAAATGAAGACTTTACCGCACGTTCCGAAAATAGAAGGCAATTAAACACATCTCAAGAAGGCACGTACAGACAGCGAGACAGGTTAATTTAGCTATTGATCATTTGTTTTATGTGGTGTGATTCTTTTAAGTACGGGTGAATGTGGTGGTGATCTCTGGGTTTTGAAATAGGGGATTTGGCGGCAGTGGTTGATTTTGCTGAGGGTGGTATGTTAGGGATAGCACACGGGTTGTGGAAGGAAAACTACACCTGGTTTGGCAGTTTTGTGACTTGCCTCCCTCAGAGCGCAGCGTGAGGTAGCTCTGCCATGGTGGAGGCAAAGTGGCAAGTAGCGAGTTCCTTCCCGGACGGTGTGCGGGGATAAATGGGGGAGATGCACGGGCTTGTGGCACAAAGGGGCACTCTGATAATTTGTAAACATAAAACATAAATGAACAATCCCCGGAAAATCTTCCTTTTTTTTTCTGAGGTTGGAATGTTCTGGTCTGGTTGAAACAATATGTCTGATAATGAGTTTGTTTCATACATCCGTTATTGATTTGTTCTGTTACTTGAAACGTTTGTTGATATTATGATAACAGTTGTTATTGTTGAGTACGAGTTGTTTTGTATACCGCTCTGAAAATTGTTATCAAGGGAGACGATCATGGGGGGTTATTTGTATGATTTAAAAATAGAGTTCTGTAAATATGTAAAAACAATAAAAACTGCCCTTCATAACAAATGTGTGTGTTTTTGATCAACAAGTCTTTATTTTGGTACTCTGAAAGCTGTTATGGTGTATGTACTTACATTCCTCAGAGGGCGCACCTTATTATTTTACATTATGAGGATTGATATGGTATATCGGCTCTGGAATACTTTTATGTGAATATGTGATTGTTTCAGATGATGTGTATATGCTGTTTCTTGTGGAGACTCTTAAATAGTAGAACTTCGAACGCATCTCATGTTTGCAAGAATTTTGGTTCTGATGTTGAATTTACATTTGCAGTTATCTGTTAGTCTAGATCCGAAATTCTGAGGTGACAAATTAAATAATTTGGAATGTAGTGAACATGCGATTGTTGTGCCGGTCCTGGAATATAATGTTTTAAATGGTGTTTTGTTCTGGTGATTGGGTTGGACGTTATTCTTTTATTTTGACGCTGGTAGTTTAGTGTGAATTATTTTTTCTTGTTTCTTGCGATTTATTTTTGATGTTTAGTGATCATGGTCAACTCATGTTAACTGTGATCGGTTAGAATTAGATCATTTGCCTGTAGAGTTTTTATTATAGTTTCCACAAGATAATCTAACAAGTCAGTAAAATAAGCAATATACTACTTTGCAAAAATATTATGGATGATAATTGCAGTGAAGACTTCCTTAAAAAGTTTGTCAGAGGACATACGTATAGACTGGATGTAAATAGCAATTAGTCACTTGACTCAGATGTGACAGTGACACTTAGTTTGCTCAATAGTTGTCTGAAAGTAGCAGCTGACTGATGAGAGCATTATAAAAACAGTGAGTGTGGTTTAAAGTCGTAGTTGGTTCGACAAGGAATGTAGTAAAACTTCAGAAATCTGTCCGTAATTTTACAGAACAATAGATGTACTCTACAAAGAGGAAGACAGAGATTAATATGTCGTTGCCAGACGTGAAATAAAAGCATCTTATTGAGCGAACTAAACGAGATTTATACGAGGCTATGATTGATGAGTTGACTCTTTCCGTGGAATGACCAGAAAAAAGTGTTGGAACAATATGCGCAAATTTTCTTATAAAAGTAAGCAGCCTTATAAACATAATAGATATTGACTACATGGCATAGCATTTTCGAGACTTATTGATAAAGATTCTGTAAATAATGTTACTTTGAAGAAATAACAGAAATGAAATAAGAGATGAAGTGGTGTATTTAATGTTAATTTCTATAGATGAAAGTTTTCTAGCATAAGGAAATAAAATAAAAAAGCAGCAGGTATTGATGGCATTATTGGAATTTTTGAAGAATTCTGTTTGATGTAGTCGGGTTATCATTTCTTCGGTAACCTTTGTTTAATGCTTTTATTTGTAAAGGTATTTTCCAAGCGCTTGGTTCTGAATCTATTGTAATACCATTGTATTAAAAAGTAATTACTGCTGATCCAAACAATTTCAGGAGGTATTCGATTTGTAATATTACAAGTAAGAATCTATATTCAATTATTCAATCAAGACTCAGAGATGGGTACAAAGCTCAAAAAATAAAGCGGAAATTTCAAGCTGGTTTTAAGGAGCAATTATTTTACAATATGATCTTATATTCAACATCTTGCATGTGTACAGAACAACTTAGTCTAAATCGTTAAGCTATACATTGCTTATAGATTTGAAAAGGCTGTTTGATTCTGTCAATAGAGGTATATTATGGCCAATTTTGGTAAAAAAATGGAATTCCGGTAAATTACTTAATTGTGTTATGAGCATGTATAACAGTGTGAAGCTAAATTAGGTTGTGGGGGTTTTCAGCTGATTGTATCAACGGTACAACTGGGGGTAAGCAGGGGGATGTATGCAGCCCTGTTTTGTTTTCTCTATTTATTAATGAAATGGGTAGAGAACTTCGTGAATATGAAAAGCATGGTGTTTCTTTTCATGATGATGAAGCCTTAGAATTGTTTATTCTACTTTTTGCTGATGACGTTGTATTAATATCTGAAACTGTAGTAGGTCTTCAAAATCAATTAACCACTTCACTGCCTTACCCCAGAAATTTTCCGGGGTAAAACATTCACGCTATACGCCTACAACCCGTAAAATTTCCGAGGGTGATGGCGATGCAAAATCACTGCTTCCTGACTTCAGTTAAAGGGGAAAAAACTCACACCTCGTGGAGATATACTACTTTTTGCTGTTAAAATCGGTGGCAATACGTGGCGAATACGTTCGGTTTTTTGTTGATATTTTGTGTTATTTTGCTGAGTGCTTGGATTACTGTTGCGTCTAAAACATGGCTGATCTCTTTCTCTTAAGTCGATGAATCACGGAGTCTCACAGATGCAGAAGTGGCAAATCGAGATTTTGAGATGATCCTGACAATGACGAAAATGATTTATATGATTCAGGAGGTAGTGAGATGAAGAATAGCAACGAGATGAGATTTTGCCTGACTTCTGTTGTGACGCTTTCAGATGGGGGGTACTCAAATGACAATGCTGATGAAGAAAGTGTTGTTTTAGTGAAGGGGGTGTGGTGACAGTGGTGGTGAGGTTTTACTGACACTGACATGGATGGCAATCCTGACACAAATGAAGGACCTGTGCTGGCATTTAGGTGGTTTTGTGAGAGGAAGGGGGGGAGATGGGAGAGGGAAGTTGGTGTTGCAGGAACGAATTAGGGGGAGAGGGTGGGGGCAAAGAGGGGGCGTGTGTTGTTGCTAAAAATGGTCTCTTGATTTGGAGTGGACTGAGCAGGTCCTGAGCCCTAATAACGATTCTTTTCTGGCAATCCAGGAATATCAGTGAACATGGAATTTCAAGTCCATTGATTATTTTCAGGTTATTTTTTGATGGTGTATGATGAATCATCTAGTATACAACCAATAGGTATGCACAAAGTACATCAATTCTCAAAACCATCTTCCACCCGTATCTAGGGTACATGAATGGAAGATAGTCACTCCTGCCAGAAATGAAGCAGTTTTTGTCTTCTGATCTTTCTCAATGGGTATGTGAGTGCCACACTGATTACTACTGGGCAACAAAACTTGTTTCAATGTTCTGCGTTCAAAGTGTGATGAAGGGAAAATAGGTTTCAGTTGATCTTGAGTTGATTCCTTCAATGACAATGAAACAATGCAGAAATCCGTATGACCCTGACTATGCGATGTACAAATCCGTCCCATTATTGATACCTCTTTGAAAAAAAGTGTTTGAGCACGTCGTAATGTTTTGTAGTGGTGGATGAAAGTCTCTTGCTGTGGAAAGGTCGCCTTCTTTTCCGCAGTTTATACCTTCAAGCTGTGACGTTTTGGCATAAAAATCTACCCTGTGCTGTGAATCGATGGTGGGATGGCAAGGAGTGGAGGATTATGGCTACAGATCAATGTGTATGCAGGCAAGGATGGACCCATCAGTGAAATACGCCCAATCTTGCAGATGAGTGCACATCATTTGTCGAGAGTGAAAGTGGTGGTGTTCTTCTAGATTAGACACCTGCTCGGGAACATACAAATACAATAAAAAAAACAACTACCCAACACCTACATACAAAACATGCAAAAACAACCTAACCAATACCAACACAAACCCCACCACAAAAAGGGATATGTGGTTTTTCACAGACAACTGGTACACCAGTTCTGAGCTGTTCTGTATATCTCAGCAGAAAAACACTGGCCTGTGGCACGTGCGTGCAACTCGAGGTGTACCACAAGACTGCTTGCTCAGCAGACTCAGCAAATCGGTGATTCTGTGCTCTGTTTGGGGTGGGATGGGCGGAAGATAGTGGCTACACGTACCCAGCACAAAACATGTGTATTTTTTATCCACTGAATGGACATGTTCAGTGGCGGTACGATAACGGTAGGCAGAATGGACCGATCAAAGTTGTTGAGTTGCTGCTACAACACAACATTGGGGGGCGAACGCAAGACAGAAGCTTCAGCCTATGGCTGCACAGGGAAGACATGAGTGGGCCAAAAAATTTCTTTCAATTCATGCAGAGGGCTGTTGCATGCTACATTCTGGGGAAGCAAAGATGGTACAGCTAAGCCTTTTGAACTTCTTGGAAGTATTATAATTCTGAGAGTGGATTGGATTTGACTACGGACACAGTCAAGATGACCAGGAGGATGTTGTTCGGCTGAGTGAAGACATTTCAGATATTTCTCCACAGAGTACCAAGCAGATTGTTGTGTGAGTGTGCCATGCAAAAGGGCTAGTAGGAAAGAGACAGGAACCATGTCCAGGATGTCCTCAACCGCTCGGTGTACCGGATGTTCAGAGTGTACCACCACCAAGTTGTTTATGGAAAGTTAATTTCTACTCCCAGGTAGGACCAATTATTGTATTTTGTTAGTCACCGTACATTTTAACACAAAGCATTTGTTTTAGTTCATTTGTGTGTTGTTTGGAACTAATATCACTGAAAAAACTTCGTACGTTAAGATTTTTTATTATTTTAACATCTTTAATTTATTTTTTTAGTGAAATATCAAGCTATTGTTGAGCTTGCATAAACGATTTACAATGTATGTGTATCGTGGAAATTCAGAAAAATTCATTAAATAGTTTCTGAGTTAGAGGGGAAATCAAAATACAAAGTGATATATAAGAATTTTTTCCCAGGGATTTAGGGGGCATTTGGCACTCGGCAGTGAGGGTTAAACTCTCTGTGCTTTTGCGATATCATGAAATAGGCAAGGACGACACCGGAAGTTAGAGTTGTACAGCTAGTGGTTGTTCGCTGTGGTGAGAAGCACACGCACAACACACATGCACGCCACTATGCCACACCACACACATGCACGCACATGGCACACAACACAACACAACACACACACAACGCGGACCAGCGCGAAATAAACACAACAGGCGCGGACATACAACATCGGTTGACTGTGATAGGTCAAGGTATTGCTGTACTGTAGGGGGTGAATTTGCTTAATGTGGCATGTGTTGTGTGATAGAGGACAGCTTGGCTGAGTTTGATTCATTATTATGTAAAGGTAAACGTGTTGTTTTTCACTCTGAGTATGCTTCTTTTACCACTCACAAGTAAACGTGATTGTTTTTCACTCTGAGTTTGCTTCATTTACTGCTCACAAGTAAGTGTTTGTGTTTTTTCACTTGGAGTTTGCTTCAATTTTATGCTACAGATAAACAGTGTTGTTTTTCCTTGAGTTGCTTCATTTTACAGCTACAAGTAACCGTGTTTGTTTTCACTCTGAGTTTGTTAGGTAGCGTAGATAAGCTAGTAGTTTGAGCAATTTCCTGTTCATTTGGGATTTGTGTTGCAAAGACAGAAATGGTGCGTCTACGTTTGGTGGAGGAAAATATGAATGGAAAGTGATAGAATTTGAAAAGTGACACTTACAACACAAGACAAGAGAGGAATAATGTTCTCTCACGTTTCAAACAGCCACTCTGGTGAGGCGAGAAAGTTACAGAGAAGAAAATCGGAAAGTACATGGTGGACACGCAGGAGGAAGCAAATGAAATCATCGGAGTTGTCAACTGTCGTTGGGTATTGTGGTAAGTACAATTTTATTGCACTATGTAGCACCCCACCTTCAACCTACTTTACCTCTCTCTCTCTCGTTGTCTTTCTATCAGTCAGTCGTGTTTTTGGTTTTTATAACAGAGTTATTCATTTATGTCTTTTGTATTGTCGGGTCTGTTGTTGCTGTCTGACTGTCTGTTCTGACTGTCAGTCTATTTCTCTTCTCTCTTCTCTTTCTTTCTCTTCATTTCATTACTATGTCCTATGTGTTTTTAATCACAGGAGTTTTTTTTTAAGGGCACGCGGTGAGAGGAAAACTCCAACGAATCAAGGACATTATGATAACATTGTCCATGGCGCTGTAAAAAAGCACATGAGAACTGCGAGAGATGCCTTCGTCTAGTCGATGTTGGCATCGATTATAGGGATCATTCAGTTTGTCGAATTTGTGATAAGACGCAGTAGGACATGCGTTGCATATTTTTTGAATAAGAGGATTGACACACGCTGTTCATTTCACTTTATGTTGTAGTAAAATACTGAAGGGATCTATGTATCGCGCATTTGTGGGTGCGTTGAGGTTGTCTGCCTGCGGGATGCTCTGACAAGCATTCATAAGCACAGCAATCAGATGTGAGAAGCGATCAGAGCACTGTGGTTCTCGCTGAAGTTTCTGAAGTCAGACGACGTAAACTTATCGACTTGCATGTTATATTTACGAACTGCGGTATACGCTTATATTCATATTTTTTTTTTGTTTATGGAGAGGGGGCTGGGGGGATTGATTTATATTGTTGAAATAATATCGATATCAAATGTTTGAATTATTAAAATAGGTACAGATTGACAAACATAACTCGAGCTGTGTGTGCTGTGGGCATGTGTGCTGTGTGTTGTCGCTGTGGAGAAATGTTTGTAGTTAAGAGGTAGATTTCGGGTTATGTGTACTAGTCAAAGATTGTTGGAATTCAAAAGTCTGGTAAAACACACGAGATATGATTATCGGTTCATATTGCTATTACCGACTGATATTCTATATATATATATATACTATTATTATATATATTATTATGTATATTTATATATATATTTTATATATTTTATTTTTATATATCTTATATTTATTGATATTTATAATGCAGTATATTTTCAGTGCGGAATGTGTGTTAGGGGAGAGGGGGGGTGTATGATAGACTTAATCCAACGTAAAACGCACCGGGTGTGGAAAGGGGTTGTGGGTGTGTGTTGTGTGTGTGTGGTTTAGATAAGAATGTATCCAAAGTAAATACATGTTGCATATACGTAATGTGTGGTATGTTGTATGTATGTATGTTGTGTTTTGTGTGGGGTGTGGTGTTTGTGTGTGTGTGTGTGTGTGTGAGTGTGTGTGTGTGTGTGTAGTGTGTGTGTTTTGTGTCTGTGCGTGCGTAGTTTTGTGTGTGTGTGTTATGTGTGTGTTGTGTTGGCGGTGTGTGTGTGGCAGTGTGTGTGTGCTTGTTGTGTGTTGTGTTGTGTGTGTCGTAGAGTGGCATGTTCATGTGTATTTGTTTTGTAATGTGTGTGGTGTGTGTTGAAAATTGACTTTTTCTTGTACACGAATTCCAACAGCATTTATTTGTAACTTTAGATTCTTATACCAATTCAGGCTTTGTTCCAATTATCACAAAAAGCAACAAGAAGGCAGTTCTTCCTTCATGTTCACGTAGTCATGTCAGTGCACATTGGGGCAGAAAGTCAGTATGACGCTAGAGGACCAGATAGTTGATCGACAGTGTAGTTTGGGACAGCTAGTCATGGGATCACCTGGATGCTGTGTTAGAAGAAGAAAGCTGTAGAGGAGATGACAGTTGCCATTGGTCTTGACTTCAGCTGATGGATTTAAGCTGCGGCAGGTGAACCGGCGCAAACTTGCAGACATCACCAGGAACTGTGCTTTCAGCTCCCAGAATGTTCTACATTATCCTACTGAAACAATCACATCAACTGGGATCTGGGGTGCTTTACTGTCAAACAAACAAAGTAGGAAAAAGTCATCAATCCTCAGAAAGTAAGTTTGCCAAGTCAGGAGTTGCAAATAGGGTACACGCATACAGTGATACTTTTAAAACTTAAGGAATGGGTAGATTGAATTTCAATAAGAAAGAACTCTTGGATGAAGGATGTTGGACATGGTTTGTTTTTGGAAAAAAATTTCGCGTGTGGCACGAACTTGTCGGAATAAAGTTGACATCAACAAGGTGGAGGAGAATGAGGGCAGCCCAACAACGTGAGATTGGTGAAGAACAATGAAAGTCCAATAAACTCGCAAGATGAGGGTCAAAGTCTTTTGAAAGGACGCAATGTTGTTTTTTCTGCAGTGGTGACGCTAAGTGAATTTGTTTCCCAGTGTCGCAATTTTTATTGATAAAATGTTCGTGAATTAAGCGAGGGGACTCTTCACGACAGAGTTTTTGGGGAAAATTTGGCGGAACATGCTTGCATTTAGATGCAAGCTACATTCTAAGTGTTTGCTTCTCGACGAAACCGCACAGAGTCTGAAGAGCAAACCAGTAGAGTAATATACTTACTAAGAGCAGAGCTTGGACTCGTTCTTGTACTTATGAACTTGGTCTTTTTCATTGAACGGAGAGAGGAGAAACCAACCCTGCATTTTCAAATTGTCTGAATCAGCACAATGAAGAGGAGAATGTGGCTAGGAAAAACCTATAGACAGGACAAGTGAATTCAAAGACTAAAAGACAGAGCTTTTGGTCAACTTGTGGACTATGAGCTCAGAACCAGGGATGGATTAGTCCTGCTTTTTTTGAAGCAGTCATGAGGCCAAAGTCAGTACAGCAGTCAAGCAGACACTGATGCTTTATGGGCAGGAGGCACATTTCGCTACATTTCAGGCCATGTATTGCTCGACAACTTTGGGAAGGAAGTATCGAGTGTACCACTTTTTCACTCTTACAGGGTGTGATATCTCTTTCATACGCTGGTGTCGGAAAGAAATCGGCTTGGGATGGTTTGGAAAATGTTTCAAAGGTGACCCAGCATTCACCATCTTGGCTCGGCAGGCCCGTCTGAAATCAGCAAAGAAGACTGGAGCTTTGGAGCACTTGTGGTCTTGCTGTATGCAAATCTTGTCCAAAGTTCAAGTGTCAACCAGAAGAAAGAAACTGTTGCCAATGGTCGTCCTCTTGAAGGATACCCCCAACTCGAGCAGCTCTGGAGCAGACACAAAGCGGGCAGTTCTTATAGGTGGGTCATGTGGGCAGAAACTGTGCGTGTTCCAGGATCTCCAAGTCCTTCTAATGGGGCGGCTGGAGGGGCATAGGTGGACAGTGGACTCCTTTGGTCAGATTTGCAAAGCAGCTGGATATTGCAAAGAACTGTGAGGTGTGTGTGCGAAGACTTCCGGAATCCTGTTAACTGTTGCCGGCCACGCTTCCATGCAAGAATTTGTGCATTGTGCTGGCACTGCCACTAGATGACATTTGAACCCTTGTTTGGACAATGGCTTTGCAGTAGGTGGGATTATAACAGGTAGGACCTTGTGCTAACCGTTTTTTGTGATTTAATCAATCCAAGATGTTCGCTTGTCAATTCTGTCTATCATCATGATTTTGGAAGGTTATTTTTGAGTGTACACTAAACGTTAGGCATGTATATATATATAATAATAAGAACATATTTATAGCAAGATTGCATGAATGCTGTTAATACCTATTTTGAAGTAGGTCAAAATCAGTTAGGTTTAACATTTGGCTTCAGGTAAGATTTTCTAATAGATGCTTAGTATATTTTGAGGCGTATACATTTTAAGCATGAAACAGGTGTGATCCGGTTTGTGAATCCTTTTACTTGAAAGATGGACATAAAAAAACAGATGTGTGCCAAAATTTAGGGGGAAAATTGTACAAATGACGATGGTTCCAATAACGGATAGATATGTGACGTATATTGTTCCATTGAGATTCAAATTCCAAACACCCCCCCAAACACCCAACCAAACAAACACACAAAACATATTTTATTAAATGAACTGCTATGGGTCGCAGTTGGTCACCTGCCAGGCCGTGTGTACTAGTAACAGATCTGTTGAAATTCAACAGTCACGCGTAACACACACGAGATATGGCTTCACTCATTGTATTACAGACCTGATATTATATATATATATTATATATATATATTATATATATATATATATATATATATATATATATATATATATATTTATTTATATATTATATATATATATATATATTTATATGCAGTATATATATCAGTGCAGATGTGTGTTTGGGGGAAGAGGGGGGGTGTAAGATAGGACTTAATCCAAAGTAAAACGCACCGGTGTGCGCAAGGGTGTGTGTGTGTGTGTGTGGTTTAGATAGAACTGTATCCAAAGTAACATACATGTGTGCATATACGTACATGTGTGCGTATGTATGTATGTATGTATGTGTGTGTGTGTGTGTGTGTGTGTGTGTGTGTGTGTGTGTGTGTGTGTGTGTGTGTGTGTGTGTGTGTAGTGTGTGTGTGTGTGTGCGTGCGTGTGTTTGTGTGTGTGTGTGTATGTGTGTGTGTGCTTGCGCGTGTGTGTGTGTGCAGTGTGTGTGTGTGTGTGTGTGTGTGTGTGTGTTAGAGTGGCATGTTCATGTGTATGTGTTTTGTAATGTGTGTGTGTGTGTGTGTGAAATCTGATTTATCATGCTACACGACATACACACAGCATTATAATTGTAACTTTAGATTCCTTTACTACCCAATTCAGGCTTTGTCCAATTCATCACAAAAGCAACAAGAAAGCAGTTCTCCTTCACCTGTTCAAGTTGTCCACCTGTACATGACGCACACTTGGGGCAGAAAGTCAGTACTGACTGCTAGAGGACACGAAAGTTGATCGACAGTGTAGTGAGGACAGCTCCAGTCATGGCAGATCACACTGGGTTGCCTGCTGTTACCGAAGAAGAAGCTGTCAGAGGAGATGACAGCTTGCCCACTAGGACTCTGACTTCAGCTGATGATTTCACAGCTGCTGCAGGTGAACCGGCAAACTTGCTGACATCTCACCAGGAAACTGTGCCTTCTCAGCTCCCAGAATGTTCCTACAATATTCCTACTGAAACATCAACCATCAACTGGGATCTGTGTGCTTTATGTCAAACCAACAAAGAGGAAAAGCTCATCAATCCATCAGAAAGTAAGTTTGCCAAGTCAGGAGTGCAAATAGGGTACACGCATACAGTTGATAACATTTTAAAACTTAAGGAACTGGGGAGATTGAATCTTCCAATAAAGAAAGAACTCTTGGATGAAGGTGTGGACATGGTTCTGTTTTTGAAAAAATAAAGCGCTGTGGCACAGAACTTGTCGGAATAAAGTTGACAATCACAAGGTGGAGCGAGCAATGAGGGCAGCCAAAAAACGTGAGATTGGTGAAGAACAAAATGAAAGTCCAATAAAAACTCGCAAGATGACGGGTCAAAGTCTTGAAAGGACGCAATGTTGTTTTTTCTGCAGTGGTGACGATACCAGTGAAACTTTGTTCAGTGCTCGCACATTTTCTATTGATAAAACTGTTCGTGAATATGCCGAGACTCTTCAAGACAGAGTTCTTCTGGGGAAACTTTCCGGAGGAGACATGCATGCATTAGATGCAAGATACCATTCAAAGTGTTTGCTTCGACTGCACAACCGCCACAGAGTACACCTGAAGAAGCAAAACAGTAGCAGTACTTCTACAGAGCAGAGCCTTGACGTTATTGTACTTAGTGAACTTGTCTTTTTCATTGAAGGAGAGAGAGAAAACCCAAACCTGCCCATTTTCAACTTGTCTGAACTCAGCAAAATGTATGATAGGAGAATGCTGGACTTGGACCCAACATATGACAGGAAAGTGAATTCAACAAGACTAAAAGACAGACTTCTTGGTCAAATTGTGGACCTATGAGCTCAGAAACAGGGGAAGGATGTAGTCCTGCTTTTTGATGCAGACATGAGCGCCATTGTCAGTACAGCAAGTCAAGCAGACAATGATGCTTTTGGGACAGGAGCACATTTCCGCTACATTTCAGGCCATGGTATTGCTGACAATCTTGGGAAGGAAGTATCAGAGTGCCTACCACTTTTTCACTCCTTCACAGGGTGTGATACATCCTCTTCATTCGCTGGTGTCGGAAAGAAAACGGCGTGGGATGTTTGGAAAATGTTTCCAAAGGTGACCCCAGCATTCAAACATCTGGCAGCAGGCCCGTCTGAAATCAGCAAAGAAGACCTGGAGATTCTGGAGCACTTTGTGGTCTTGCTGTATGACAAATCTTGTCCAAGTTCAAGTGTCAACACAGCAAGAAAGAAACTGTTTGCCAAAGGTCGTCCTCTTGAACGGATACCCCCAACTCGAGCAGCTCTGGAGCAGCACACCAAGCGGGCAGTACTTCAAGGTGGACACTGCTGGGGCAGAACACTGTGCGCTGTTCAGGATCTCCCAAGTCCTTCTAACTGGGGCTGGAGGGGCAATCCAGGTGGACAGTGGACTCCTCTGGTCAGATTTGCCAGAAGCAGCTGATATCTGCAAAGAACTTGTGAGGTGTGGCTGCAAGAAGACTTGCCGGAATCCCTGTAACTGTTGCCGCGCCAGCCTTCCATGCACAGAATTATGTGCATGTGCTGGCACCTGCCACAGAGATGACATCTGAATCCCTTGATTGGACAACTGCTTGCAGTAGGTGGGATTACTAACCAGGTAGGACCTTGTGCTAACCGTTTTTGTGATTTAATCAATCCCAAGCATGTTCGCTGTCAATCTGTCTATCACTCATGATTTTGGAAGGTATTTTTGAGATGATACACTAAAAGTTTGGCATAGTATATATAATATAATAATAAGAACATATTATAGCAAGATTGCATGAATGATGTTAATACATATTTTGAAGTAGGTCAAAATCAGTTAGCGTTTAAAATTTGGCTTCCAGGTTAGAATTTCTAATAGATGCTTAGTATATTTTGAGGAGTATACATTTAAGCATGAAAACAGCGTGTGATCACGTGTGTCATCCTTTTAATTGAAAGAGGACATAAAAAACTGCATGTGTGCCAAATTTGGGGAAATCGTACCAAACTGACCGATGGTTCCAATATCGGACTAGACTATGGGAAAGTTTATTGTCCATCTGAGCATTCCAATCCTCAAACACCCCCCACCCCCCAAAAAAACCAACCAAACAAACAAACAAAAATCATTCTATTAATGACACTGATATGGGTAGAAGTTGGCCTCACCTGCAAGACCCGTGTGTCACCTGAAAGACGTGTGTCATGCTATCCCCAGCCACAGTAAACCACCTGTGTGACAAAGATACTTCAGGTACTGATCTGCCATTTTTTACTCCTCGAATTTCAAGTCACAACAACAACAAAATAACTGATATTACCTAAACAAAACAAAAATAAAAACAAATCTAAAAACAAATATGATTTTACTTAGTCCTTCAACATGAAGTTTGTTTCAATAGGTGTCCCATAATCTATACAAGTGGTTGTAGAGGGAGTGAGGCATCAGAGTCCTCAGCTTCTCTAGGGGCCAGCATATTGAGGGCGGTGCCCATCTCCTCCTCTCCCTAGCTGCTTTACCTTCCCTGACCCTAAAGAGGCAGGTACCCATTTACAGCTGGATGAACTGGGGGACTGTACTGAAGCCAAGGCATGCAAACAGTCACCCATAAATCCTGTTCCGCTTTTCGTAAGAGTAGGCCATCGTGTGCCGGTGAGAACAGATGACAAAATTTACAAAACCGCATACACACGGGGACTGGATGTAAAAAAGCAAATAAGTGCTTATTCCATTATCCTCAATATAAAAGAATAAATGAATTTTTTTTTAATAAATAAAGTGGTAACCCCACTCAATGCTACTTAACCTTAGCTGGGGAAAGCAAGTGCTCTGACCACTGAGTTATCCCATTTCAATAGTTGAAACAAAAACCTAATCAATATTACCTGGATTATAGTAAGTTCAATGCAAGAAAAATGGCAAGAAATTAGAACAACAGATTAATCAAGTTGCTTGCCTGTCATTTAAAATGTGAGAAAAACAGCATGAAATTTTAAAAAACCACAACACACACACATGCTTGCAAGCATACACACATACACTATACTGATTAAGATCGAAGTATGCCCCAAGTCAGTAAGCAGCTACCCTAATGGTGGGCACAAACAGACACATACACAAAAAAAAAGGAGTATTGGTAAACCTCAGAGCTCTAGCCAAAGAACAAAATAAGAAGGAAAGAAAAAAGAACTTTTTCGTTTAACTGTTTCATTCCCTCTTCAAGCCAGCTTTAATGGCTTCCTCACACAACTGACCGACTGCAAGCACGAATGATGACACACCTGCAGGACAGTGCTTTAGTTCTTATCTGATATCATTATATACTAGAAATATGCCAGTACTTTTCCTATCAAGTTTTGAGGTCTGTTTCATCAGCACCACCAACTCCACAAGAGCCTTTTCAGCCACAGAGTCATCCTTAAGTACAGAGTTAAAATCGCTGAAACTAAAGTGTTCAAAAACAATTCAACTTCCCCAAATAAACTAATGCATGCACACTCTTCTTCTTTTTCTTGGGTAGAAGTTGGCCTCACCTGAAAGACCTGTGTGTCACGCTACCTTCAGCCACAATGAATCATCTGTGTGACATGATTATGATACTTCAGTCTCTGGTCTGCCGCTGCTTGCTCCTCCAATGTCAAGCCTGCCTCAACTGTCAGAACAAAAAACTAACTGATATTACCTGCTTCTCCAATGTTTTAACACTCAACAACAACAAAAACCTAACAAACCCAATTTTTTTTGGGGGGGAGGGGGGGGAGGGGAGGGGGGGGTTGCCTCATCTTCTGTGGTATTCCTCTCCTGCTGTTCCCACACCACTCATTTCAATCTCCCTGCCACAGCCATACCCAGATTCATTGTGACACATCCTCGGGGCTGAAAGTCCACAGGGAGCCCATCACTATCAGGCCGCCGTGGGGCCACCAGCCACAGGGGCTCGGTGCTGCTGCTGGGTCACTTTGGTGGTGTTCAGTGGTGCCTGCTCTGAGCTAACATATGCAGGACACCACCTGCTAAGGCATAGTCTAAGCGCCCTACTAAAGAAAGTATTAGCTCAGTCATAGCGCCAGACTGAGTCGCCCATTCGAGGTAGCAAACATCACAACATCCCTCCAACAACTGTCCCCTGCGAACCTCCAACCACAAAGGCTCCGATACAAACTCACCACAGGCACAGAAATGTATGGGGAAACTGAATCTGAGGTCACCATGAGACCAGAGCAACTGAGGCCACTGAATCAGAGGCTTTTTTTGTTTTTAATCGCATGATGATTAATGTTAATGGGGATGATGTCATGCTGCTGCTGCTATGGAAGTGCATATGCTTTGAAACTACTTGACAGGGTTATACTTATACTGTACGCTTACTATCATAATGTATCCCGGTGTCAACCGGGCCTGAGAGATACAGACACAGGTCTGTAGTGTTGGTCAGGTAATTTGAGCTACACTCTCAAACTTGCTTCCACTAAGTGGATGAAGCTCAATTATGTTGTCCCATTTTTCTCAACCAGCCCACAGCACACTCACTCTGGGTAGGAGCAGGCTGGGGTCTGGGCTAGGGTATGAAAAATCCCTATGACTCTTATGGGGTTCGAACTCGTGACCTTCCAGTCGGTAACCCAAGCACTAACCACTGCACCATGGCAGCTAAACCTAGCTGATTTTACTTGCTCATTCAACATGAAGTTTGTTTCAATAGCTGAACAAAAACCTGATTAATATTAACATTTATTACCTGCCTAAATTCTATGCAAGAAAAACAGTACGAAATTAGAACAACAGATTACTCAAGTTAGTTGCCTGTGGTTTAAAATGCAAGCAAAACAGCATGGAATTTTAAAAACAAAGAAACAAATAAACCACACAAACACACACACACCTGAACAGACACACTTTACCAATTAAGATCTAAGTATGCTCGAAGTTGGAATGCGGCTATCTTAACGGCAGGCATAAACAGACACATACATATTAGAAAAATCTCATTATTGGCAAACCTTAGACTGTCAGAGCTACAGCCAAGGAACGAAAAAATGAGAGAGAAAAATTGGGGGGGGAGGTTAAACTCTGTTTCATTCCCTCTTCAAGCCAGCTTTAAAGGCGTCCTCACAAAATCTTGACCGACTGTTAGCACGAAAGATGACACACCTGCAAGACAGTGCTTTAGAACTTATCTGATATACTAGAAATATGCCAGTACTTTTCCTATCAAGTTTTGAAGTCAGGGTCAACATTCTTTTTTGCTGTCTGCCTCATCTTCTGTGACATTCCTGTCCTACTGTTCTCACGCTGCTCATTCCAATCTCCCTGCCACAGCCACACCCAGATTCATTATGTTGCATCCTCAGGTTTGGAAGTCCACAGGGAGCCTAACAATATCACTTTTTTTTTTATCAGGGTGCTGTGTGGCCACCAGCAACAGGAGCCCGGCACTGCTGATGGGTCACTTTGGTAGTGTTCGGTGGCACCTGATCTGAGCTAACATATACAGGACACTACCTACTAAGCTGCCTACTAACGACAGTATTAGCTCAGTCACTGAGCCAGATTAGGTGAGTCGCCCACCCAATGTGGCAACCACCACAACATCCATCCGACAACTGCATATGCTTTGAGATGACAGGGTTGTACTCTATGCTTACTATCATAAATATATCCCAGCGTCAACTGGGTCCGAGAGATACAGACACATGCAATGTTGGTCAGGTAATTTGAGCAACACTCTAAAACTCTTCATCCGTAAAGATAAAGTAGATGAAGCTTGACTGTGTGGTCCCACTCCCAGTCTTCCCAATGAGCCTACAGCACACTCACTCCAGGTAGGAGCCAGCCACGGTCCAAAAAATCCCTATGGCTCTTAATGGGGTTGGAATCCACAACCTTCCAGACTGCACCATGGCGGCTGTTTCACAGTCTTTTCAGCCACAGAGTCATCCTAAAGTACAGAGTTAAAATTACCCAAATTCAATGTTCAGAAACAATTCAAATTTCCCAAACAAATCAACTTTCAGGTTTCACCTATTCATCCCAGCTGGCTGAAAAGACACGGGAATAGAGTTGACACGACAGATGATAAGAACCAAAGTCTGCTGAAAAACTTCTTTTTTTATTTTTATTTTACTGTGCCAACAATGATCAGTACAAAACTTTGCAAAACCGGCTCTGAACATTTTCTAATTACATTGATTAAGAGAGTGAGGTGGAAACAAAATCATAAGCAACTCTAGATAACATTCATTTCCCCAAAACTGATTTAGGAAGTTTCATCTACAAATAAAACTTTCTTAGTTTTCCACTGCTCCTTGGAATAATAATAATAATATTTAAAAAATGCACACAGTTTGAGTTATGGTAAAATGAATGTTTCACTTCATTTGCAAAATTACATAATTCATTACACGAGCAAGTTTCCTTCCATGAAAGTAGCAATCTCAAAATAAGAACTGAAGGAGAGGTGACTTGTTTAGATTTCTTCCCCAAGTGGTACTTATCAACAGAAACCCTCTGAGAGCATATAATTATATGTTTATTTATTTATTTATTCTTTCATATCGAGGATAATGGAATAAGCACTCATATGCTTTTTTACATCCAGTCCCCGTGTGTATGCGGTTTTGTAAATTTTGTCATCTGTTTCCGCCGGCACACAATGTCCTACTCTTTCAAAAAGCAGAACAGGATTTAACATGTGCGCAATTGTTCTGCATGCGTTCGAACACGGGGCCTCAGTTTATAGTCTCATCCGAAGGACTTTGACAATCAGTTCGATTTTTTTTGGTCAAACTGGGAAGAAAGGGTGAGGCTGGGAAAACTCACAACCTCATGGTTTACTTGTTGGCAGGCGAACGTCTTAACCATCCTGCCACCTTCCTTCTGTGACCTCAATCACTGAATCAAACGACCAACCAATGAAAAAGACGATTTGATTTTATAAAATTTATTTGCTTAAAGTTAAACTAATTAAAGCCCATACACTCCTACTGATATAAGACTTTTTTGTTTTTAAAAAGATTTGAAAAGATAAAGGAGAAAGAGGGAGGTGGGTGAATTGTGTTGAATCACGTGCAGTGACTGAGCAATGTTTAAAATATTCTACCTAACAAATTAAAAAGTAACCTTTGCAGCACTATGTCTATGACTTAAGTTGTCTGTACAGTCATGTACATCTCAAAGGATTTTACTGCTCAATCACCCATTGCCAGAGTCTTTGATTCAGAATAGAACATAACCACACACAAAAAACAACAAAAAACCAAAAGGATGTGCTCACAAATCACAGTATTATGTATAGGAAATCAAATGCAAGCTGTACTGTTGCAGTTGTCACATTTTGGGAATGATTAGTTTTGGAATGAAAAACAGACTCACCACATGGAATGTTTCCTGATTGGCTCAGATGTCTTGCCACAGTTGCAAAACCTGTAACTGTGTAAGTCTTGCCATTTTCCATCTTTATTGTAGGTTTCTGAAAAAAATGTGATGCATCAATATACTTCAATTTGTCTGATGGCATTCATTTGATAGGGCAAACCACACACACACACACACACTAAGTGTGTGTGCACGTGCATGTGTGAGCTTGTACATTGGGTGCATGCACTATGTAGTAAATTAATTATTAATTTAATATGAGTTTCTGTTTTTCTATTTTTCTTACAAATCTTAGTTTAATTCACTTTTAAAGTATGAAAAAATTTTTTTTACAATAGGAACTGGACAGGCAGAAATATTACAAATAGGAATTCAGAAACAAAATTGGTTGCATATGGGATATGTGACTGAGTGAGGGTGTGTGTGTGTGTGTGTGATGTGAGATTTGTGCACACATGCATGCTTGTGCCTTGCCTCGAGTCATACATAAGCTATGCAAGCTTGAGTTAGTCTAGATTATTTATAAGCAAGTCACCGATTCAATGATTGCTTATGTAATAACTTGATTTCTTCTTTTCTCATAAAAATTACAACTTTGCCATTGCAGTTTGAGTTTCTGTTAAAAGTGTTGTCGTTTTTCTGACATAATATCATTGTCTATTTCATAACGCCCTCCTATTATTATTCATTTAGCATTTGGGGCTACTTAAGTACTTTATAATACAAAAATTATAGTTTACCACTTGGAAAGTCATCACTAGAGGCCACCCTGACACTCCACTTAGTTCACCACGGGCTGCTTTCCCTGAAAAACTTCTCTGTCTGCTTTCTGTTGGAAAGTTGGTGCTTGTCAGAAGTTGTCGTCTTCCTTGCATTTTAAAACTTTTAAGTTTATGTGTGTGTGATTACTGCACATTATGTCATACATGTGTGTGGTTATTGCAAATATATGTCAAGGGGTTTTGAAGGTAAAGTGCTATAGTTCTAGACACACATTTTCACTTACTTTAAACAATACATTACAATTACTAGAGACTACAATTACATTACAATCTTACAAAGTAACATTAAACTGATTGTGGTCTAACTCTAACTCTAAGTTGATCACTCGATGCAACAGTGTTGATTCTAGGATTTTTTTAAAAAGCGGCAGAGCTGAGAGAGCTCCGTGACATGAAGAAAAGGGGGTGGGGGCGGGCACTGTGCATCCTCCCCACCCACCCCCCAACTTTCATACCTGTAAAAAAAATATAATAAAAAAAAAGAGGGACATTTTGTAGCATCTCTATCTCTTTTTTATATTCTTCACTCAAAACTAGTCAGTGTCACTCACTCACTGTCAGGAGTGTTGGCACTAAAAAAAAAAAAAATTACTATGTATAATCCTTTTCTAGTTGTGGCTCACTTAACCTTTAATTTTCTTTTTTTGCTGCCTCATCTTCTGTGATGTTTCTGCCTTGCTGCCCCCCCCCCCCCCCTCCCCCCCCCCCCCCCCCCCGATTCGTTGTCACATCTCCAGGGCGGGAAGTCCACAAGGAGCTCATCAATATCAGGCCACCATGGGGCCAATAGCCAGAGAGGCCCTGCACTGCTGCTGGACACCCGTCACTTTGGTGGTGTTCAGTGGTGCCTGTTCTGAGCAAACATACGCAGGACATCACTACAAAGCTCCCTACTATTATAGTACCAATGACAGCATTAGCTCAGTCGCGGTGCCAGACTGAGTCAGTCAGTGAGTCGCCCATCCGAAGTGGCAATCACCCCAATGTCCCTCCAACGACAGTCCCCCATGAACCTCCAACCAGAAAGGCTCTGACACAAACTCACCTCAGGCACAGAAATGTATGGGGAAACCGAACCTGAGGTCACCATGAGACCAGAGCAACTGGAGCCACCAAATCAAAGGCAATTTTTTTTTATTGCATGATGGTCAATGATAATGAAGATGATGTAAATTGTAATGATGCTGCTATGGAAGTGCATGTGCTTTGAGACTACTTGACAGGGTCATACTCTATCACAGTCTATGCTGTATTATATTATATTACAGTGTCAACTAGGCCCAAGAAATACAGACACATGCAGTGTTGGTCAGGTAATTTGAGCAACACTCTCAAACTAGCATCCATAAAGTGGATGAAGCTCGACTGTGTGGACTGTGGTCCCAGTCTTCCCAATGACTCAACGAGTCCACAGCACACCCACTTTGGGTAGGAGCTGGCCGCGGTCCAAAAAATCCCAGACTTTTGAGTCTTAATATTATACCCATTTACCTTCCAGTCCAAAACCCAAAGTAACTACTGTGCAATGCCAATGGTGGCTAGTAACCATAACACCACCACCACCCAACCTTGCAGTTGTACATGTACACGTATCATTGTATGGCATTGATTAAGTTTAACTATGCATCCCCCTCTATGTGTCACTTGTGTATGTTCCCCTCTCATGAATGTGTATTTTGTGTGCATGTGCCCATTCTGTGTGTGTGTGTGTGTGTGTGTGTGTGTGTGTGTGTGTGTGTGTGTGTGTACTCTGTGTGTGTGTGTGTGTGTGTGTGTGTGTGTGTGTGTGTGTGTGTGTGTGTAGTGTATATGTACTCTGTGTGTGTGTGTACTTTGTGTGTGTGTGTCCATCCCACGTGTATGTGTGTGTGTGTGTGTGTGTGTGTGTCACTGTGTGTGTGTGTGTGTGTGTGTGTGTGTGTGTGTGTGTGGGTGTGTGAGAGAGAGAGAGAGAGAGAGAGAGAGAGAGAGGAGAGAGAGAGAGAGAGAGAGAGAGAGAGAGAGACTGTGTGTTGCATGGAATGGAGGGGGTAAAATAAGGAACATTTTGAGTGCTATGTTGCATAAGAGGGGGAGTTATTCAAAAATATAAGGTATTTTCTTTTTAACTAAGGAAGTCTGAGTGGGGGGTAGTCTGTCAATTGTGACTGAGATGGTGATGGATTTTTTTTTTTTTTGGGGGGGGGGATTTTTTTGTTTTTAAGTTTAATAATAATTCTACTCCCAGATTGAGATTCATTAACTCTAGACTAATAACAGCAACATAAAAATGAAGATGGGGCTCAGATTTATCCACTTTAATTGATTCGTAAAGAGGAAAAACGGAAAATGTGACCTAATAGTTATACTCTACCTGCTCTATTAAATGATTATTTTTGGATACGTTGCATCGACCATTAACGCTGAAGTCTATAATTGTTTCCAAAACAAACGGCACACGATCGCTTTTATTCACTAATTCAGTTCTTCGAGTTCTCGATCTCCAACAGTTTCACTATTTTTTGGTTCCGATCTTCCCACAATAAGCCACCTTTTCATACAAGTGCATGTATCAATCGACTATCGGAAGCTTTTTTAGTTCCTAATTTACAAATCGGTAATATCCGCTGTGCACAACGAAAAAACGGGAACTTACCGAAGACAGAGTCGTTACATCCAATCGGCCAATGCACAAAGTGAAGTACTTCATATTGACGAGGTGACGGACAGAAAATCTTTTATAATTTCCAGATTTAAAGTCTGGCCCTTTGTTTCTGGCCCTCTGTTTAATGTTTTCTGACTAGCATCTCTGCGGCGTGCACTTCCTTATTTTGGGTGCGCGCCATCTTGTTTTCAAAGTTAAGTGGAAAAAGTAGGCCTAGTAAAATGGAAACAATGGTTGGTCAAAATTGAAGAGCTCAGCCAATCAGAGATATTGACAGGAAATGGCTTTTGGTTTTAGTTTCATTCAGGTTATATATACACAGCAGCCGTGATGCGCACCTGACTTAGAAATGCAGCTTTTAATTTTTTTGTTGATGCGAAATGTTTTGTGCACAGGAAGCAAAATAAGCAGGAATCCCGCAACCTAGAATCGACACTGATACAACACCACCAAATGTGACTAAAGACTCTTAATGGTGGAGAGTGTTACATGTTGCACACGCCCAAGTTTATGCAGAGCAATCACCAAGACATAGTTGACACAAAATAATGGCATTGGTGGTTAACACAAAGTGACAGCAAGCAAGTCAGCTCAACAGAGTTAAAAATCAATCCTAAATTTAATATTTTATTCTGAACAGTTTGGGAAGATAAGCCAATGTGGTAGTGGTCACCCATTTTCAGAAGTTTTAAATCTGACTTTAAGGTGCCAAGGACAGGTTCAGTGTCTAGATTTTACTTTCTTGCAAAGACCTGATAAAAAAACCAAACTAGAATCTATACATAAATTCATTACGTATCAGTGTATTGGCAGGATGGTCTAGTATCTTACATATAATCTGAAATACCTTGTAGACATCAATATGACTGAATCATATTAATCTGTTCATTTGAAGGAATTTTCAACCTGTACTGGTGTAGTTTACACTGGTTGTGACTTTGTGCCTCTACAAATCCTTCAGATGAGACCATAAACTAAAATCCCATTACAGTAAAACCTTTTTTCTAAAATCCCATTACATTAAAAACTTATTATGCTTTTATTAAAAAGTAGCCTTGCAACAGCCAGTGATACAGCACAGAATGTATTATCTTAGAAAAGAATTAATCCTCTTGTTGTTGAATTCTACAGAACTAAAATGCCTGCAGATTTTGAATTATATTAAAGTTTTCTACCCTGAACTGACTTACTTTACTCATAAGGCAATTTTGTGTGTGTTGTGTGTGTGTGTGTGTGTGTGTGTGTGTGTGTGTGACAAAAGTTATCAAGCTGAAATTTTTCACTAGCTAGATATGTACTTGTACTTGCATTTTCAGGTGTGTTTTTTTTTAAATTCCAATACTGAACTTAAAAAAACCAAACATAGCCAACACCTAAATTCTAGTCTAGTCCAAATAATCATAGCAAACAAAAATGTCTTATGCTAAAAGTGAACACCTGAAGTACACTACATCAATAACAGAGCAAAGCAACCAGCCTTTCATTCTTCTCTCATTTTGCTCTACACCATCAAGATGTGTCTGGGAAAAATAATGGCATGTCCTTTCCAGCTCCTCTCATGGGCCGTACAGCTTTGGTTTGCAGGGTTATTTCCGTCGGCCACACAATTTTCCTCAGGTCACTAAATAGTGTGCACCTTTAAAAGATATGGTTGCCAGTCTGATGTTCTTTACCATAGTCACATAGGGGAGAACTATGAAGGAACTAGTTTCAGCTTTCTGGACATGTGGTGATTTTAGCCTGTTGTGCCCAGTGTGGAGTCTTAAAATGATGACTTGTTCTTCTCCTTTGAGATGGTGGCACTTGTCCTTCTCTAGTTTGGATTGGGCCATTGATTTGATGATTGGTTGGGTTTGGGGGGTTTTGTCTGGGAAGGTGAGGATTCTTTCTGTGCTCCCTGTTTTGCAAATTCATCAGCCTGTTCATTGCTATGTATACCACCTTTGCAGCATTACACCTTTGTTTTGTTTAAGGAGTTGTAGTTCCTGTTGAAGTTCTGATTGGGTTTGTTTTTTTACTGCAGACAAGGCTTGCTGCTCAGTTAGTTTTGTCCACACACTCACAAGCATGTATCTCTCGTTAATTGTAATCTTGAAAGAGAATGCTTTCAATAGACATGCTTTGATTTTCTAGGGTTATGTAGCAGGTTGTTATTTTGGTCATTTTCAAGAGGATTTAAGGTTTTAATATTCTTTTTAAAAAAGTGTTAAAAATTTTAATCTGAAAATCATCAATATGCAATTCTGTTTAAAATGGAAGGAAAATCCCCATAATATATTTATGAATATGAAGTTGGCTGTGTGGGCAGCTCTTGTTATTAAATTATGACTCATTTCACTACAGCATAAAATTAACATCACACAAATAAAAACTTCACCTCTGAAATTAAAAAAATCTTCCTGTCATCTACATTCCATGCAATTTTCTCCCTCTATCTACTTGATCTCTCTCTCTCTCTCTCTCTCTCTCTCTCTCTCTCTCTCTCTCTCTCTCCCTCTCTCTCTCTCTCTCTCTCTCTCTCCCTTTCCCCATCTTCATTTGGTTCCCTGTCAACATGGTTTTCACTTAAAAGCAGAATGAAGTGAGGATGACACAACTCCTCTTTTGAAGAGGGGATTCCTGAAATAGTTTTGAGACAGAAGTTTGTAATACTTAGTGAAAATATGGGTATCGTCATTCACATTTTCTTTCAATCTTCCTTTCACACAACATTCATACATATCAGTCAAATTCTTTTGCATGCTACCCACTATTGTGCTACATTTTTTCACTTTTATTCAGTATATTTTTGTTTTTAATAATCATTCACAGACATCCATAACCACACATAAATTACAAAATAATCATCCAATCACTAAGCCAGCAGTACATATTCTGAATAACTTGAGTTTACTGTAACTGTTACTGGTCCCGTAACCCGCCAGGGTCGTAGGGGCGCTGCATGGTGGACGAACGGTGGACCAGCTGGCTCCACTTAGCGCGGTTGTGGGCGAGTGCCTGGGTGACATTGAAGTCCTTCCCTGTCCAATCACGGATGTCGTCGGCCCACTTTCTCCTCTGTCTGCCCCGTCTTCTCTTCCCCTGGACTGTTCCTTGCAGGATGGTCTTTGCAAGTCCTTCTGAGCGTGTTACGTGCCCATACCATCTGAGTTTCCTCTTTTTCACCGTGGTCAGTAGGTCTTCATAGTCCCGCACTTGTTGAGTGATCTTTCTGCGGACTTCATTGTTGGTGACATGGTCCTTGTTTGAGATGCCAAGAAGCCTTCTCATTTCTACTGAAATGGAAATGAGTTTACTAGCAGATTTAAAAGCTTATAAAACAAAATATAGATATAACACTGACATCTCATTTGTAAGATCTACTAATTGCAGTTACATGTATCATCACATGATAGTTTCAAAATATCTGTAGGGAAAACTACAGGGAAAAGTACTGTAGAGCCCTTACAGAGTTTGGCTTGGCACTAAATAAACTATTACTTCCGTCATCTTCACTTGCATCCCTGCAAACACTCCTCCTTTATTCCATCAATGAAAACATCAGGAACAGGGTCTGGGTCCTTACAGTTCTTTCTGATTTCAAACGCTTTGA
Organism: Rapana venosa; assembly: GCA_028751875.1. Classification (NCBI taxonomy): domain Eukaryota; kingdom Metazoa; phylum Mollusca; class Gastropoda; order Neogastropoda; family Muricidae; genus Rapana; species Rapana venosa. The sequence continues at coordinate 31,601,733 of CM054158.1, forward strand.
TCCAATTAGTTTGTACACAACAGAGAAATCTCAACATATTTTGAATACAGAGAGGGTCATTTTCTCAAATTGTCAAAAGCAGTGTCATCAGAGCACTTTATCAACCAAAAGAATGGTATCAGATCCAGTTGGGGGGAGGGGGGTATGAGTTTAGTGATTAATTTCCCCTGGAGTTAACATAAGTACCTACTTTACTCCCTGAAATTCCTTCAGATTAACCTATAAGCTGAAGTCAGGTATGAACACGCGCATAACATTTTCCACATATTATCAGCCAGCAATACAAACTATACTGCCATCTTAAGAATTTTTTCCCGGATGAAATGAATAATTGAACACATTTTATTATTTTAATTATTATCTAAGGCCAAGAAATCAGATATACTTATGGTGTCTTACACGCATACACTGAGTCAGATTTGGGAAGGGGGGGGAGGGGCAGGGGGGGGCCTCCAACCTCCTATTTTTTTCCCCACATTATCTTTTTTTCCCCCCTTTTTCTTTTCTTTTCTGTTTTGGTGTGGGGCCTCCAACCACCTTTTCTTTTCCCCTTTTTTTGTGGGTCCTCATTCCTCCTCTTTTTTCCCACTTTTCCTTATATTTACATTTTCTGACATCAAACACTCATGTCACCTACTTAAAACACTCATTCAAAAACCAAAAAGAAAACACACCACAGTAATATAGCAAATGGGATCAAAAGTATGAAAAAGGCCATACAAACTAAAGTACTATCACTATACAAACTAAAGTACTATGAAGAGGCATGTACATCAGTAATGCAACTGTGGTGCTGATTTTACAACAGAACCAAGAGTGTTTCTTCAAATATGTCACAGCTACATATCCATGATAACACGAGAGCACAGATTTGCTTCCTCACACATACACGTATGAATACAAACTAAAAATCTCTACTCCTGACCCCTCTAAAGATTGCATACATGCTGGCTGCTCCCTATGTTTAATTAATATAAATATATATCCACATTTTTAAAATATGAACATCCTTTTCCTAATTTCTTCTGTCCCTCTTCTTTAAACAAACACAATGCCTGCTCATCCCCCCAAACCAAAAACACACATCCTTCAGATGACACTAAACTGAGCTTCCAGGTGTGACTGCACACAGAACATCTTGCGCACATGTTAAAAACCTGTTCTACTTTTCAGAGGAGTAGGCCCATATGCACCAGTGGGAACAGATGACAAAATCACAGGCACATGGGGACTAGATGTAAAAAAGCACATGACTGCTTATTCATTATCCTCAAAATCAAAGAATTCAATTTTGTTTTTGATAAAACCATCTTTGCCATGGACCTGGATAAATATCCTATTCCTTCTCCTACATATCCAATTTTCTCAAATTTCACCCCTCCCCAAACCTCTTTATTGGTTTCAGGTCAGTTAAGATACCATGATGTCCATGTACCATTGCATCTATCTGCTGGTGTGTTCACATGCAGGGTAGGGGTCAGGTTAGTGTACAGAGTTAGTATCAGGTTAAGGTTAGGATTAGTAATTTGAACTGGGCCTGTCAGTCTGGATGTATGCATGTGCTGGACACAATGGTATGTGGACACCATGTTTTTGTAAGTGGTTTTTTTCAACACACAAATTACTACTCCCACCAAAAGCAGATGGTATTTCTATGACTTTCTACTATTTTTACTCCAAGTTTGAGCCCCAACAGCAAAAAAGGCTTCAGGGTTTAAATGTTTTCATAAGGAAGGTATAGATGTTCACTTGCCTAACAAGTAAATCGAGATTCAGGTTTCAATTCCCAGGCTTGCTCTTTCTTCCCTTCCCAGTTTGATGGAAAAATCAAAATGAATGTCAAGTTTTTCAGAGAAGACTCAACAAGTCAGATCCACATAATAATAATAATAATAATAATAATAAATAGAATTTGTACAGCGCTGTATCTTGCAAAGACAAATCAAAGATTACACACTTATGCATGCCAAAAGAACCCTCGACAGTTGAAAATCAGAAAGACCAGGGAGATACCTCCTAACTGTCCTGGCAAAACTGGTAGGTTCAATTATAAACTGTAGCCCCTAAGTCAGAATGCAGCTACCTTAAGGATGGAGGTGGGGGGGGGGGGGGGGGATGGTCACATACACAAAACCTCAGAACTTAATCTATCCAAAAAAACCAAAACAGACAGACTTAGTATCATATAAATAGTGTTCCCTAACATTACTAAAATTTCCCCTTAATTACTGATGTGAATATGGATCCTACCCCCTCCTCTCAAATACCCCTTTACCTTAAATCGCTCTCCAATAAAATCATAACATTCTGTTCACCTACCCCTTCAGCAAGCGCACATACATATGCCCCCCACCCCACACATCCCTAACATCATCTAACTGATAATCATATTGCACTCAGAAGTGGGAAAGCCTAATTTCATTTATATTTCATTTATACCACTTTAAGTCACAAGATTTCTCTGCGTGAAATTCGGGCTGCTCTCCCCGGGGAGAGCACGTCACCACAAGAGCAGCGCCACTTTTTTTTTTTTTTGGTCTGCAACTGTATTTCTTTCCCTATCAGAGTGGCTTTTTTCTAAGATTTTTGCCAGGGACAACTCTCTTGTTGCCGTGGATTCTTTTACCTGCGCTGCATAATTTTCTGTAACACACGGGACCTCGGTTTATCGTCTCATCCGAAAGACTAAGCGCCCAGACCACCACTCATGGTCTAATGGATGGGGGAAAAGTTTCGGGCCCAGACGGGATACGAACCACCGCACACTTCCGACCCGGACTTTTCGCTTTCTAGACAGGCGCGTTACCTCTAGACCACCGATCCACATGGTTAGAGCCTTGTACTCATGATCTGATGGCTCGAGTTGGAGCCACCACAAAGGCACACATTTTAGAGGATTTTCCCTTGGAGTTAACTTACTGACTCCACATGCCCTTCAGATGAGACTATAAACCAAGAACTTGCGTGCAAATGCATGCCGAACATCTTGCACAAAGGTTAAAAAAAAATGTCCCGCCTTTCTGAAGAGTAGGCCATTTCATGCCGGTAGGAACTGATGTAAAAATTAAAAAAAACACATGCACTATGCTTAACACATATACATTTTATGCACATGTGCACACACACATACTCCACCTACACACCATCATAACAACATTATCTACAGGAAAATACACACACTAATTAATCCATTGTGCTAGCTTTGGTGGCTGACCATTGTATGGGTTTGCCAACAACACCTAGTGCTGCTGTAAAATAGGCAAAGGCGGACCAACACTAAAATTCATCAGCCCTAGTCGTTTCCAGTCCTGACAACATCAAAATCTGATTTGAATTTCCTTTCATAAGGATAATAAACCATGTAAACAACAACAACATTCACACTATACTACAAATTTGTGCAACTCATTTTTAGGGTAATTTTTTTCTAGTTCATCCATTATCGAGACCAGATTATGTTTTCAATGGCCCTATGATGTATGATCTTTAAAAAAATGATCAAAGGTACATTAAATACATATAGTCAAACATTCAGATTTTTCTTCTTTTTTTGTCCCCCCTCTGAGGGCTCCAACTTTCTTTGTTTTAAGGGTGGTAGGGGAGGGGGAGAATAGTGTTTGGTTGGGGAAGGGTGGGGGGGATCATTTTTGTGGTGGGGGGGGGGGGGGGGAACGCTTTTTCCTTAAGGCCTTCCACCTCTTTTCTTCTCGATATTACATGACTGTTTCTTTTGGGGTGGGGATTTTCCTTCCTGGCAAAGAAATGAAGACAACATCCTGGTGCTGAAGAAGCCCTCCTGATGATGGAAGCCCAGGTATCATGGCGATGAAGATTATTCTAGTGATGATGAAAGTCCTGTGGATATATTTTGGTGATGTTCAAGTCCCAAAGATGATGAACTCTTGGCATTGTTGAACTCTTAACAACGATGAAACATTTGCATTGAAAAAGTCCAAGTAATGATGAAGTCTTGGTGATGATGAAGCCTTGGCATTGATAACATCTTTGTGTTGATGATGTCTTTAGGAAGTCTTTGCATTGAAGAAGTCCTGGTGTTGAAGAAGTCCTGGTGATGACAAAGTCTTGTTGATGATGAAGTCTTTGCATTGATAAAGCCTTGGTGATGACAAAGTCTTGTTGATGATGAAGTCTTGGTGATGATGAAGTCTTGCTGATGATGAAGTCTTTGCGCTGATAAAGTCTTGGTGTAGATGAAGTCTTAATGATGATGAAGTCTTTGTGTTGATGAAGCCTTGGTGATGATGAAGTCTTTGTGTTGATAAAGCCTTGGTGATGATGAAGTCTTGGTGATGATGAAGTCTTGGTGTAGATGAAGTCTTGGTGATGATGAAGTCTTTGTGTTGATGAAATCTTGGTGATGATGAAGTCTTTGTGTTGATAAAGTCTTGATGATGATGAAGTCTTGTCGATGAAGTCTTGGCGATGATGAAGTCTTTGCGTTGATAAAGTCTTGATAATGATGAAGTCTTGGTGATGATGAAGTCTTGGTGATGATGACGTCTTGGTGATGATGACGTCTTGGTGATGATGAAGCCTTGGTGATGATGAAGTCTTGTTGATGATGAAGCCTTGGTGATGATGAAGCCTTGGTGATGATGAAGCTTTGGTGATGGATGAAGTCTTGGTGATGATGAAGTCTTGGCATTGACGAAGTCTTGGTGATGATGAAGCCTTGGTGATGATGAAGTCTTGGTATTGATAAAGTATTGGCATTGGAGAAGTCTCATAATTATGAAGTCTTGGTGTTAAAGGAATCTCAGCATCGATAATGTCTTAGTGATGATGAAATCTTGGCGATGATGAAGTCCTGGCATTGAAGTCTCGGTGAGGATGCAGGTATTGAAGACTTGGCAAAGTTGATATCTTGGTGATGGTAAAGTTTTGAAGTTCTGGTGGCAAGTCCTGAGGATGATAAAAATCATTAATATGTTATCTCAAAAGAAGATAAAATATGTGCATTAACCTTAAAGCAAAGAATTAACAAAATTAATACAAATTTAAAAAATCAACACAGAAAATGGTGCAATAAGGCATTAATGTATCATTATTTCTATTCAGAAAACGCCCACAATATATACACAATTTTGTGGGGTGAGACAGTCTAGTCATTAGAGCATTTCACTTGTGATATGATGGTCTGGGACTGAGCCACCATGGAGATGCCTGTTTCAGGGGATTTGGAGTTAAGATCAGTACTGACTACCCTCCCTCGAAAGTCCTTTGGATGAGACTATAAAGCAATGTCCCACGCGCAAAAGCATGCAGAACATCTTGCCTTTCAGAAAGTAGTCCATTTTGTGCTGGTATAAACGGATGAAAATTTTTTTTAATGCATGCACACAGGTGTTGTGTTCAGACACCATCCCCAAAGTCACCGTAATGTTGGATGATATGGTTGTATATGGTTGTATATGCAAAAAGCCCCCCACGGGTAAACCTTGAAGCTCTAGCCAAGGAACAGTAAATTATATATATGAGGGCACTTTACAAGAAACAGACCAAATCATTTTTCAATCAAAACACTCACTGGCGATCAAATCTGTTCATTTCATCTTCTCAAAGTGTTCACCCCCTCTTGCCACACACTTCTGCATTCGCTCAATCCATGGCAGAAATGCTGATCTGTAGGATTCTCTTGGTATGTGTGCCAGACACTGGGAAACAGCCGTTCTCAAGGCTGCTCGGCTCTTGAAACTCCTGCCTGCCAGGGACTTCTTCAGATGGGAAAAGAGGTGAAAGTCAGGGAAGTATGGAGGGTATAGCAAAGTTTCAATGTTCTCTGCCGCTAGATACCCTTTTATGAGCTTTGACTGGTAAGCAGGTGTGTTGTTGTGGAGGATCTTGATTTCCCTCATGCCAGCATGCAGTTGGGCAGCGGCGTAAAACTTCGTGAGGTCAGAAAAACGGAGTCTCTGTAAAACTTACATGTGACCGTCTGTCCTTAATTGCAAGATTTTTGCAGCATGATTCCCTTTGTGTTGAAAAACATAGCATATAACACTTTCTTTTGAGATCACTGGGGTTGAGTTATTTGGGGTGGATTTGGACCTTTCCAAACCAGCCTCTTGGGATCACCATTCTTGTGAATATTTAGCATATGTTTGCAGAAAAGCACACTCTCCCCCTTATTTTCAGATGTCAAAACATGCAAGATCCACCTGGATGATACCTTCCTGTACCCAAGGTTATGTCTTAGTATTTAGACGCGGTCGACAAATGAATACCAACATGATCAGCAATTTCTTCATGGCAAACCGTAAAGTCTTCTTCCACCATTGCCATCACCATGGCAACCAACTTGTCATTGAATTTCTTAGATTTTTGCATGTTCCCCTATTATTTTCAGTGCTTGCATGATTACGTATGAAATGCTTTACCCATTTAAACACAGTTGCTTTTGAAGGGCAAAAGGTTGTCCAAGTGCTCCAAGCTATGCAAGTATATCCAATGCATTCTTGCCAAGTGCTGTGCATCTTGACGTAGCTGCAGTAATCTTAGTTGAAAATGTCATCTTCTTTGCCATTTTTCTCCTCAGTGTCTGACAGTGCCTTGCCAAAATGTATTAGAACAGGAAGACAGATCAAAGGAGATTGATGTAATTTGGAACAGAAATACATCATACTCTGATTTTGGGGGGGTGATGTAAATTGCTATTTTCTTTGTAAACCTGTTTACAGTTCATTCAAAGATGGTCTCAGTTTACTGGAAAGTGCCCTCATATGTATGTATGTATGTATGTATGTATGTATGTATGTATGTATGTATGTATGTATGTATGTAAGTGTGTATGTGTGTATATGTGTGTGTATGTGAATGTGTGTGTGTATGTATGTGTGAGTGTATGTATGTGGCAGTGTATGTATGTGTGTATGTATGTGTGTATGTATGTATGTATGATTATGAAGATGGCTGCGCAGGCAGCTCATGTTATTAAATTGTGATACATTTCACTACAGCAAAAAACAACAACACCTAACATCACACAAATACAAACTTCACCTCTGATAACAAAAAGTCTTCCTCTTCTTTAGATTCCATGAAATACTCCATGTCTCTCTCCCTTTCCCTTCTTCCTCTGATTCCCTGACAACATGAATGGTTCTTATTTAACAGCAGAACTGAGTTTAGGATGAAACTACACCTCTTTTGAAGAGTTTTAAATCATGAAAGTCCAAAACATTTTTTAGCCAAAATTTTGTAATACGTAGCTAAATTTGGGTACCATCATTCGCATTTTCTTTAAATCTTCCTTTCCTACAATATTCATACATATCAGTCTAATTCTTTTGCACACTACCAACCATCATGTAACATTCTTTTTTTTTTTTTTACAATTCCTCAATTTCATTTTTTTTTTTAATATTTGACATCAATAACAACAAATAAATTACAAAGTAATCACCCACTCAATAAAACAGCAGTACAGATTCAGAAGAACTGGTGTTCACTAGCAGATTTCAAAGCTTATAACAACACTTTAAAAAAAAAAAAGATAAAAGACCGACATCTCATTTATAAGACCCGTCTTTGCAGTTGCATCTATTATCACAAGACAGTTCCCAAATAATTATGTACAGGGGAAAATGTTGTAAAGCATTTAGAGCTTTTAGATTGGCACTAAATATATTGTCTGTTACTTCTGTTATCATCACTTGCATCCCTGCACACAATCCTTTTTCACTCCATCAATGAAAACATCAGGAACAGGTTGTGGGTCCTTACAGAAATCGCCTGACACTTCTTTCCGACTTCTAACGTTCTGATCCAATTAGTTGTGTGTGCACACCACAGAAAACTCAACATATTTCAAATACAAAGAAGGTAAATTTCCCAATTCTTCAACAGCAGTGTCACCAGAGAATTTTATCAACCGATAGAGTAGTATCAGATTCACTAGAGGAGATGGGGGAGGAAGGGAAGTCTAGTGGTTAGAATGCTGAACTCACAATCTGACAGCACAGGCTGGAGCCACCACTGATGCCCATTTGACAAAATTTTCCCCTGGACTTATCACAAGCACTGACTCCACTACCCCACAATTCCTTTAGATCAGACAATACGCTGAAGTCCCAAGTATGACCACATGCTTAACATCTTGTGCACATATTAAAGCCAGTTCACCTTTTGGAGGAGTAGGCCATTGCATGTTGGTAGGAACGAACCACAAAGTTTTTGAAAAATGCATGCACACTGGTGTGTTTATACATCATTCTCAATGCCTGAATGTGGCTACCTTAGTGGAAAGCAAACAGTTGCATACGCAAAATCTCACCACTGGTGAACCTTGGAGCTCTAGTCAAAACACAAAAAAACCCACAAAAAAATCCTGAACAACAATAACAATTTGTATAAAAGACAGATGCTATAGCCAAGTGGTTAAGACTGTTGAACTTCAACCCCATGGATCCATGAAGTTATGGGTTTGAATCTCAGTGGCGTCTGGTGGGGTGGGTTTTTATTTTTAACAATATCCCAGGCCAACTTCAAATGCAGGCTTGCCAGTGCCTTATTTCCCTTCATGTATATATACACATGCAGAAGATCAAATCTGCACATTACAGATCTTGTAACTCATGTCAGCATTCCATGGGTTATGGAAACACAAACATACCCAGCATACAACCCTGAAGTCAGAATGCGGCTACCTTTATGGTCGGCAAAAACGGTCAGATACACAAAATCTCAGCATTGGTAAACCTTGGAGCTCTATCCAAAGAATGATAACAATCTGTAACAAAAAAAAGTCAAGAACGTAGGTAACAAAACTGTACCTTGCAGAGAACCAGTAAATGACTTTTCTGAAGTTCTGGCAATGATGGTGACCTTCCAGTGATGAAGAAGTCCTTGAGGCAATAAAGAAGTCCTTGTGGCAATAAAGAAGCCCTTGCAGTGATATAGAAGTCCTTGCAGCTATGAAGAAGTCCTTGCAGCAGTGAAGAAGTCCTTGCAGAGATGGAGAAGTCCTTGCTGTGATGAAGTCCTTTTGAAGTCCTGATGGTGATGAACTCCTGGTGATGAAGAAGTTCAGGAGTCCCAGCATAAAAAAGTTCAGGTGATGAACCAATAAGTCACTGTGATGATGATGATCATGGCGATGGTGAAGACCTGAAGAAAATACGATAAGAAATAGGCTATTAGACAGTGGAGTGGGTTATGAACAAGGCATTCAAAACAACATAAAATAACATCAAGAAAGAATAAACAATCACAGAACATAGCACAATATAAAGTTAATGCATCGTTACTTTCTGCATCCTAGTTACCTGCCACACATTTGTACAATTTTATTCAGAAAACCCCCCCAACTTCTTTAAAATATCGGGAATGTGAATATCTCTAATCTTCAAGACCTGTGTCATAAGGTACTTTATTAACAGAGTGGTATCAGATCCAATAAAACTAAAATGATTTATATGAAGAATGAAAAAGACAGGTGACAGAACCATACCTTGGAGAGAACCAGTAAAACTTGACTTTTGAAGTCGTGGCAACAACTGTGTCCTTATAATGCAGAAGTCTTTGCAGTGATGAAGTCCTTGCTGTGGTGAAGAAGTTATTGCAGTCATGAAGAAGTTCTTGTGATGGTGTGGAAGTTCTTCTGGCAATGAAGAAGTCCTTGGAGTGTTGAGGAAGTCCTTGTGATGATGTGGAAGTCCTTGAGGCAACAAAGAAGTCTTTGGAGTGATGAGGAAGTCCTTGTGGTGATGTGGAATTCCTTTTGAGGCAATGAAGAAGTCCTTGAGACAATGAAGAAGTCCTTGCAGTGATGACAAAATTCTTCTGGTGATGTGGAAGTCCTTAATGCAATGAAGAAGCCCTTGCCATAAAAAAAATACTGGTGGAGATGAAGACCTGGCCAATATATAAATAGGAATACATGATTATCTCAAAACATATAACTGTGTAGGTGATGAGCAAGCCATTTAAAAATAGATGAATAAAGAAATCCAGGAAAAAAATAACAAATAATAAAAAATTAAATCTCCCAGCTTGTTTATCAAAATATTCAGAATATGAATGTCACAAATATCCAAGAGCCATGTCTTCAGAGAACTTTATGAACAGTGTGGTGTCAGATCCATACCAGCATCTGGGGAATTAAGGGTGGGTTTTCTATGATCTCCCAGGTCAACTTCAATGCACACCCGACAGTGACTTTATTCTCTTAATATTATGCATGCACAAGATCAAATTTGCACTTAAAGATCCCATACTTCATGTCAGCTTTCTGTGGATTACAGAAATATGAACATACACAGCAGACATTCTGTACAACAACAAAAAAGAGCTGCTCTGAAGCAGGAATGTGTTGGCTGAAGCCAGCAGGCAGACATCCTGCAAAATCACAAGCACAGAGAAAGACCAGGCATTACACACCCCATCCTGTAAGGGAACTCAAAAGAGAGAGAGAGAGAGAGAGAGAGAGAGAGAGAGAGAGAGAGAGAGAGAGAGAGAGGAGAGAGAGAGGAGAGAGAGAGAGAGAGAGAGAGAGAGAGAAAATATGAATCAGGCCCAGTAGAGTCTAAACTATTAACATGAACAAATGATTAGAATGGGTGGATTACATACCTTGCAGGGAACAAGTAAAAGCTGACTTCTGAAGTCTTGGTGTTGGTGACGTCCTGGTGTTGATGAAGAAGGTGAAAACGATTACAGTTTTGAAGAAGTCCTGAGGGTGATGTAGTTCAGGCAATAAAATCCTGCTGTTGATGAAGTCCTGATGTTAATGAAGTATTGATGTTGATGAAGTCCTGAAGTTGATGAAGTCCTGATGTAGATGAAGTCCTGAGGATGATGTAGTTCAGGTGATGTTGAAAGTTATTGACATGATGAGATTCTGTCAAAAAACATAAATAGGTATACATTATAATCTAAAAACAGAAAGTAGCATATCAGCAAGTAAATTAGAAAGAAAGAAAGAAACCGACATGCAGAAAGAAGAATCAAATCACCACAGAACATTATACATTAACAATGATGCATCACAATTTTATGCAGTTGACTTTCTTTCTTTTTTTTTTTTACTGCCTCATCTTCTGTAACATTCCTGTCCTCCTCTTCCTACACCCCTCATTTCAATATCCCCACCCCAGCCATACCCAGATTTGTTATGTCACATCCTCAGGGTCGGAAGTGCACAGGGAGTCCAGGAATGTCAGGCCACAGTGAGGCCACCAGCCACAGGAGCCCTGCACTGCTGCTGGGTCACTCTGGTGGTTATCAGTGGTGCCTGTTCAGCTTAACATAGGAACCCCTACCAACAACAGTATTACCTCAATCCCGGAGCCAGCCTGGTTGATGCTGGGATATTATGAAGGTAAAGCGTAGCGTACAACCCTGTTGTTGTTTAAACATGTTTTAAGTTTTTCACAGCTCTGGTCAACTATCACCTTAGCAACAGGCTTTTTTTTTTTAAAACAATCTTTACCAAAGTTTGCAAATTTTGCATGGTTAAAAATAATAATAATAATGTATGGAATTTATATAGCGCTGAATCTTGTAAAGCAACAAATCAAAGCACTCAGATTTCATTTCATACCACTTTAAGTCACGGCAGATTTCTCCGTGAAATTCGGGCTGCTCTCCCCGGGGAGAGCGGGAGAGCGCGTCGCCACAAGCGCTGCGCCACCCTTTTTTTTTTTTTATGTCTGCAACTGTATTTGTTTCCCTATCAGAGTGGCTTTTTTCTAAGAATTTTGCCAGGGACAACTCTCTTGTTGCCGTGGGTTCTTTTACGTGCGCTAAATAATTACGTGTAACACACGGGACCTCGGTTTATCGTCTCATCCGAAAGACTAGCGCCCAGACCACCACTCATGGTCTAATGGATGGGGGAAAAGTTTCCGGTCCAAACGGGGTATGAACCGCCGCACACTTCACACCCGGACTTTTCGCTTTCTAGACAGGCGCGTTACCTCTAGACCACCGATCCACAACAAAAACATACTATACCGCATCATCTGACAAAATATAAAGGAAATATTGACTGTTATTGTTGTGATATTGAGGTTTATTTCTCCCCACCCCCTCCTGTGAAGATAGCATGAAGAGGAAGAAACTTGGACAGAGGTTAATGAGGTTACATGTTAGTTTCTAGTCAGCATACTTTCAATAAAATCATTCAAAGTCCGCTAAAGATACAGCATTTAATGAATGATACTTGTTTACATATGAATTTGAAATATTATTTATTAGTAAACAGAAAAATATTCTTTAATGAGTCACCTACCTTGAAGTAGAAATGTTGGCAAGCAGTCCTTCAGTATAATCCAATCAGAAGATTAAGAACACTTGTAAGACACTTCACTGCCCACAGTTGTTTTTCTCAGCACTGTAACCAGCTGTTATTGGAGATACTGAGCCGGGGGGAAAAAACCACACTCAAGCACACACAAACTTGATGCCACTTCTGTACATGTTCAGAGAAATGTAAATTTACAAGTTCTCCTCATCAGTCATTCCTATCACAATCCTGGCCAGGGTCAGGGCAAACTATATCTTGAACATCGTCAGGACATACTGGCAGATGTTCTGATAAAGATATTGTATGCAGGCATGACTCAGGAGAGGAGGTGGCATTTCACTAGGCATCTGCTGGAGTGCCTCATAAGCTGCCGGTGTGACCAGCTGGAACTGCTGCCCGTCATCAGCTATGGTGGTTTTATAAAAAACTACCCCAGGATGGACTGCTGTAAATCTAAAATGTCCTATAGTTTGATGTTTTTTAACTGTTTGTAAGCTGGTGTTAAGAACTCTTGCCAGTTGTAGGTTGGCACAGTCACTGTTCCATCCTCCCGGCCAACAAGCTGGGGTATGTTAATTAGCCCTGGAGATCGGGGTGCTCAGCCCAACTGTGCGGACGAGGTCATCCAGACAGGAGATATCATCCTGATGTTTAAAGCGCCGCTTCAGGAGACCAAAGCACCAATCTGAGGAAAACTTGGTGTGGCCAGGAGGCATGAAGTTTAGTGTTATATCAGAGTGCAGTCCTCTCTGGACACGTGGCCAGGCCATGTACCATAAGATGTATTTGTTCTTATTTTGGCCTGAGCAGTTGTCACAGTGCAGGGCAAGTCGCTTCTCTCCTAGCCCATAATTTAAAAAAAATGGTGGAGGTAGCTGATGAGGGCATTGCTCCCTTTACTGCAGCTCACCGCCTCGTCAACGAAGTAGTTGACCTGTTTCGGAAGGCCCTCACAGCAGACACCAAAAATGCCACATTTCCGGGGAGTGAGGAAGTAGATGGGTCCTGGTTGCGCAGCCATGCTTGGATAATGCACTTACAGTGCAAAATCAAATGAATAATGCATAACAAAATCATTTGAATTTGCAGGAGTCTGTTGCAGCCTCCACAGTCCATGTTCCCAAACCACAGCATGTGTGTCCGCTGTCGTCTGCCGATACAACTGGCGCTCGTCATCAACCTGGCTCAGATGCTGTCGCTGCTCCAGGAGAAGCTCCACTTTTTCATCGTCAGTGAGGAAAACTCCCCTGACTACGCGGGTATTATTTTCGCTGGCATTTCCAACACTGGTCTGTCATGGGTTTAGCCACAACAATATACGGGCATAACTCCAGCCACAGGTGGTGGAAGGTGGAAGCACCAACAATGCGTAACCTAGTCTGAGCAGCATGGTCAGCATAGAGCCGGTAGATGCCACTCTTTGGCACAGCTGATGGCAAGAGGCGAAGGTTGTCCTGCTTGAATCCAGGATGCGGCCAGGAAGGCTAACAGCATGGTCTTCTGCATAATTGCAAATAAACTTTTTACTGCATCAATGTCTCCAAATGTCAGGCTCCGGGTGTTGTTTCTTCTTCCTCCACTCTGTTTGGGTGGTTGTGCTAAGCCCTCTGTCTGGTAGTGCTTGCTCAGTCATGTGAGTAGATTCTGACAAATGCTGAAACAAAAAAAGTACACTATTTCAAGAAGAATTCACACACACACCCTCGCCAGCTTTCAAGCTAAAACTCTCATTAACCCTCTTGTTGTTGGATTCTACAGAGCTAAACTGCCTGTAGATTTTGAATTCTTTGCAGGTTTTCTACCTCCATCTGACTTACTTTACTCCTAAGGCAATTGTGTGTGTGCATGACAAGATATCAAGCTGAAATTTTGTCACAAGCTAGGCATATCTTTGTACTTGCATTTAGGTGCAAGTTTATGTGTCTGGTCACCAGATGTCTTGTCATTGTCACCTTATTTGTCACCAATCACAGGTAAAAATATGGTATATATGATAAAACAGCAAATCCTGCATGGATTTGACAATAGTTCAAGCATACAAGTGTCGAATAAGGAAGTGATACCCAGCTGATGTGTTTACCAATAGTTATGTGCAATAGTACTTCAAGGATGTGTCACACAATGTCCCCATAGCACCTGTTGTTTTATGGTATGTCTCGAGGAGACAGAAGTTTTGTTTAACTATTTTTTCTTTTGAAAACAAGTCATATTCAATCGCCATGAGACCTTTATACTGCAGTTCATATCTGCGTGTGCTACCACATGTTTGTTAAGTGTACAGAAGTGTATTATTGTACATGACTGTCACACTGTCACCATTGTCACAGTACAGGTGTGACAAATTCGAAACAACACAGAACTTCTGTAACTCTACAAAATTTTAATGTTGGTAGTCTCTAAAGTAGTCGTAGTGGTGGCACAGGGTCACATCACATCACAAAAAGCACAAATTATGGATGTGTGTGTGGGGGTGGGGGGGGGTGGGGGTGTACCCATTGCTCTCATCTGTCGAACCTTGGCAGACGGAGACCTATTTTATTTTCCTTCTTGCTATTTTCATTATCAGCATATCTGTTCGTTTCTGCCATTGCAGTTTCAAAGCAAAAGTGTGGTAATAATGTGAAAACAGTCAAAAGGCATCACGCTTTCAGGCATCTATGCCGCGGACCGGCCGGGAGGTCAAATTTCTCCACAGTCAGTGTGTGTAGCACAGGTCAGGAATGTGCCTCCTAGCACATTATTTTCTGGCTCACTCTTCTCCCCAACTGCAGCATTTCCTTCCTCCTCTTCCTCCTAATCGTTTAATATCGGACTAACTTAACAATTCTCGTTCAAATGTTCCTACTTCCAAGACAATAACATTCAATTTATCGTCTCACTAATCAGATGAATCGTCTGCTACGAAAGGTTTCGCCACGCTGCACCATTGAAAAGCGTTCCGGTCGCTGGCTGTTATTTCTTCCTTCCCTCCCCACCACGCATGTTAGTGGTCTAAATTTATCACTGGCATCCTCTGACACCCTTCCTGCATCGCCCCACCAATTTTCAGACACATAGTGTGAAAACCACGAGATCTGTGTGTGATGGAAAAGTACTGCCCACGTGGGCAGCACCAACTGTCGGCTGCGGTCGTATTGGAATCTAGCGGCAGCCTCCGTTACTGTCGGCTGCGGCCGGATCGGGGACAAGAGGGTTAAAGTGATAAACAGCCAAAAATTGAACGCATACTAATCCCTTCATTTACCATTTCCAACCTGGACACACACCCACAATGATTTGAATTTATATATTTTTTAAAATCCTCATATATTTTTGTTTTCAACATGTATCAGTATTGTCTTTTGAATACTTCTATATGTCAATTCTCTTGATTCTTTTGTGAGGGCAGGATGAAACAAAGTTGTGTAAACTTAATTTTTACCCTCAATAAAGATTACTTTGACTTGACTTCACACACACACACACACACACACACACACACACACACACACACACACACACACACACACACACACACACACACACACACACACACACAAACTTGTGGTGTGTGTGTGTGTGTGTGAGTGTGTGTGTATGAGAGAGAGAGAGAGGGGCTACTACATTGCTACTACACTGAATGCATAAATCATCACTGCATACAATAAATAAACTACACTGCCAAGAGCATTTAATTTTAACATGAAATGAAATAACTGGCTTACCCAAGCAGAAACAAAAAAGCATCTTTGCAAACAGGGCGGGACAGCAAATTGTAGGTGGACCTCACTCGCTGCCTGTCATGCTGCACTTTCCATTTGGAACACTCGGTTTTTGGCCCCTTCCTCATGCAGGAACTGAGAACCCCAAGGATGAACATTTTTTTTTTGCACCTGCAAAATAATTCAATGATTTATTGCTAATCATAAGTCCTAACTATGAATACTACACACTCAGAGAGAGAGAGAGAGATATATATATATATATATATATATACACTCTAATTAATTGAGACAGACAGATAATGTTCACTTATAATTCTATAATCAAGCACTGTCAATTTCATCCCAAATGTTCATTTCCTTGTAATATTTTGTAAAGAGAAAATCTGCAATGAAAATAAAACACACTTTACCCTGAATTTTCAACTATCAACCCTGTCAAATAGTCTCAAAGCATATGCACTTCCATAGCAGCATCATTACATCATCCTCATTATCACTGATCATCATGCAATATTATAATGTGTGTGTGTGATTTATTCAGTACATTTCTATCTATAGAAAACTACTCAACTTGTTTCGAATATACACAGCACTGATTTCATTAACCTCCAAGAGCTTTGTCATCAAGATATTTTATCAACAGTGTGGTATCAGATCCAATACAAATAGCATTGTATAAAGAATGAAGAAGAAAGGCAACAAAACAATACCTTGAAGGGAACCAGTAAACGAGGATTTTTGAAGTCCTGGCAATGAAGGAGCCCATTAAATGATGAAGTTTTTGCAATGAAGAAGTCTTTGTGGCAGTGGAGAAGTTCTTGTGATGATGAAGAGGTCCCTGCAGTGAAGTTGTCCTGATGAAGTTGAAGTCCTTGCAATCTAGACGTCTTTGGAGTGACGAAGAAGTCCATGCAGTGATGAAAAAGTCCTTGCGATCAAAAAATTCTGGCAAAGATGAAGACCTGGCAATCATACACACAGGAATACATTATCTAAAAACAGACAATTCTCTATGGGTGATGATCAAACCATTTACAAATAAACAAATAAAATAACATCAAAGAAGAAGATACAAATCACACAAGGTAATACAGAGTAACATTAATGCATCTTGACTTCATGCTACCCTCTATCTTTCTATGTACACATTTTTACCATTTTTATCAGGAGGGAAAACTCTTCCAACTTTCTTACAATACACACAGTGTCAATGTCACACCTATACAACAGCATATCTTCAGAGAACTTTATCAACACAGTGCTATCAGATGCAGCACCATTTAAACTGTATAAAAATTTTAAAAAGGCAATAAATGGCAAAACAATACCTTGCAAGGACCAAGTTAAAGTAGACTTTTAGTCCTGCTGATGATAAGACTGCAGATCTGGTGATATTAAAGTCATGGCAATGAAGACTGAACTCCTGGTGATGATGAAGACTGAAGTCCTGGTGATGATGAAAACTGAAGTCCTGGTGATGATGGAGACTGAAGTCCTAGTAATGATGAAGACTAAACTCCTGGTAATGACGAAGACTGAAGTCCTGGTGATGATACAGACTGAAGCCTGGGCAATGATGAAGACTGAAGCCTGGGCGATGATGAAGACTGAAGTCCTGGTAATGATGAAGACTGAAGTCCTGGGGCGATGATGAAGACTGAAGTCCTGGTGATGATGAAGACTGAAGTCCTTGGTGATGATGAAGACTGAAGTCCTGGTGATGATGAAGACTGAAGTCCGGGTGATGATGACGACTGAAGTCCTGGTAATGATGTAGACTGAAGTCCTGGCGATGATCAAATTTGGGTGATGGTGAAGTTCTTGCGATGATGAACTTCTGTACAAGACACAAAAAGGAATACAGTATTATCTCAAAAGAGAACCTGGAGTAACTCAAAGAGCAAGACAAACTTGGTCAAGAAATCTGTTTTTTCTTTAGTCAAAAAGGAAGAATCAAGTCATCACATAACAACACAGAATAATATTAATGCATTGTGACCATGCAGCCTACTTTCGTGCTACAAATTTGCACAATTTTAGTCACAACATTTAAGAAGGAAGGTGGCAGGATGGTTAGATGGTCACTTGTCTAACAAGTAAACTGTCAAGTACTGGGTTCAATTCCCAGCCTTGCCCTTTCTTCCCAGTCTGATGGAAAAATTTAAATAAACATCAAGTCTTTCCAAGGAGACTAAATCAGTTGGACCTAAGTGCTTACAGACTTGTGCAAATCAAAAGAACCCACGACAGTTGAAAACAGGAAAGAGCAAGGACGTTCCTCCAAACTGTCATGGCAAAAATAACAAGTTCAATTCCCAACAGCATCCCCAAAGTCAGAATGTGGCTATCTTAATGGTGGGAGGAAAAAAACCAGTCACATATCACCCAGTCACTTCTCCAGATGTCAAACGTCTTTCTCTTTCTTTGTCCAACCACTCTCTTTCACAGCTGGTAACTGAAGCAACACACAGATCAGGACATATCTTAGACTGGCTCATTACAGATGTATCACAAGATTTGGTTTCATCTGTATCTATCACTGATGAACTACTTTCTGATCATTCTGCTGTTCTTTTCTCCCTCAACATTGCAAAACCTATCAGAAAGAAGAAATGTGTCACCCATCGCAATCTCAAGGCCATAGACATTGAAACTTTCTCTGCACAAGCTGCTGAACGCCTATCACTAACCTCTGACAACACTGACCCCTCGAAACACTACAATACTGTTCTCAGCCAACTGCTTGATGAGCATGCACCTCCCACTGACCGTCTCATGCCCGACAGGCCCTGTGCGCCATGGTACACCCACGACATCCTGGTTGCAAAGCGCAAACGCAGGCAGCTAGAGCGGCAGTGGCGAAAAACAAAAACGGAAATCAACAAGCAGCTCTTCCGAAAAGAAATCAACAAAGTCAAATCTTTGATTCTTTCAGAAAAAACAAAGTACTACTCTTCTCAAGTTCTTAATGCCACGTCAATGAAATCTCTCTTTTCCCTCACGTCCACTCTCCTTGGATCTGTGAAGGTAAGCCCTCTGCCTTCCATCCACAACCACTCTGAACTTCCTTCTATATTTTCTGCATTCTTTTCTGACAAAATTCAATGATTCAATGATTCAATGATGACAAAATCCGTAACATCCGTTCCAGATTGGATCAGACTCCTTTCCAGCCTGCAGTTCCTGATCCCCAATTTTCTGGTACTCCTCTCCTTTTCTTTCATCCAACAAGTGAGAAAGAAATTACAACAATTCTGAAAGAAATGACTATAAAATCATGTGACCTCGATCCCATACCTGCTTCTCTTTTTGTACAATGCCTACCACAACTTATACCCACTATCACGAAAATAGTGAACTCATCTCTTGTTTCAGGAAATGTTCCATCATCTCTCAAAACTGCAATAGTTACACCTTTACTCAAAAAGCATGACCTTGACCCTAACATTCTGAAGAATTATAGACCTGTTTCCAACCTACCTTTCATCTCTAAAGTCCTTGAAAAAGTAGTTCTAAAACAGCTCAATAATCACCTTATCTCCAACAGTCTTCTTCCTGAGTTTCAGTCTGCCTATCGCGTCAACCATAGCACTGAAACTACCCCAGTCCATACCCTAAATACACTTCTACTTGCTTCTGACTCAGGGAAAATCTCCCTTCTCACTCTACTCGACTTATCTGCAGCCTTCGACACTACTGACCATTCAATTCTTCTCTCCTGTCTTCAACAAACATTTGGTGTTACTGGCACAGCCCTCTCCTGGTTCAGTTCATACCTCTCTGACCGATTCCAGGCAGTCGCAGTAAACAAGATACAGTCAATACCTGCCAAACTGGAATGTGGTGTCCCGCAGGGATCAGTTCTCTGCCCTGTTCTTTTCACTCTCTATACTATCACATATAATAAACTGTCATCATATCAACTATCACTTTTACGCAGATGACTCTCAAAGTAGTGTTACACCTGAAAATCTGCCTTCTCTCTTGACATAGATGGCCTACTGCTTTCAAGATATCCAAAACTGGATGATACAAAACCAGTTACAGTTAAATGCAGATAAAACCGAAGCCATGCTTGTAGGGACCAAACACAAACTCGCTTCCATTACAACAACTTCGGTAATACATCGGTCCCTCTGTCCACTGCTGTGAAGTATCTAGGAGTTGTTATCGATAACACACTGTCTATGCAAAAATTCATCACCCAGACCTGTCAGTCGTGCTACTATCAAATACGGCGTATCAGTGCAATTCGAAAGTACCTGTCCACTGATGCAACATCCAAACTTGTTGTGTCTCTCATTCTCTCACGTCTGGACTATTGCAATTCTCTTTTAGCTGGTCTGCCAGCAATATCTATCCACTCCCTTCAATGTATACAAAACTCTGCAGCTCGCCTAGTCCTCAGAAAGAAAAAATCTGAACACATTACTCCTCTCTTGCGATCTCTCCACTGGTTGCCTGTGCCACAGAGTAAACTATAAGATCAGTACCCTCTGTTACAAATGTCTCCACCAAACAGCACCCTCCTACTTCTGTGAATGTCTTCACCTGTACACTCCTCGTTCCCTCCGCTCTGCTGCAGATACCTTGTGCTTACGAATACCTAGATTCAACCAGTCCACCGTTGGTCATCGCTCTTTCTCTATTTCTGGTCCATCAATCTGGAACAACCTTCCTCTCTCTCTTCGACAGAGGCCTACATATGACACATATAAATCCAGCCTCAAGACATATTTGTTTCAAACCTAACTTTTTCCCTCTTTCATCTCAAAACTGCCCCTGCCTTCAACAGCCCAAATCCCATTACCCTGCCAAAGCCTACAACCTGTCTGTGTGTGTGTTGTGTGTGTGTGTGTGTGTGTGTGTGTGTGTGTGTGTGTGTGTGTGTCTGTGTGTGTGTACATTTGAATTTTGTTTATGCTTTTGATAGTTATTGGCTGCATGACTCTGTAAGAATATGTTGAATGCAAGCGCTCTGATTTGTCTTTGCAAGATATAGGGCTATACAAATTTAATTTATTATTACTATTATCATATGCCAAAAAAATCTTACCATTGGTAAACCTTGAAGCTCTAGCACATAAAATAAAAAATTAGAAAATGTCTCTTCATAGATAACTCCTCAACCTGTTCACAATATACACAGCTTCAATGTGACAAATGTTCAACAGAAGTGTTGTCTGGGCACTTAAATCAACAGGCGGGTATTTAATCCAATTGAATTAAAATCATTTATATAAAGAATGAAGAACATAGGCAACAGAACCGTACCTTGAAGGGAATCAATAAATGTTGACTTTTGAAGTCCTGGCAATGAAGAAGTCCTTGCAGTAGTTGTCCTTGCAGTGATGAGATTCTTGCAGCAATATAGAGGCCCTTACAATGAAGACATCCTGGCAATGAAGAAGTCCTGGCAGTGATGAACTTGTCCTTGCAGTGAGAGGCTTCCTGCAGTACTGAAAGAAGTCTTTACAATGAAGAATCCCTTGCAATGAAGTCCTTGCAGTGATGAAGATGTACTTGCAGTGATGAAGATGTACTTGCAGTGATGAAGACATACTTGCAGTGATGAAGACGCACTTGCAGTGATGAAGACGCACTTGCAGTGATGAAGACATACTTGCAGTGATGAAGATGTACTTGCAGTGATGAAGATGTACTTGCAGTGATGAAGACGCACTTGCAGTGATGAAGACGCACTTGCAGTGTTGAAAACATACTTGCAGTGATGAAGACGTTCTTGCAGTGATGAGGAAGTCATTTCAGCAATGAGTCCTTGTGGCAATGAAGAAGTCCTGACCAGTGACAAAGAAGTCCTTGGAGAGATGAAAAGCATCCTCTTTGTGATGATGAAGTCCTTGAAGCAATGAAGAAGTTCTTGCACAACCACCTTTTCTTTTCCCCTTTTTGTTATTTTTTTCTTTTCTTTTTTGTGTGGGGCCTCCAACCACCTTTTCTTTTCCCCTTTTTTTCTTTTCTTTTTTGTTGTGGGGCCTCCAACCACCTTTTCTTTTCCCCTTTTTTGTTATTTTTTTCTTTTCTTTTTTGTGTGGGGCCTCCAACCACCTTTTCTTTTCCCCTTTTTTGTTATTTTTTTCTTTTCTTTTTTTGTGTGGGGCCTCCAACCACCTTTTCTTTTCCCCTTTTTTTTTTTTTTTCTTTCTTTTTGTGTGGGGCCTCCAACCACCTTTTCTTTTCCCCTTTCTTTTTATTTTTTTCTTTCTTTTATTTATGTGGAGCCTCTAACCACCTTTTCTTTTCCCCTTTCTTTTTCTTTTTTTGTGGGTGTGTGGGGACTCCAACCACCTTTTCTTTGCCCCTTTTTTGATATTTTTTCCTTTTCTTTGTATTTTGTGTAGGGGCATGCCTTCAAGAGAACAGTTAAACTTGACTTCAGAAGTCCTGGCAATGACTGTGTCTTTGCCATGTAGAAGTCCTTGCAAAGATGAAGTCCTTGCTGTGGTGAGGAAGTCCTTGCAGTGACAAAGAAGTTCTTGTGGTGATGTGGAAGTACCTCTGGCAATGGAAAAGTCCTTGTGACGATTTTGAAGTCCTTGAAGCATTGACGAAGTTCTTGTAGTGATGAAGAAGTCCTAGCAGTGATGAAGAAGTCCCTGTGGTGATGAAGAAATTCTTGTGTTGATGTGGAAGTCCTTGAGGCAATGGAGAAGTCCTTGCAGTGGTGAAGAAGTCCTTGTGGTGATGAAGATGTCCTTGCGGTGATGAAGAAGTCACTGCAGTGATGAAGAAGTCCATGCAGTGATGAAGAAGTCCCTGTGGTGATGAAAAAGTCCTTGCGGTGATGAAGAAGTCCTTGTAGTGATGAAGAAATTCTTGTGGTGATGTGGAAGTCCTTGAG
This sequence comes from Rapana venosa, assembly GCA_028751875.1. NCBI lineage: Eukaryota > Metazoa > Mollusca > Gastropoda > Neogastropoda > Muricidae > Rapana > Rapana venosa. Next base: position 31,624,564 of record CM054158.1, read on the forward strand.
GCAATGAAGAAGTCCTTGCCATCAAGAAATTCTGGTGGAGATGAAGACCTGTAAAGACAGGAATAGGAATACATCATTAACTCAAAACATATAGCTCTGTGAAGGTGATGAGCAGGCCATTTAACAATAAATGAACAAAACAAATCCACAAAAAAGAAACAATTCATCAAAAATGAAATCCCTCCAATTTGTTTAGTAAGATATACAGAATGTGACTGTCACAAATCTCCAAGAGCCATGTCTTTAGAGAACTTTATCAACAGTGCGGTGTCAGATCCATGACAGCATCTGGTGAATTAAGGGGTTTTAGGATTAAGGATTTCTGGGTGGATTTTGTTGTTGTTGCGATCTCCCAGGTCAATTTAAATGCAGAGCTGCCAGTGCCTTTATTCCCTTCATGTATACATGCATGCAGAAAATCGAATTCGCACTGAATGATCCCACAAGTCATGTCAGCTTCCGGTGGGTTAAAGAAATATGAACATACCCAGCATGCATTCTGTACACAAAAAAATGAGCTGCTCTGAAGCTGGAATGTGTTGGCTGAAGCCACTGGGAAGACATCCTGCAAAATCACAAGCACAGAGGACGACCAGGCATTATACACCCCACCTTAAAGAAACTCAGAGAGAGAGAGAGACAGAGACAGACAGACAGAGAGAGAGAGAGAATGAATCAGACCCAGTAGAGTCTAAAACTATTTGCATGACAAAATGATTAGAATGGGTGGATTACATACCTTACAGGGAACAAGTAAAAGCTGACTTCTGAAGTCCTGGTGTTGGTGAAGTCCTGGTGATGGTGAAGAAGTGAAAAAGGTCAGGGCTTTGAAGAAGTCCTGAGGGTGTGGTAGTACAGGCAATGATGTTATTCAGGTATTGATGAAGTCTTGGTGTTGATGAAGTCCTGGTGTTGATGAAGTCCTGGTGTTGATGAAGTCTTGATGTTGGTGAAAAAGGTGAAAACAGTGGTGGTTTTGAAGAAGTCCTGAGGGTGATGTAGTTTAGGCAATAAAATCCTGCTGTTGTTCAAGTCCTGGTGTTGATGAAGTATTGATGTTGATGAAGTCCTGATGTTGATGAAGTCCTGATGTTGATGAAGTCCTGATGTTGATGAAGTCCTGATGTTGATGAAGTCCTGATGTAGATGAAGTCCTGATGTTGATGAAGTCCTGATATTGATGAAGTCCTGATGTTGATGAAGTCCTTGCAATCTAGACGTCTTTGGAGTGACGAAGAAGTCCATGCGGCGATGAAAAAGTCCTTGCGATCAAGAAATTCTGGAAAAGATGGAGACCTGGCAATCATACACACAGGAATACATTATCTAAAAACAGACAATTCTCTATGGGTGATGATCAAACCATTTACAAATAAACAAATAAAATAACATCAAAGAAGAAGATACAAATCACACAAGGTAACACAGAGTAACATTAATGCATCTTGACTTCATGCTACCCTCTATCTTTCTATGTACACATTTTTACCATTTTTATCAGGAGGGAAAACTCTTCCAACTTTCTTACAATACACACAGTGTCAATGTCACACCTATACAACAGCATATCTTCAGAGAACTTTATCAACACAGTGCTATCAGATGCAGCACCATTTAAACTGTATAAAAATTTTAAAAAGGCAATAAATGGCAAAACAATACCTTGCAAGGACCAAGTTAAAGTAGACTTTTAGTCC